>OX422220.1:148336256-148936256 GCA_949130495.1 Sambucus nigra
TCGGCCAATTTTTTTATTACTTACATCTTGTTCGAGTTGACTTTGCCTCTCTTTCTTTTTTATGGCTTTGATTTGGGCTTTGGTTAATTTTGAATCAGAAATAGCTGGACTAGTTTCGGCTAAATTGTTCAAATCATTATCATTTTTAAAGGAACCTTATTGGTTTTGAGAGTGTTGAGGGATGTGGGAACTATCCTTGGAAAAAGTGGAACTTTTGGATTAGGTATTTAGGTCCTCATCGCTGATATAATTAGCCCATGAAATTTTTCTATCATAAAGTTCCCTAAAGTCGGATCTAATCGTGTTATCAGTGTCGGGCTGAGTGCAAGATCCATTAATACCTTTGGATAAATCAACATACATGGAAAGGGGTAGGACCAGCTCACATCTTCCCTCCTCAAGAGGCATGCTTTGGGGGAGATATTCCCATGCGTGGCATAGTTACTTTAGAATAGCAACCAGCTGGACTTATAATGCTATAGGGTGTACATATTGTCCACTATCTATGTTTTGCGCGCAGTAGAAAGAATAGAATATACTGCTTGCCTATTTTATGTACCTACTTTAGTTACTTTTGACTAACTTAAAGTCACATTTTCAACCTTAAACTCGGCTGAAGCTTCCGCATTACCTAGAGTGCCCAAATTGCTGCTGAAAGGAGTAGAATTATGTGGAGCATTATTTGGCATGTTTCCTCTCATATTTTGTATGTGACCCGCTGCTTCTCGATTGGACAATGACCCAGTTGCCTTGGGAGAATCCATGTGTTATACAGTTGGAGCTTTATCACTTTGAAGCTGAGATATGGGATTACCACCACCAGGTATGTTGGGATTTAGAGTGTTGTTGCGGTTTTGTTGGGTATGAACATCAATATTTATAGGATTTTCCACTGGGATGATTTCCATTGATTTTAAACCTCCTTCCCAAGTTTTTTGGTGATCTACTTGATTTTGATCACCCAGATTAGATCGACCTTCAACCCATTTATTTTGAATTTAGTTAGACCTGTTCTGAACTAGAACCCGAATGGATTCTTTAATGAACTTACAATTATCAATTGAATGCCCAACGCAATTGCATCACTTAGAATATGAAGGCTGACGTTCATATTTTATCTTAATTGGAATTTTCAACACTTCGTGCTGAATAACAACAACGTTTGGAAAATAAAAAAGCGAAATCTACATCCGCTAGAATTCTAGCAAATAATCCATATTTTTTTATCAAAAGTAGTTTGATCAATCCGAATAGTTTTTCCAACTCCTTTTGCAATTTCCAATAGTAATCTAGGGTGTCAAAAATCATCAGGTAGATCTACCTGTCTAATCCATACATGAGCATTGGATGAATTAATTTTTATAGAGTGAAATTTGGGGTCCAAACCAAAGGTTTGAATGACCTTAAACGAGAGTGTATGGGGCCAAACATCCATTCTATTTGCATGCCCTCAGTTGGAGAAAAAACAAATTGTAAAAACCCTTTCCTTTAGGACTAAGTTGATTTCTGAGTTCCACAGCAGTGATAGATTTATGACCTCGGGACAAAACCAAACGACCTAATAATCTAGACTTAGTGATCATGCACATGAACACGTTAGTGAGAAGGAAGAGCTCTCAATGTAGCTCTTTGATTTGCAGAGTCTTGTTTTGTGTTTGTGTTCTTTATATAATTTCATGAATTTATTTAATATATATTTTTAAAAGCGTCTTGGAAATTCTAATAAGGTGTTTTGATCTATTGTGATGGGACTAAATGATGCCTTATCTATTTTTTCGGATGATGGATAGATATTTGAGATAATATAGTTTCCTCCAACGACTTAACATTCTTCATTAGCATCTCACATAAAGTTATATTATTTTTTTTGTTTTAAAGTGTTCGCACATCTGGCGGGGCTAAAAACTAGTGCTACTAAATATGAAAATTAAAGGTATTAATTTTCCCTTTGGTTATGAATAATATTGTTTATCGAAATATGTGGCTACGAGACTAAAGTATTTAGTCAACAATTTGTAGAATATCATATCTCTTTTAGCAAAATTTAATTAAACAAATTCGTGAATAATTTGCTTGATTGTGATTACACGTTTATATGATTCATTTATGCATAAATGTGTTCATTCGTAAAAAATGAATTATATGTTAAATTAAATTATTATTATGTAGTGATTAAACATAATAAAAGTGTGTAACTTGGGTAAATATAGTTTGGGTGCATTCTGAAGTGAATTAGGGGCTCGTTTGAGTGTTTTAGACATCTAATTTTGGGACCGGGGCATAGGAATACCCTTAGGATAGTTATTGGGTTAATCCGGGTAGAGTTTCGAGCTTATTTAGGGGCCCAAAAGTGGGGGTTTAAGTGTAATACGGGATTAGGGATTATAAGATGATAATTTGCAACCTAAGAATATATTTCCATCCACAAATAAGCGACCCTAGTAGCCCCACACCCATTGGAGAAGTTACCAAGGCTAGAGAAAGGAGAAATAATAGGGATCTAAGAGGAGAGACTCCAATCACCAGCTTAAGGCAAGAATTTTCTTACTAGATCAATAATAATTTATTTTTTAATTCATTTATGCATTTTCTCATAATAATTCTGGGTTAATTGTATAGTTAGATGACTTTGAACAATTGGAATGAACTCTATAATTACTTAGAATAAATCTGGTAATAATGGTGTTTAAGGATTAAATGATTTTATAAGAATCCCGAAATTGGTATGGTGTTAATTGAAAATTGAACATTAGAATCCATGTTGTAGGATTGTTACGTTGATGGTTATAATTTGTATATTGGTACCCTAAATATGATTATCATTAGATAAAAAGTACGATCAAAATTGAGTTAGATGAACTCTAATGTTAGATTTAAATTCTGGGATTTTGGGGGCTTGATCTTACGTTAATTTGGTTAGATGATCATATAAAAAAGTGTTTTTGGATCATGAGGAATCTAAAATTCTTATAATAAAAATGGTTGAAACAATTTGAAAGAAAATTGGATTTGGAATAATGAAACCCATATGAAAAATGTAGCAGTTCTTGGCTTCTGCCAGAATTCGATTCGATTTGGACTTCCAGGGTAATCAATTTGATCTGGGCAGAATCGATTCGGTCCTAGAGGGGAATCGATTCGGCCTCTGGGCCTGGGTCAAGTTGGGACCGGGGGAATGTTTGGGTAGTTTTTATGAACTTAAGCGAGTATGTGGTAGGTCATCCAAGTGAGTATATAATGAATTAAAACTAGTTTTGTGTCACTATTTGTCATTTAGAAAAATTGAAAATTAACTACATTGTTAATTCTTAAAGTAAGAATATGATTTGGAGATTGATAAGAATCATTGGGGGTAATTATAGGGATAATTGCTTATACATATTATGTGCTAATATATGTATTTAGTAATTGTGTGAACATACCCATGTCCATGGATGTCCTATCAGTTGGGGTTGCATAGGTCTTGGGACCATAGCAAGCGTCTACATAAATGGACTAGCCGTTGTTTAGGTCATTATTTTAGGACTTACTTTGCAGCACCACTTACGAGGAGGCATGTGGGATGGATGGAATCTATTGTCACCATCGCGGTTATGTACCACGCAATGGTGTACGGCGTAAGGACCGTCCTGCTTGTGTGTATTTTGTGATGCCCATTTGATAAGGGACTCCCCTAGACTTACCGATAAAGAACGAATAATGCACTAGAGGTAGAGGTCTTAATGTGTCGTATATATAAGGACATAAATAATTGTATAAATTAATTGAGAATAAATTCCAAAAGTTTAATGATGTAGACAATTATTGATGAACCTAATACTACTTAAAATGCATAATAGATGATATGTTATTTCTTGTGGGTAGTATTGTAGGCTTTACTTTTGGGACTGGAAGCATATGTGTATTGGGTTAGCTTTAGTGTTTAAATTGTGCTAGATGCATTAAATATAATCTTATTGGTGTAGTGATAGGATTTTATAATTGGGACTTGGGTTGATATGCATATAGTATTGCACTTAGATGAGGGTTGAGATAGTTCCAAAATGTGAGTGCCGCTGGGCGGTGTATAATGTGAATTAACTTCATAATTGCATATTGATTTCGTAAGTCAATTCTTGTAACTCTAGGGTGCCGACCCAAATTATAAAAAAAAAATCCCATAAGGTTTGCTAGATAGGGATGATTAGGCATAAATTCTTCCTAATTTATCCCTTGATTTAGTAACTTTTAGCACCTCGAACAACGTAATTGAGTTGGATTTATCTCATAACTGTGCTACTGAATGATCCTAATGAGTACACCGAGTTTCTGGTATTTTGTAGTGATTTTGCAGGTATTTGATGTCAAGAAACGAAATAAGGAAATCGGTAGAATCAAGAAAGAAAGAAGGAAAAGTCTGAATGGCAAAAGCGTAATTTCTACACGGAATTCGGATGAGGTACCTAAAGAAAAGTTGAAGACATCTCATTCACGAGCACAAAGGAAGAAACGACACCCCAAGCGGAATCTCGGAACAAAAGTTATGAGCCGTCAAAGATGAGCCAGAAAGTCAAAGAGCCGGACCGGTCCGCCCCTACCTCTGACCGGTCCGTCATGCCAAACTCCAGAAGACCCCCGATCGCATTCAAACCGAAGGAGGCCAAAATAAAAAGAACCGGTCCGCCCCAAAATAAAAAGAACCGATCCGCCTTGGGGGCAGACCGGTCCGCCTAAGACCCGGACCGGTCCGATCCTCGAGATCTGGAAATCTTTTCTCTTCCTAAAAAAGCTCCTAGCGCAGTTGACTTCCGATATTATTGTAGGATATTTAAGACCCGATTTATTGTTGTTATTAGGACGTAGAATTAGTAGGTTTTCTTGCTTCTTTTCCAAAAATCCTAGTTTAGCTAAGAATTGCAGTTTTAATTCAAGGATTGAAGATTTATCCACTAATTTTTGTGAGTATTAGTTTCATTAATTGTTGGACTTATTGTTTGAGTAATTTTAGTGAGTAATTTTTATTTCTAATTCATTTCTACATCTAATTATCATTTTTCTTAGATTAATCATGAATTCCTGCACTTCAATTAATGTTTTCATTGAATTCAACATGTTAGGCTAGATTTACCAAGGTCGGGGTACATGAACCTAACCTGAGGTGTTAGTGTATGTGTGTAAAATTAATCCGATGAATTTATTGATTGACTATGCTCGTATCGCATAATGACACAATAATTGTAGATCTTTATATCACGTTTGCCTCTGGGTACTCGTGATGATTTAGAGTGCAATTTGAGTGTCACTATCGCGATACTGATTTACTCATCCTCAGATTAGGTATGACGCGGGCTTGAACCTCGTATACATAATGCTTGGGAGTACTAAATTCCGGGTCAGATCAATTAGATAAATTTATGATTAATATTACCACTGCACTACACTAGGGTTGGGAGATTGCATTCCCGTCCTAGTTTTTCCCATCAGTTTGTCAAAAGTTTCAAAATCAATTTTCATTCATATTTTAGGCAAATTAGTGTAGTTGCATTTTTCATAATTTCATCTTTGCATTTAGTAGTAATCATTCCCAAAATCAAATCATTTTCCTTTTATTTTTAGAGTCAAGGTTAGGATTCCTCCGTCTTTTCCGTCATCACAACTTCATTGTCCTTTTTCCCTAAGGATCGATACCCGACTTGTCGGATTATTACTTGAGCGACAGGCTTACACTTGAGCCTAGAGTGAATGCATTTCTGAGACACATTTTCAGTCGCGTCAAGTTTTTGGTGCCGTTGCCGGGGAATTAGGTAGACTTAGGATCAGATTGAGTCAATCCAAAGCTTTGACCAAAAATTTTCAAAAATCCAAAAACATAAAAAGATTCACCATCATCTCTCTTAAGCTTTAATGTAAAATTCTGAAACCACTCCAACACCCCATAATACTCCAATCAACATTCACGAAAATCCAATTGTTGAGTATAATCCTAATAGTCCCCACACTCCAAACACCCCATAGTTCTGGATCCCACCTCCCACACCGTCGCACTCAATCTCCGATAACATTCCCTTCCCTTTCTTAGGACACACTTCGAGCACGCCCAGTGAGAACACCTAGTCAATAAGTGAAGGAGAGATGTCACAACACGGCAGTGCACCCGCCGGTGAGGAAGAGCCCCCATACCGTCCGATTATAGAATTCTTATATCCCGAGCGTACTGTCACTCCGGGATGCATTATACTCCCGTATAATGCCGGGCAATTCCGTTTCAAAAATGGGATGATCCAGATGCTACCGCATTACCACGGTATGGATTCTGAAAAGCCATACCTCCATATTAGGGAATTTGAGGACGTGTGTGATACTCTAAATGATCAAACCTGCACACAAGAGGTAATCCGCCTCAAACTCTTCCCTTTCTGGCTCAAAGATAAAGCTAAGGCCTGGATATGGTCTTTACCTCCAAGATCGATTCCATCCTGGAATGAGCTACTGTCGAAATTTCTCAAGAAATTCTTCCCACCACATTGAACAATCTCCATAAAGGCTCAAATTCAAGCATTCAGACAAGCTGAAAATGAGTCATTTCATCGATGTTATGAATGTTTCAACGAGTTAGTTGCTTCATACCCCCATCATGGATTGATTCAGCGCAAGTCATCTCTTTTATCTATAATGGGTTGAATCTTAACTCCAAACAACTTGTTGAAACAATGGGAAGTGGTCCGTTTATCGATTTAGATGCCCATGATGTTGAGCTTCACTTGAGGTATGTCGCCGAGACTACCCAATCATGGGACACTTCTGATCCCAACACTCAAAATCGAAATAGAGAAGCGACCACTACTCCGTCAGCATCCGGCCTATTCCATGTAGATAAGAATTCTATGACGGATAGACGATTAAAGACTCTTGAGATAGGATTTCGAGATCTGTGCGAGATATATGGAAAAGGACCAGCTGGATCCATTCCAAACCCAGTCGTAAAGGTGTGTGCTATTTGCGAGGCGTGACATTCAACTGAGGAATGCCCGACGATACCCGCCTACAAAGCAATGCTGCAAGAGCAAGTTAGAGGTATAGGAGGTTTTAAGGGCAATTTCGGTGCCCCGCACGGGAATTCATATAACCCTTGTTGGAAAAATCATCCCGGTTTTAGCTATGGGCAAAAACATGCCGCAATGAACCCTCCTTCGCATGTTGCCCCTCCTCCACCACAACACTTTCAACAAGCTCCACACATGTAAGGACATGTGCAAGCACCGCCACCTCAAGGAAATTATATTCCACCACAGCGGAGAGCTCTCGAGGATACCATGAATCAATTCATTGCAAACCAGACCGCAACCAATGCTAAATATGATCGTCTGATTGGCGACATAAATGCGAATATGTCTAAAATACAATCCTCATTGAGTGTTCAAGAGAAGGGAAAATTTCCTGCCCAAGGCCAACGACCTCCCCAAGGTCAAACTAGCGTTAGCTCCACCTCCACTGAACATTAGGAGCAATGTCAAGATGTAACCACTCTTCGTAGTGGGAGAGTTGTTGATTTATCACCTCCCCCACCCGACACAACGGAAGCCAAGGAGATTTTTCCCGGCACGAAAGAGGCCGAAGATGTCCCCTTGAATGAGAGTGACCAAGCAGCTGCTAGTGAGCCAGAGGTAGTAGTGAAACCGCCTTCCGCAGCACCGTTTCCTCAAAGGTTGATTCCCTCCCACAGAGGAAACCCACGTGATGACGTGCTAGAAGTACTAAAGCAAGTCAAGCTTCATTTGCCTTTCCTTGAGGCCATTAAACAAATTCCAGCGTATGGCAAAGTTATCAAAGACCTGCTGACGGTTAAAAGAAAGATGAAAGTGAAGAAGAACGTCTTTCTCGCACAAAATGTGAGCTCCATCCTACTAAATGAACTCCCGCCTAAGTTCAAAGATCCCGGTGCACCCACCATTTCCTGCATCATTAGAGGAAACAAAATCGAAAAAGCCTTACTTGACTTGGGAGCAAGCGTAAATATACTCCCTTACTCCATTTATAGGCAACTTGACTTGGGCGACCTCAAGCCCAAGAAAGTCACTCTCCAATTAGAGGATCGAACAGTGAAGATCCCACGAGGTATAGTCGAGGACGTGATCGTTCAAGTTGACACTTTCTACTTTCCAATGGATTTTGTCATTCGGGACACGGAGACCTCCTTCCACTCGAGTAATCATGTTCCCATCATCCTTGGGCGCCCTTTCCTAGCTACGGCTAACTTAATCATCAATACTAGGAATGGGCGAATGCAACTCACATTTGGGAAGATGACCTTGGATACCAACATCTTCCACATAGCCCAAAATGCAGGGGAGGAAGATGATCTTCACGCGGTGAGCCTCATAGATGAGATAGTAGAGGAGTAATTTGAGGAGAATTACTGTGGCGATGCTTTCGAATCCTGTTTAGCGGTGAGACACGAGAGTGAGGGGACGTACACCGCCTTCGAGAGGGAGGTTGAAGAATTGAGCGAGCTACTCAATGAGAGTAGGTCGGACGAGGACGTGAGAGAGATTAATTGGGTTTCGAGATTCGAGGAATTACCTCCGAGGGATACGCACATGGTTCCCTCCAGTGAAAAATTTCCAACCCTCGAGTTAAAGAAACTTCCCTCCCATATTAAATATGCATATCTTGGAGAGGATGAGACATTTCCTGTTGTTATCTCCTCTAGCCTAAATGAAGGGCAGGAGGGTGAATTATTAAAAATTCTGAGGAAGCACCAAAGTGCTTTTTGTTGGTGCATAGCTGATTTGAAGGGGATAAGTCCTTTAATTTGCACTCATAAGATCCATCTCGAAGAGGATGTCAAACCTTCTAGAGAAATGCAAAGAAGACTGAATCCAAACATGAAATAAGTTGTGTGAACCGAAATAATCAAATTGTTGGATGCCGGGATCATCTACCCAATCTCGGATAGCAAGTGGGTAAGCACTATTCAAGTCGTCCCGAAGAAGTCGGGTATAATTGTGGTTGAGAATGCCAAGGGAGAGTTAGTTCCCCAACGTACCACCACCGGGTGGCGCGTTTACATTGATTACCGGAAACTCAACGCGGGAACCAGGAAAGTCCATTTCCCCTTGCCATTTATTGATCAAATGCTTGAAAGAGTAGCGGGCCACCCTTACTATTGCTTCCTTGATGGTTATTCCGGATATAACCAAATTGAGGGATGTACTTGACCAGGAAAAGACAACCTTCACTTGCCCTTTTGGCACGTTTGCCTACAAACGTATGCCATTTGGCTTGTGTAATGCAGCCGCGACCTTTCAGAGGTGCATGTTGAGCTTATTTAGCGACATGGTCGAGAGAGGACTCAAAGTGTTCATGGACGATTTCAACGTTTTTAGCACCTCGTTCGATCACTGTCTAGAAAAACTGGAAAAAGTACTTACCCGATGAGTGGAAAAGAACTTAGTGCTGAATTGGGAGAAGTGCCATTTCATGGTCATCGAGGGAATAGTTCTTGGCCACATTGTATCATCCAACGGAATAGAAGTTGATAGGGCAAAGATAGATGTCATAGCTGACCTTCCCCCACCGAAATCGCTGAAAGACGTGTGCTCTTTTTTGGGTCACACAGGGTTTTATCGAAGGTTCATTAAGGACTTTATCACCATCGCTAGGCCCTTAGGCAACTTACTCATGAAGGACTCCCCATTTGAGTGGACTGAAGCATGCCAAAGCTTTTTCAACAAATTGAAGAACATGCTTGTGTCTGCCCCCATCATGCAAGTTCCGGATTGGTCCTTACCATTCGAACTTATGTGTGATGCCAGTGATTACGCGATCGGGGCTGTTTTAGGACAACGTCAAGATAAGCAAGCTCATGTCATCTACTACGTCAGTCAGACTCTTATCGAACCTCAACTCAACTACTCTACCATGGAAAAGGAGTTGCTAGCGGTAGTCTTTGCCCTCGATAAGTTCCGGTCTTATCTCATTGGTTCTCCTATAACTGTTTTCACTGACCACGCGGCTTTAAAGTATCTACTTGCGAAGAAAGATGCCAAGCCGCGCCTCATAAGGTGGATCCTACTCCTACAAGAATTCAATCTCTCCATCAAAGATAAGAAAGGAGTAGAAAACGCCGTTGTCGACCATTTATCTCGTCTTTCGTCCGACGTACCTAGTGATCCCGTACCCATAGAAGAACATTTTTTGGATGAGCATCTTTTCGCTACCTCTTCATATCCCTGGTTTGCGGACATAGTGAACTATCTTGTCACGGGAGCCGTCCCTCCCGACTGGACATCGCAGGATAAGAAGAGGTTTCTTACTTGGTCGCGCATGTTCTTTTACGATGATCCATTCCTTTTTAAATACTGTGCAGACCAAATCATCCGACGATGTGCACTAGATGACGAAATCCCAAAAGTCATCCAGTTTTGTCATTCAAAAGCTTGTGGAGGTCATTTTTCGACGAGAAAGACGACCGCTAAAATTCTGCAATGCGACCTCTATTGGCCCACAATCTTTCGGGATGTGAACGATGCTTGCAAATCATGCAATAGGTGTCAACGGATGGGAGCCATCACTCGACGAGACATGATGCCTCTTACCCCTATACTCATCATTGAGATATTCGACTATTGGGGTATTGACTTCATGGGTCCTTTCCCTCCATCCTTTGGTTTCCTATACATCCTCGTCGCGGTAGACTACGTTTATAAATGGGTGGAAGCTATAGCTACCAAGACTAATGACAACAAAGTGGTGATAAAGTTCTTGCAGGAACACATACTTTCCTGCTTCGGTGCACCGAAAGCAATAATCAGCGATAATGGTACGCACTTTTGCAATAGGCCATTCGAGAAGCTTATGAGAAAGTACGGTGTCGTTCACAAGGTTGGAACGACATATCACCCATAAATGAATGGACATGCCGATCTAGCAAATCGGGAAATCAAGAACATTCTTGAAAAGACCGTCAATCCTACCCGGAAAGATTGGTCCCTTAGATTGAACGATTCGCTATGGGCCTACCGTACCACATACAAGAATCAACTCGGCATGTCCCCTTTCCGCTTTGTGTATGACAAACCATGCCATCTTCCTGTTGAGCTCGAACACAAGGCGTATTGGGCGATTAAGTAATTGAATTATGCCATGGACAAGGCCGGTGAAGCCCGAAAGCTTCAATTGAATGAGTTAGAAGAACTACGCAATGATGCGTATGAGAATGCCAAAATTTCGAAAGAGAGGATGAAACTCGCTCATGATAGCATCATTCGACGAAAAGAGTTTCTACCCGGGCAAAAAGTTCTCCTCTACAACTCTCGGCCTCACCTCTTCCCAGGCAAGTTGCGGTCACGTTGGTCTGGCCCATTCATTGTGAAGAATGTTTTCCCCTACGGAGCTATTGAACTAGATGATTTAAAAGGGGGAAATACATTCAAAGTGAATGGACAACGCCTAAAGCCATATCTAGAGGCGTGTGCAGAAGAAGTCGACACCGTCTGGTTGTTGGACCCCGTTTACGGGGTTGAGTGAGCTGTTGAAGTGAGGTCGTTGCACCCCCGACGCGTATGGGGTGAGAGTCGGGTGTGTGAGAGTCGTGTGTGTTTTGAGAGTCGTTAGGACTAGGTTTCCTTCGGGAGAAACATTTGTGTGTTTTGGGAATTCTGAGTTAAATGGTGTTGACCAGTGAAATCGAGAGGGTCCTAGTTCAATTGGATAGAGAGGATATCGGGAACGTGAAATTTTTTGAAGAAGAGAGCTCGAAACCGAAGAAATAGAAGTCCATCCCAAAAAAAATCCTCGGGCGGACCAGTTCCTTTTTCAGGCGGACCGGTTCCTTTTATTTTAAAGGAACCGGTCCGCCTATCGCGGGTATGAAAAATCAAAAGGCCGGATCGGTCCGCACCTACCCCGGACCGGTCCGCCTTCTGCAGACCTGCCTCTTCCTCTTCCCTAGATTCACCCCCTTTCCCCCCAATCCCATTTATTCCCTCCAACCCAATTTTCCTCTTCCCAACCCCAACCTTTCCCTCCCAAATTCATCCCCTTTTCCCTCCAAACCATTTCCCTCCAAAACCAACCTTTCCCCTCCCCTTTCCACTATAAATACACCTCCAATCCTCCCTTTCTCCTCACACCTTCAACCCAAATACTTTCTTCTTCCTCTCTAGTTTTTCCAGCACTACTTCCCTCCTATTTCCATGGCCCCCCGTGCTGCCCTCACCAAATACGACTCCACCGTGATCCACCCCTCCGATCACGGCGAATACCGCTCCCGCCAAGAGGAGCGATGGTGCGCTCAATACTTCGGTATGGGCCGAAAACTCCATATGGAGCGCACAGTCCAATGGGAAGCTCTGCCCAACTCCGTCACCGCCCTTTTCATGGCCCGCGACTAGTGCCGTTTCCTCAACCAACCTCACGAAGCGGTGTGGGCAACCAAAATCTTCTCATTCTATGGTACACTCGTCTGGACGGGCCAATTCGAGGCCGAAGCTTTCGTAGATGGGACTCCCATACCCTTTTCCTTGGCCCGTCTCACGGCCAAGTCGGCCGAGTTTGATGTCCCGGATGTCCAAGAATTCTCTTATCCCGAAAATGTCCCCCGGTCGACAAGGGCATTATCATGGCCCGTATTGCACAGAACGTGGCTTGGGGGGGCAAACCGTCGCCGTTGGACGACTCAACGAGAAGGCGCGCCTTGTATTTCAAATTGTGTGCGCCAACCTATTGCAAACGTCCAATAACTCTGCCATGCGGCCCCGGCAAGCTACCTTGACATATCATCTCTTCGACCCCCAAACTTCCATCCATTTAGGCCGCACCTTATACGCGGATATCATCAATGCGTCTTTGGATGAGAAGGGCGTCACCCCACTTCCTTATGCCCGATTAATCACATCCATCCTTAAGGATGCTGGCATAGAGGCGCCGAGCGACCTTACGCGCCTCCCCGGTCCTTTCGGACAAGGGACCCGCACGAAAAGCTCCAAACAGCTAGCCGTCCTCCGGGATTGACGGGGTGATGATGTCGAAGAGGAGGCTGCCTCGAGCGACAATGAGGATGACATAGGGGTAGCTGGAGAAGACGTTGAGATGGGGGATCTCGGTCCGGACGAAGAGTCGACGGACGAGGAGGATGACCTAGATTTTGAGTGGGAGGGCACGGACCTACCCGCGCGTATGTCGGCGCTCGAGACCAACTTCAACACCTTTCAGATCAACTACGAGCACGACATGAGCATCGTTCTCCGCTTCCAAGCGGACATCTATCGGCGCTTAGGGGATCCTAATGAGCCACTACCTTCCTACTACCAAAACCCCTATGACCACAACGCGCCCGGTTCCTCCCATCCCCCACCTCGGTGAAGCTTTAGATGGTGTTGGCAGCATTTTCTTTTTTCCCTGATTCACAGTTGTATGTTTTCCCCTCCACATATAACACAGTCTTGCTGTAATAAAAACTGCATTTTCTCTATTTGTTTATTTTATTTTTCCGCACTTTTTATTCGCTTTGTGTTAGATTTTAGTCCTTTTTTTGCTTGAGGACAATGCAAAAGTCTAAGTTAGGGGGGGTCACAAGTGGGTATTTCTAAAACTTCATAAATTTTCAAAAAATGCCCAGAAATTTCCACACAAAAAAATCATAAAATTTTGAAAAACCCAAAAATATTTTTGTTCAAAATAAATAAAAATTCAAATTCAAATTTTTCAAAAATATCATTAAAAGTCGAATTGAAGTCTCAAGTTGTAAAATTCAACATACACAAAGCCAAAATTGACCAAAGATGGAAATTGAGCGAAAATTGACGACTTAACGAATAATTGTGGAGATTAACAAACCCGGTGAGATTCGAGCCTATCTCTTTTTGCGAGTTTTTAAATCAATCCGAGTTAATTGTTAACTCAAGGTTCTTTTCAGCGCCTAAAAAGTTGTTAAGGATCTCATTCCTTTCATTTTGATCGGTTTTGAAAAATGTGTGTAATATTTCTTTGAAAAACGTGCCAAATTGATCTCTAAACGTAAAATTCATCTCGAAACGCATACGGTAACGCAATTAGCATTTTGGGCAATGAAGTAGGCCCTCGTTTGTCACCCAAAAATATTGGCCAGAAAAAGTAGCAAAAAATTACCCCTTTTGTAACCCAATTTGATCTAAACAAATTGTCCCTTTCGTTTGATAACCCAAAAAAAACAAATAGCCGGAATTGTGAAAAATGAGAAAATTCAGAATTTAAGTCCGGAAAGTGCAAAAAAAGGGCAAGAAATAAATAAATATGCTCAACAAAAATATATAAAAAAAAATTGAGCAATAGCCCGGAAAAAGCACAAGTGGACATCATTAATGACTTTTCCAATTCCAACCTTCCCGACAATTGTCATTGTACCCCATATACCTTAAAACCCGAAAAAGTCCTAACCAAGTCTAAATTGCGAAATTGGTTACCGCGTGGAGAGCTAATACACCAAAAGATAATAAAGGAGATTAATTGCGTGAAATAAAACCAATCTTCCCATTTTTAAAACCGTAATCCTTTGATGAGGTCCTTTCCCCACAAAATTTCCGTCTTTCTAACCGTATGTGTGATTTTGCTTCCATTACATTTACTCTTTATATTACGCATACCAAGAGAATAGCCATAATCCGAGAGATTCGTATGTGAGAGCAATCCGTGAGAAATTGAAATCAAAACGAATTTTTGAATAAGTAACATAATGATCAATCAGTGGAAATTAGCGGTTATATTTCTGGCTACGCACATACACACCATGGTTTGAGACTTGTAAATATGACTTGATGATGACTATTTTCTGAAAAAGTTTGAATTGCACAATTTTTGCATATTTTGAATTCTCTTTGAGTCGAATTTTGTGGGTATATTCTCTACAAACCCTCACGAGACAACACTCGTCCTACTAGGGTAATCTAGGGGTTTAACGGCTTGTTGCAGACGCTAAATGCAATCGCTTGCCCACGAAAAAGGTATTTTATCCCAATAAAATGATTTTTTTAAAAGAGTTGTGCCACGCTAGGATTCTTTTACATTGCTCAGGACACGCAAAGTTCTAAGTTAGGGGGGTTTGATTAGGCATAAATTCTACCTAATTTATCCCTTGATTTAGTTACTTTTAGCATCTCGAACAACGTAATTGAGTTGGATTTATCTCATAACTGTGCTACTGACTGATCCTAATGAGTACACCGAGTTTCTGGTATTTTGTAGTGATTTTGCAGGTATTTGATGTCAAGAAACGAAAGAAGGAAATCGGTAGAATCAAGAAAGAAAGGAGGAAAAGTCTCAAGGGAAAAAGCGTAATTTCTGCATGGAATTCGGATGAGGTACCTAAAGAGAAGTTGAAGACAACTCATTCACGAGCACAAAGGAAGAAACGACACCCCAATCAGAATCTCGAAACAAAAGTTATGAGCCGTCAAAGATGATCCAGAATGTCAAATATCCAGACCGGTCCGCCCCTACCTCCGACCGGTCCGCCATTCCAAACTCCAGAAGACCCCGGATCGCATGCAAACTGAAGGAGGCCAAAATAAAGAGAACTGATCCTCCCCCGGATCGGTCCGCCCCAAAATAAAAAGAACCGATCCGCCTTGGGGGCAGACCGGTCCGCCTAAGACCCGGACCAGTCCGGTCCTCGAGATCTGGAAATATTTTCTCTTCCTAAAAAGGCTCCTAGCGCAGTTGACTGCCGATATTATTGTAGGGTATTTAAGACCCGATTGATTGTTGTTATTAGGACGAAGAATTAGTAGGTTTTCCTGCTTCTTTTCCAAAAACCCTAGTTTAGCTAAGAATTGCAGTTTTAATGCAAGGATTGAAGATTTATCCAGTAATTTTTGTGAGTATCAGTTTCATTCATTGTTGGACTTATTGTTTGAGTAATTTTAGTGAGTAATTTTTATTTCTAATTCGTTTCTACATCTAATTATCATTTTTCTTAGATTAATCATGAATTCCTGCACATTAATTAATGTTTTCATTGAATTCAACATGTCAGGCTAGATTTACCAAGGTCGGGGTACATGAACCCAACCTAAGGTGTTAGTGTATGTGTGTAAAATTAATCCGATGAATTTATTGATTGACTATGATCGTATCGCATAATGACACAATAATTGTAGATCTTTATATCACGTTTGCCTCTGGGTACTCGTGATGATTTAGAGTGCAATTTGAGTGTCACTATCGCGATACTGATTTACTCATCCTCAGATTAGGTATTTTGCGGGCTTGAACCTCGTATACATAATGCTTGGGAGTACTAAATTCTGGGTCAGATCAATCAGATAAATTTATGATTAATATTACCACTTCACTACACTAGGGTTGGGAGATTTCATTCCCGTCCTAGTTTTTCCCATCAGTTTGTCAAAAGTTTCAAAATCAATTTTCATTCATATTTTAGGTAAATTAATGTAGTTGCATTTTTCATAATTTCATCTTTGCATTTAGTTGTAATCATTCCCAAAATCAAATCATTTTCCTTTTATTTTTAGAGTCAAGGTTAGGAATCCTCTGTCTTTTCCGTCTTCACAACTTCGTTGTCCTTTTTCCCTAAGGATCGATACCCGACTTGTCGGATTATTACTTGAGCGACAGGCTTACACTTGAGCCTAGAGTGAATGCATTTCTGAGACACATTTTCAGTCGCGTCAAGGGACAATAGGGATTATATGAGATCAGACTTGCGATCGTAATTTCTCATCAATCATTCCAGTTCGATTGACTCTAGTTTTTGTTGTTATTTTTGTTCCAGTCCATTTATTATTTCAGAGATTGCATGGGCATAAGCCCAAAGTTTATTATCCAGTCTTTTAAATATCAGTTATACTTGTGATGGATGTTTTATAAATTGTGTGAGATTGGATTTATTTACTACTAGTTATTATTTAAATGGTTTCATTAAGCACATTTGATTTAAAATTATAAATGTCATATTAAGGTTTGATGCTGAGAATGTCACAGATTGTTAGACAAGCCCGATCTTTGACATATTATGTCTGGCCAACCTTTAAATAGAAAATAGAGGTTATTATAGTTGGTATTAGAGCATCGAGATTGTAGCTTCATTAGGATTTGTGTTGTGCTTGTCATGTTTTTCATTGCATTTTTTTTTATGTATTGCCCTATGTTTAGGAATCATTATACTCTTTATGATCTGTTACTAAGACGAATCTTGTTTCCTTTTATATTAAAATGGTAGGCTCAGCATACCACAATGTGTTACCACTGAGGCTTCAGAGGATATGGATCAATAGAAATTGCAGCCACACCCACTACCACCACCATCCCCACCTGGGGTTACTCCAGTAGATATTGCCACAATACTGACGCAGGCAGTCTCTACGATGATGGTCGCTATGCTATAACATTTTCATCCACAACAACAACCACCACCATCACCCCCCGTAGCTGGTGGTGCTACCCGTTCAAGCATAAGGCTTGACATGGGAGAGAGATAGGGAGGTATTCACTAAGGGACACAACAAATATATTAGTGGCCAGTCAGTTAAAGAAGGATATTCAGTGACACTTGAGAATGGTTGAGTGCAGGCTAGTGCACAAGAATATGTTAGATTCTTTTTTAATAGTAGGGGTAGCCTTACAATGGTGGGTGTCTATCACCATACTAGAGGAGAGGGACGTATTCACTATTGATGAGTTTTGGATCAAGTTTGAAGGGAAATATTTCTCACCCACTATGAAATCATAGATGATGAGGAAGTTCATGAACCTTAAGCAGGAGGGTCGCACTGTAGCAAAATATGAGGAGGATTTTATTGCAATTTCCTTATTTACTGAAGAGGAGGTAAACAACGAAGAAAAGAGAATGGAGAAGTTTGTGTCAGGGGAAACTTAGCACATCATGAAATATTTTTTTGTGAAATTCATCTTTTACCACCTACACTCAAATGGTGAATAACACTTTGCTGTATTATTAGTATCACAAGTAATTCAAAAAAAGTAAGGGGTGAAGAGATCTAATTCAAAGATATCAAGCCAGATGACAAATAAGAATGACAATCAAAGGACCCAGCAGTTTAAGGGGCCATAGGAAGATGATCAGTATAAGAGGCACAGAGGTTTCGGTGATATGAACGAGTAGGGCCAATAGGGCCGGGGCTAGAAGAAGAGAGGCCAACAGGGCTAACAAGGACAATAGTTGGATATGTGCCAGTTTCAGGGGAATTGATACGTTTATGGAGAGAAAGGACATTTAGTAAGGAAGTGCCCTTAGGACAATCCAAAGACACAGGAGTAGGGGGACATCGAGGGTACCGAGAACCCCAGGGAACCGTCAACCATTGCCAACCCAGCCAGTGGTTGTAGTGCCATCACTACCAATGCTACCCATCTCGTATCAGGGATAGCAGCTGCAGTTACAGTATGGGCATGTGTATCATATCACACTGGAGAGGGACTAGCACAAGTAAGGCAGTGGAGGGTACACTCCCTATTCTTGGTCATGTAGGGCATACATTGTTTGATACTGGTGCATAGTACTCATTTTATTAATAGTATCCTGTTCATACATCGAAGATGGTAGAATTACCATTTGATATAGTGCTTTATGTTAATTCACCCGAGGATAGAGGGGGCACCTATACATTTTGTGTGTATAGGTATAGGCATTGACATTGAAAGACTTAAGTTCGTGGTAGGTCTACTTGCGTTAGATATGTCAGAGTATGACGTTATCCTTGGGGTGGATTGGTGAGCTACTTATAGGGCTTGTGTTGATTTTTATATGACCGCTAAGAGTTAGTGGTCAAGTATAGAACGACTAGTTGGACAATTGTGTTCACTATAGATGCAAGGAATGTTATGGGAAATCAACATGTTTGGGGTCTAGATATGCTAAAATGGATTGTGATGAAAACTTGGGGTTAGTAAGATGACCATATGAAATTTGGTGCACTTAAGTGAGAGCAACGTATTGATGCATCTTAGCAATTGTGTGGCTTCTTAGGAAAGACTTGGGTACTGATTAATTCTGATTAAGGAGCATTAAATTTTTGTTGCACTCAGATTGAGCAAAATTAATTTATGTTATTAAACCATTTGTGAGTTTGATGAATATAATGTGTGAGTGGTTGGACCTTAGATCAAGGTCACCGTATGATTTTGGAATATGAGGGAAGATGACGCAATTAGAAAATTTCGTATAGGGCTTGTGCATTATAGACGTGTATTATATTGATGCACTATCGATGAATAAGGTTTGTGGACAATCAAGTGTACGAATGTGAATTCTCGGGATAGTAGCGTAGGACGAATGTGCCACACCCCGCGCAATCTGACAGACAGGGTGGCCAGCCACCGGTGTCGGGCTACGCCGGGCGTAAACTAAATCTATATCATTCTTAGTGTGGGTACCTCATTTAAATTGTCTTGGCCCGGCTAAGTATCCCGACGAAGTCTTATTAAAGATAGGGAAAGTCCGACCCAAAATCTAAGGTCTCATAAATAACTATTCCAGCGATGACCCATTCAACCCCTAAAATCTCTCAAGAGATATTCTAGGAATTATGAACCAACGCGGAGGTGTCCAACACCCCCACTATCCGATAATTACATGTATATATTAAACCCCCCAGCCCGGGGCAAGGGGCATACAATTGTAACACTCCCCTGTAGTGAAGAGAAATAACAATCAGAGAGCACCACCGTGGACGTAGGCCATTTTGTCGAACCACGTATATTTTTTGTCGTGTGTGATTGCGCCATATTTCATTTTCTTTATTTTTTCTAGTGATCACATTTGCTTATAATTTTGTGTTGAGATTTATTGCCACCACAATTGGCACCGTCTGTGGGAACCGATTGTTCTTCCTTTAAGAAAGCCTTCACCAACAAGAACCTAGAATGTCTGGTCACAGTAGCAATGCTCCTTAAGTAGGGGATATTCAAGAGCAACATGCCTCTCACAAGGTTAGATCTGAAGTTCGACGCTCAAACCCAAGGCCTCGCCCAGAACAACAAGCCTTAGAAGAAAGTCAAGGACCAGCTAGGTCCATGTAAGTTTTCAGGATGATCGACGTCCACAAGGCCATGCTCTAAGAACATGAGGAAGCCACTCTCAAGCAAGAAGATTAAAATGCTCGCCTCAAGAGGAGACTGGAGAAGATGGAGAGAGAACTCCATCGTACCACAAGGCAACATCATTATCGCACTCCTAGCCCTCAGGAGAGCAGATCTGGCAGCCGAGAAAGGAGACCAAGACGTGGATCTCAAATAATCGAGGGACACAGGTCAGGCAATGATTTTCTCGAGCAATAATAATCAGCTCACTGTTACAGGAGCCCAAGACAAGGAAACGACAATATGCGAAACTTGGTTTGAAGAGAAATGGACCAACACCCAACACATCGAGGTGCCAGGTTGACCAGAGAGCTAGCCAGGCGAGCTCTTAGGACCCACATGAAATCCCCTTTCTCAAGGGAGATAGAAGAAGAAGAAGCCCCCAAGAAGTTTGCAATGCCCAGGTTCAAGATCTAAGATAGAAATACTGATCCTATCGACCATGGCAGGCAATACAGGTAAGCCATGACCCTTTGTAACCACAGGGACTCCTTGATGTGCTAGATCTGCTCGTCGAGCTTACACGAAATGGCTCAAAATTTGTTCTAGAAACTCCTTCATAGATCTATCAAAAACTTCGAATACCTAGAGGTTCTCTTCACATCTCGCTTCATTACCATCATCTCCCACCCGAAGAGGATGGATTCTTTGTTAACTCTGAAGAAAAAGGCCCAGGAGAGCCTCAGAGACTACACAAAGAGGTATTGAGAACTATTCAATGAGGTCGAGGACTGCTCGGAATAGGTCGCTGTCGCATCCTATAAGATTATCTTACCCAGTTCTTGCCTCCTACACCAGTCCCTCACTAAAAAGGAGGCCACAGCCATTGACGACTTAATGGCTCGTATTGAAAATTACGCCAAAGTTAAAGATATGACCCATCTCAATGCAGGGGAAAATGGTCACACTAAGTTCATCGGCAAGGGTAGCGATAAAACTGAGAATCAAAAGAAAGGAAGTAAGAATGGGGGCAAGGGCGGCCCCAAGAATGGGAATAAGAGTGATGCCTCGAAAGAATTTCAAGTAGTAAACACAGTTTTTAAAGAACCAATCTACAAGATTCTGGGAAAGATCAAGGACAGACTGTTCGTTAAGTGGCCCAGGAAGATGGGTGGAGACCTTTAAAAAAGGAACAATGCACTGAGATACGCTTTCCATAAAGAGAGCAGGAACAAAACCATCACTACAAAGCCCTCAAGTCTCACCTCGAAGAGTTAGTTCAAACTGGATGCTTGAGCGAATTTATTGAAAAGAAAGCAGAGAAGGTAGCTGCCAATGGAGATCAAAGGCCCGACAACGTGCTTGAGGAAGACGTCGACCATGTGTTCGCAGTAATTCATGGGGCATCCGATCTCAAATAGATTCAAGGAAATGCATCTCGAATGGATGTCAAAAAGCTTACATCCGTGATGCAAGCTTTTCCAATCGATCCATCTAAATTGCAAGTAGGAAAGCATCGACAAGCAAAGGATGTCGACTACAGAAAGTACATTGTGTTCATAAATGAGGACTTAGTTGGAGTAATAACCCCACATCACGATGCATTGATCATTACACTTAGGATAGCTAACTATGATGTCGATAGATTGCTCGTCGACCAAGGTAACTCATCCGAAATATTGTACCTCGACTTGTTCAGGAAGTTGAAGTTGAGTGTTTCCGACCTAAAGGAAGCCACTGTTCCTTTAGTTGGTTTCACTGGGAAAGTAACCATCCCCTTGGTAAAGATCGCCCTACCAGTCAGGGTGGGAAACATCTCGAAAATGATCGAGTTTGATATTGATTCACCCTACCAAGCAATCCTCAGTAGAGGATGGCTGGACACGATGAAAGTTGTCCCATATACCTACCATCAGAAGCTCAAGTGTGTGACTGAACGAGGAGTAGTGGAGATCCATGGGTATCAAGCGATAGTAAGTAGGTGCTTTATAGCGTCCATCCGCCCAAACCTCGAAAAGAAAGTTGAGAAAGCCAAGGAGAAGGTTGAAGAATACGAAGGTTTGATACCTTCCAAATAGCAGCTCAGATATGGAAGACCTGGAGTGGAGGAGACCAGGATCCTCCCCTCTAAGAGAGTCATTGAAGACCTGGAGGAAGTCGCATCCAGTGGCGATAATAAATATAGGATGTTTTTTATCATAGCTTCTCTCACAGATCGAGAGAAGAAGGAACTGACAGTACTTTTACGAAATAATTTGGACATTTTTGCGTGGGCACCCCACGAGTTTCCTGGGATTGATCCCAGTGTGACTTTTCACTAGCTTCACATCGATCTGACTTTTAAGACGATCGCAAAAAAGGCACGACATACTGCCCCTGAAAAGGCCAAGGCTGTGGAGAAGGAGGTGGAAAAACTGTTGGATGCAGGATCCATACGGGAAGTTCAATTACCTAAGTGGATATCCAACCCAGTAGTAGTCCCGAAGAGCAATGGAAAGTGGAGAGTCTGCATCAATTTAACTGACCTTAAAAAGGCATGCCTTAAAAACAACCTCCCCCTCCCAAAAATTGATCAACTGGTGGACGCAACTGCAACACATGAAAGGATGAGCTTCTTAGACGCATATTTAGAATATCACCAGATCCCTCTGTATGAACCGGATCAAGATAAAACATCATTTATAACCATAGTTGGTCTATATTACTACAAGATCATGCCCTTTGGGCTAAAAAATGCAGGGATAACTTACCAATGGCTGGTCACAAAAATGGTCAAGGACTAAATAGGAAGCACTATGGATGTCTACATCGATGACATGATCGTCAAGATCAAGAGCAAGGATGACCACCTTTTTGACCTATAAAGGACCTTAAAAATCCCCACGAAATACCGAATGAAACTCAACTCCATCAAGTGTTCCTTCAGTGTCGAGTTAGGAAAATTCCTCGGGTACTTGGTCAGTAAGAGAGGTATCGAAGCTAACCAAGACCAAATTAATGTCATTAAAAGAGTGCAACCCCCCCGTACAATAAGATAAGTACAGAAGCTCACAGGGATGCTTGCCTCCCTAAATCGGTTCATCTCAAAGTCTTTCGAAAGATGCCAGTCGTTCTTTCAGTTGTTGAAGAAGAGCAAAGATGTGAAGTTGAACGATGATTGATCGAAGGCGTTAAAGGGGCTCAAAGCTTACCTCAACGCACCACCTTTGCTCGAAATCCCTCAAGAGAATGATCCTCTATATCTATACCTCATAGTATCTAGTCATGCTATAAGTTCTGCACTGGTATGTGAAAAAATAGGGATCCAGCACCCAGTATATTATGCGAGCAAGACTCTCTTGGACGCCGAACAATGATACCACCTCTAGAAAAGATCGCCTTTGTGTTTGTGGTAGCCTAAAGGAAGTTGAAACATTAATTTGAAGATGACTCCATCATCATACTTACATCCCACCCTCTTAAAGCAGTTCTGAGGAAAAGAGACTTGTCAGGTAGACTATCAAAGTGGTCGGTCGAGCTTGGGCGATTTGACATTCAGTTTCAGCTAAGGAATGCCATCAAAGGGCAGATCCTCGCCGACTTCATCACAGAATTTATAAGAGAACATCCTAGCGACCAACCCCATCAGAAGGAAGTTCCATTAGCATCAGGAATTTGGAGACTGTTCGTTGATGGTGCTTTTAATTCCAAAGGGGTAGGAGTAGGCGTTGTGCTGATTACCGCTGAAGATGCAATCCTCGAGCAAGGAATCAAGCTTGAATTTGAAGCCTCCAACAATGAAGTGGAATATGAAGCGCTGATCGCAGGCCTACAGAAAGCACGAGCGCTCGGAGCAAAGAAACTCCAAGTGTTCGGTGATTCACAGTTGGTCTCCAACCAGATAAGTGGTGATTTCAACGCTAGAGATGAGAGAATGGAAACTTACCTCACCACGACAAAGAAACTGATGGCCAACTTTGAACAAGTCAGCATCCAACAGTTTCCTAGAGGACAGAGCAACCATGCTAACGCCCTAGCATCTTTAAGCTCAAGAATTAATTCTGAATTGAAGAGAACAATTCCGATTGACATCCTCTCCCATACAAGTATCAACCAGATCGACGAGCTACCGAACGTAGAACACGTTCTCCAGATTGAGACAACCCCCAGTTGAATGGACCCCTTAATGGATTATTTGAAGGATGGTGCGCTACCAAATGATAAGAAGACCGCTCATCAGATAAGATCCAAAGCTGCTCGCTTTCACTTATCTTCTGAGGGCAAGCTGTATAAAAGATCCTTCGCTGGTCCTTACCTCTAATGCGTTCATCCAAAGGATGTCGAGCGATTCCTCCACGAACTCCATGAGGGAATATGTGGGATTCACATTGGGGGTAGGTCGCTATCTTTTTGATAAATGAAAGAAGGATACTGGTGTCCGTACATGCACAAGGATGTTGAAATATATGCTCGCAAATGCAAAAAATACCAACTTCACGCTCTTATGGTCCACTAACTAGCTAGTGATCTAAAGTCACTTAACAGCCCATGGCCTTTCGCCCAATGGGGTATTGACATCATGGGCCCTTTTCCTACCGCAGATGGCAATCATAAGTATCTGTTAGTCCTAACAAACTACTTCACCAAATGGATAGAATCGGAGCCACTAGCAAACATTAGAGACGCAGACATGATAAGATTCATATGGAGGAACATTTTCACTCGTTTTGGGATCCTCAAAACCATCATCACTGATAACAGAACCTAGTTTGAAAGTGGCCTCTTCCAGGGTTTTTGCAGCGATCACGGGATTAGGTACTACTTCAGCTCCGTGGCATATCCTCAGAGCAACGGACAGTCTAAATCTTCCAATAAAATAGTAATTGATGGATTAAAGAAGCGCTTAGAGTGAACCGAGGGGAAATGGGTAAATGAACTACCCCACATCCTATGGGCTTATCTCACTACCCCACGGCGAGCAACTGGAGAAACACTATTAGCACTAACGTATGGGATGGAGACAATTATCCCCTTGGAAGATGGCCTCCCTACCACGAGGTCCACCCTGGTCAACCAAGTCCAGAATAATACAGCTTTACTCGCTGAATTTGACCTAGATGAAGAATGAAGAGATTTGGCTCTAGTGAAACTAGAAGCTTATCAGCAACAGCTAGCAAGTCACTACAACAAGAGGGTCAATCCAAGAGCATTCCAGGTTCGGGACTACGTCCTAAGGAAAGCTCTTGGAAGTGCTGTAAAACCATCGGATGGAAAGCTAGGACCAAACTGGGAGGGACCATTCAAGGTGATAAGAGACGACCTACAAGGATCCTACCATTTAGAAATGCTGGAGGGCAGGGAGATACCTAGATCTTGGAATGCAACCAATTTAAAGAAATTCTACTTCTAGTTTTTCTTTTCTCTTTTTAACCTCAATGTTGAAAGTTTCAATTCATTTCTGATTAATAAAGATTTATTTGGCAGTGGCGTTCTATAAGTATTGATTTTTCTCAACTACATCATAATTCGCGCACCTTTTCCAAGTTACAAGCTCCTCTCTTAACAAACAAAACTAAGATCATGAGATACGCATTAAAGTAGGGTCAGTATGCAATGACCCTCCTCAGGCATTTGTCATCAAACATGAATGACCTCCTAGCTTGTACCCGGTAATATATGAAGCCCTACAGGGGATCCTTAGGCAACATGGACAACCCAGGTTGGTCGCCAACATTGTTTGGCTTAAAAATCCTACTCAGATAGAACATCCAATACCAGGTGAATCCTCTCTATTGCCTCACTTAGGCCTAAGGAAGTGTGACGAAATGACCTAAAAGGTAAAGTAAGGAAGAATGGTATAACTAAAAGCATACTGGACTGGGGGGATACTCACTCAACAAACCAACTATGCCTATATGAAGTCTAGTTGACTAGAAGAGCACAAGATAGTTAAATAAGAAATCAATAAAGTAAAAAGATACACAACACATGTTTAGTTGGCGAATCGCCCAAAACATAACAATTTTATTACATAATTACATATGCAAAGAATTACATATGCTGAGTAAATTAAAACCTAATGAGGACTGGGTTGCTGAGCAAGATAGTCAACCACTCTCGCTCTTCGTCCATTATCTAGGCGAGGAGCTAATTCCTCCTTGACTTCGCCCGAATTTGGCTCCATGAGCTGACTTGGGATTGCATTTATGAGGACCCATCGATCGTCCCTTCTAAATGGATTTGGCATCAAGGTTGAGGGGGAGAT
This sequence comes from Sambucus nigra, assembly GCA_949130495.1. Taxonomy (NCBI): domain Eukaryota; kingdom Viridiplantae; phylum Streptophyta; class Magnoliopsida; order Dipsacales; family Adoxaceae; genus Sambucus; species Sambucus nigra. The sequence continues at coordinate 148,362,517 of OX422220.1, forward strand.
CTCATGACGATACCAGAGGACAGATTTCCTAGGGACCTACAACTCCCTAGGTTCACTTAACCACCCTCTTATGAAAGATAACTCTTCAACCTCCCTCAATTTCATCAGAGCATCGATCCAACCCTGGTCATAACCATCAGCCCACACCTGTCGAGGACCTTTCTTAAACAGGTGCCTCAGAGAGCTAACATCTCTTTGGAGACCGACAGCTATCACATACGCCCTGGTAACATCACCTCCAAGCTTGGTAATCTCCCTAGCAGAGCCACTATCGTCGGTACCAGCTCCCAGCCCAGCCGATGAAGAGGAACAACGCAGAACTCAAGGGGCAATGATCGATGCATTCTCCCTAAGTCATGAGACCTCTCTCCTTAGAGCATAATTCTCTTATTAAAGTAACTCTCCAACTTGATTAACCTCAGAGGCATGCAGAAGCTTAGCCTTCAGAGCATCCACTTCTTATTGAACAGAGGCACCGACCTCCTCCATTTCCTGAAGTCTATCTTTCAGCTTGGCAACAAGCTCTGATTGATCCTTATAATCTTGATTCCTTGACCTAAGAGATTTGTATATTCTTACAAAGTCAAGGCGAACTTGATTGCTCACATCAGGACCAAGAATTTTTCCTAATTGAGAGGTAGCAGGAATATACTCCTCAGCATCAATGAGCTACAAACCATATAAGCATTAAAGAATAAATAAATCAGTACGCGAAAGGGAACATAATTTCATTCCACTAAATGGAAGTCCATGTACATCAGAAAAAAAAAAGAACAACAGAAATATAAAAATATAAATGTTCCCTAAGAAGACTAATTGGCAACCTCAGTCTCCTCTGAGGACACTGGTTGCTTCCCCTTATCTGTGACAGCCCCAGGTACGCCTCCCTCAGATGGAGCAGTCACCATCCCCTAATCAAGGGGAGCATCAGCAGCAGTGGTCGGAAGATCTGGGACACCTTCATTGGCAGCAGGAGGAGGCATCTCATCCACAATAGGCTTAGGGCTAGGGTCATGCTCATCAAAGAGGGGATAATTGACATCCACCTTGACAATGAGCAAGGCCTTGTCCCAACCCTTCTTAAAGTTGAGATGGTTAATATAGGCAATCTGAGCCTCAGTATCCTCGTACATTGCGACCCATCCAACATTGTTCTATATCTCCTTGAGGGTAGCAGCCTCAGATTCCACCTTCTTTACCTTCCCAGCAAGCACCTTATTCTCCTCAACCACTGCTAGCTTGCTCGTACAGACCAAGTTGTAACACTACCTTAGCTCCTCGAGCTCCTTGGACTTTTCCTCTTTTCCTTTGTTGCATTTAGCCAAGGAGAGGTCGAAAGACTTATGAGCAGCACTGGTAGCCTTCAAACTCGCCTCTAACTCAACATTCTTCCCCGCCAACTCATCGGGGCTGCGATAGAGGACAGTGATGTCAGATACAAACTACAGAAAGAAAATGAACATTATGAAAGAGACATTAAAAGAATAATTATGAAAATAAAAAAGCAAGAAGAGACTTACCAAGGCTAGCCCCTGACTTGCCTTCAGGGCTAAATGGTCTGTCCTTATGCTTGACGACCTGTGGCGATCAGCTAGTAAGACTAATCTCTCGAGCACCACCGTAGCCAGTTGAGGAGAAAGAGCAATAGAAGACCCCTATGGTGAGGCAGACACAGGCACCAGAAACTTCCCCGCCTTGGTCCTCACCTCTTCTCTCCTCCTTTATTGTTATCTCTCCTTCTTCCTTCTCTCTTCCTCTTTCTTTTTCTCCTCTTCCTTGTTTCTCGCCAACGCCTCCTATTTCCTCTTCCTCTCTTACTCATGAGCCACAGTCTGGGAGCCAGTGGCAGTATCCCCATACCCAGACTTTTGCTTCTTTGTCCTCGTCATCATCCCGGATTAAATTTTTCCTAGGAGGAGCCATAGTGTCCTCGCTGGAGCTATCCGTATCTTCTGAGTCCTCCAAAACCTTTGAACCCGAAGAACCCTCCTCCGAACTGGAAGATTCTTCTCCGCTTGAACTCTCCTCGCTATAACCACCCTCAACTCCACCTCTGTCATCTTTCTCACTTTCACCCCCTAACCTCATTAGGAAATAATTAACTCAATAGTTCACAAACCATACTTATTATTTATTTATTTATTTGGTAATACACATTAAAACAACTTCAAGGTTAAAATGCGAAATACTAAAAATACTATCATTTTAAGGAGACATAATTTAAACAAAACTCCCATACCATTTAACTTAATTACAACTAGTACAATGTACAAAACAAACTGATGAGACAATACAACTATTCACTCAACATCCTAGACTTGGCAGTGGCAGCTTCAAAACCTAAAAATGTAAACATATAAAACCATGAGTTTAAAAACTCAGTGAATGTACTACATCTCTATATAGTTAAAGTACTATATTAACATCTCAAAAAATAAATATATCCATCTCTGGGCCAAATTAGGCCATATATATATCCAGAGTTAATAAACCCCACATCTCCTGCCCATAGGCAATAATCATCTCTGTAGGTTTTAATAACCTAACATCTCCTGAATTGCATAGCCATTCAACATATATTGACTTTTATAAAGTCATAACATCTCAACATCTCTTGACTTTTAATAAGTCATAACATCTCAACATCTCATGACTTTTAATAATCCATATCATCTCAATATATAATACATACACATCATATCCATAATCAACTCAGTAAGTACACTCACATTGGGTTGTCAACTAGGTATTCACGTTTCCCTCAGGTGGAGTTGAACTGGATTGATTTGACCTTACACCTGTTAATCCAACTAAATTAGTACTGAATTTCAATCATAAATATTATCTTAATATATCTATGTAACTTTCAATGATGATACAACAACAATATAATTCTACTTAAGTCATATTCCATGAAATATGTGTAAAGACGAAACAAAGGTATACACATTGATAAGGTCATGAACATTCAACCCTAGAAACTACCTCGTAAGCAATTTATAACTAAAATCAAGTAAACATAAAAGCATACTTCTCAGTATATATACACATGAAACATGCACTCAAAATACCCTTGGGAAGGAGAAGATAAAAACATTCTTTCATGTGGTATCCAGTATGGACTCAAATTATTGTCCTCTATACTTAACCATCCCATATTCATAAATAGTACACATACAGGTGTCCCAGCTTACCAATATGAAAACATACCTGAATGTACTTTCTGTTACAACTGACGGTCTAATTTTCCAAGCTTTCTTGGGCAAGTTATGTCCATTTCTTTACAACACAAGAAATCTTCCCTACAAACTCCTCTATTGTTCCTTCAACTTCCAAGAATTTTCATAATTTTTCTCCAGAATAACTTTTCATGATTTTCAACCAATGTTTAGTAAACATACTGAATAGTACAGGATTAAAGTTTCATAATTTTTAGACTTCAGTTGCTATCTCAAAAGCTTGACCAAACTCAGGGCATAACGAAATGAAATATACAAACACCAACTATATACGAAATCACAACCATCACTAAGGCCTAACCACAAGGAGTTAAATTCTAATTCTCGGATATGATGTGAATATATGAGTCTACTTTCATATGCAATTAGAATTTCTCAATTCCAGTAATCACACAAATAGATATGAAAGTTTGAATACAAGGGGTTTGAATACAAGGCAATACGACCTATAAACACCACCTATCTCACTTATGAACCAATACCTATTGTCACAAAGGATGATATAATTTCTATCAATAATTCATGATTTATATACTTTGAAATAAGTATAATACAGGATTACAACAATATTAATACATAATTTTATCTTGGAAACAATTTAAGAATTTTCTTCGAATTCTTTTCCTAGCTTTTCCTTGTATCCCTTCCTTCCTTACCTTATACTTCCTTTTCCTCAAGCCAAAAACCCTTAAAACTAAACTTAGGCTTAAATTGGTTGAAGAAATATGTTAGAAGAAGAGTTTTTAGTCGACCAAGTCTGCCTCCCAATCCATCCAATCAAATTAAAACATTTGGTTTAATAAAAGACAATTTACCAATTAAGGGAATTGATAGATTTTCCCCTTGTTCGTAATTTCGGCCTACCTTCTTACTCGAACATCCATTTTATGCAACGTTTGTTGTGTTACAAGCCTAACTCACATGTATACAACTATGTAGTTTTCACCTCAAGTCAATTGTAATGTTATAAGGGTCAAAACTAGTCTTAAACAGGAACATTTCTATCGAAAATAACCAAATCTTGTGTTTGTAAATAATTCGACATTTCATGATTTATGAAAGTATAATTATACTACCAATAATCATTTAACATTAGATATACTAATAACACATTATTCATATCACATAAGATAAGTATGATTTAAATATAATTTATCATAATTATATACGGGTTGTCACAACCTTCCCCCCTTAGAAAATTTCGTCCCCGAAATTTAATACGAATGTCACTTACCAAATAAATGGGGATACTGTGTCCTCATGCTATCCTCCATTTTCAAAGCTTCTTCTTTAATTCCATGGCTCATCCACATAACTTTAACTAAGGGAATAACTTTATTTCTCAGTACTTCCTCCTTACGATCAATAATTTCCATTGGTTCCTCGATGTATGATAAGTCTTCCTTCAGTTCGATTGGTTGAATTTTCAACTAGTGAGATGGATCCGCCAAATACTTACGAAGCATCGATACGTGAAACACATCATGTAAACGAGATAAATTTGGAGGTAAGGCTAATCTATATGCCAGGTTCCCAATTCTTTCCAACACCTCATATGTTCCAATGTATCTTGGACATAGTTTCCCCTTCTTCCCAAATCTCGTAACGCCTTTCCATGGTGAAATATGTAGGAATACAAAATCTCCCTTCTGAAATTACAGTGGATACTTCCTTTTATCTGCATAAAATTTCTTCCTACTTTGCGCCATCTTTATCCGTTCCCGAATCATTTTGATCTTTTCAGTCATCATATCTATTAATTCAGGACCCAAAAGTTTCCTATCACCTATTTCATCCCAATATAAAGGCGTTCTACATCTCCTCCCATATAAATCTTCATACAGAGACATACCAATGGTGGACTGATAACTATTATTATACGATAATTCCATCAATGGAAAATGATCATCCCAACTACCCTTGAAGTCAAATACACAAGCTCGTAACATGTCTTCTAATATTTGAATCGCCCTTTTAAATTCCCCATCAGTTTGTAGATGAAATGTAGTGCTGAACTTCAAACTTGTGTCCATGGCATTCTGTAAATGAGGCCAAAACTTAGAAGTGAACGTTGTATCTCTATCTGATACAATTGACACTGGTGCCCCATGTAAACGGATAATCTCATTAGCGTACATACGTGCATACTTATCAACAGTGTAAATGGTCTTTACTGGAATAAAATGGGCCGACTTTGTCAATCGATCTACAATCACCCAAATAGAATCATTCCCCTTTGGTGACCGTGGTAATCCTGTAACAAAATCCATCATTATATGCTCCCACTTCCATTTCGGAATAGGCAATGTCTGCAATAATCCTGTCGGCTTCTGATGCTCTTCTTTCACTTGCTGACATACTAAACATTTAACTACAAATTCTGCAATCTCACGTTTCATATTATTCCACCAGTAATACTCTTTCAAATCTCTGTACATTTTGATACCTCCCGGATGCATAGAGTAAATAGAACTATGTGCCTCGTCCAATATATCCTTCTTTAAGGGTGGATCATTCGGTAAACAAATCTTGTTTTTATAACACAACGATTCATCATTCTTAATTTCAAAGTCACTCTCTTTACCATCTAAGACATCTTGTTTCTTTTTCTCAAGGAATGGATCACTGACTTGCAAATTTCGTATGCGTTCTGCCAGTAAAGGTCTCATAGTAACGTGTGTAAATAACGCCCCCATTTTAGATAAGTTCAACTCAACTCCCATCAGTCTTAATTCCATAATATTGCCAACCCGTGCACATTGAATACAAGATAACCTCCCTAATGACTTTTGACTCAGAGCATCTGCAAAAACATTTACCCTCTGGGGATGATGGTGAATGGTACAATCGTAATCTTTAATTAACTCCATCCAACGTCTTTGTCTCAAATTCAAGTCTCTCTGTGTAAATAAATACTTCAAACTTTGATGGTCAGTGAAAATTTCACACGTCTCTCCATATAAATGATGTCTCCATAATTTCAAGGAAAAAACAATAGCTGCAAGTTCTAAATCGTGTGTAGGATAATTACGTTCATGTGTCTTTAATTGTCTAGATGCATAAGAAATTACCTTTCCATGTTACATGAAAACAGAACCCAGACCTTGATGTGTAGCGTCGGTATAAATCACAAAACCTTCTCCACTGGATGGAATAGTGAGAACTGGAGCTGATACTAGCCTATTTTTCAACTTTTGAAAGCTGTGTTGACATTCATCACTCCACACAAATTTCACTTCCTTTCGGGTTAATTTAGTCAACGATAAGGGTATAGAGGAAAACCCCTTTATGAATCTTCTATAATATTCCGCCAATCCTAGGAAACTCCTTATCTGCGTTACATATCTTGGTCTCTCCCATTGCAAAATTTCCTCTACCTTCTTAGGGTCAACATAAACTCCATCTCTCGAAACAACATGCCCCAGAAATACTACCGGATTTAACAAAAACTCACATTTGCTAAACTTCGCAAACAATTGACTATCTCGAAAAACTTTCAATATAACTCTTAGATGCTTCTCATGTTCCTCTTGTCTAGGTGAGTATATCAAAACATCATCGATAAAGACAATCACAAACGAATCTATGAAAGGATGAAATACTCGATTCATTAAATCCTTAAACACTGCAGGAGCATTTGTTAACCCAAATGGCATTACCAAAAATTCATAATGACCGTAGCGAGAATGAAAAGCTTTCTTAGAAATGTCACAATCTCTCACTTTTAATTGATGATAACCTGATCTCAAATCAGTTTTTGAAAACACTTTAGCACCCTATAATTGATCAAACAAATCATCAATACGAGGCAATGGATATTTATTTCGAATAGTCACCTTGTTCAACTGTCGATAATCAAGGCAAAGTCGCATGGTTCCATCTTTCTTCTTCACAAACAATACTGGAGCGCCCCATGGTGATACACTAGGTCGAATAAAACCTCTATCTAGCAAATCTTGCATTAGAACTTTTAACTCCTTTAGTTCCACAAGTGCCATTCTATATGGAGAAATAGAAACTGGAGTTGTACCAGGCACTAAATCGATAGCAAACTCTACCTCTCTGCTAGGTGGCAATCTTGGTAATTCATCTAGGAACACATCTACAAAATCCTTAACTACTGGGATGTCTTCTAATTTTTGCAATTCCCTATTTGTATCCACAATATATGCTAAAAGCCCTGATAACCCTTATTTAACAATTTCCTCGCCCGAATGGCAGAAATAAGACAGTTCGGAACCACATTTCTTTCCCCTGTAAATTTGAATTCTTCCTCCCCCGGCATATTAAATGTAACCTCCTTACGAAAACAGTCAATCGATGCATGGTAGGAAGATAACCAGTCCATACCCAAGATAATATCAAAATCTCGAATATCTAGTGGAATTAAATCTATGGTCAACTCCTTCTCCCCCACATACACTACACAATTTTTATACATAAGCTCCACTAACATCACATCCCCCAAAGGTGTAGAAATATATAAACCACAATCTAGATAAGAACATGGTCTACCCAAATGCATGGTAAATGACAGTGCTACAAATGAATGAGTAGAACCTGGATCAATAAGCACGTAAGTATGTTTGTTCATGACATAAAATGTACCTATCACCACCTCTGGAGTAGCCTGAGCATCCTATAAAGTCATAGAAAATATCCTTCCCGGAGCCCTGGAACCACTAGCCTATCCTTTACCTCCTCCTCTCCCTATGACTCCAGGTGATGAACCTCGACTAGCAGTAGTTGATTGAGTCCCTCCTATTAAGATAGGACAGTTTCTTTTTGTATTACCAATTTGATGACAGTGATAACACTCTTCCCCCTTTAACTTGGGACAATCTGGACTGATATGACCCTCAGCTTTGCAAAAATAGCATGTAATAGGCTTAGACTGACCATTGTCATTCTCCTGTCATCTATTCTATTTGCCCATCGATCCTGCACCCCTAAAACTGCTTGGTATCCTATTCTGAACAAAATTTCCAGTCCCTCTACCGCGCTGAAATCTTTGACTCCCTTGTTTTGAGTATTCTACATTGCCTTCCTTTTGCTGAGATGGATCAAATCTACTCCTCTTTCCCCTTTGTTCCATATTCTTTATTGCATCATTAACATATCCTTCAACCATTATAGCTTTGTTAACTAAAGAAGTATAATCTACCATTTCAAGTGCAGTGAGTCTAGACTTGATAACCAAATTCAACCCATCCTAAAATCCGGTGCATTTATCCTCCTCATTGTGTAAGAAACGTAATGAAAATTGAGACAAAGATATAAATTTAGTTTCATACTCCCTGACCGACATATTCCCCTGAGTCAGTGATAAAAATTCTCTCTCTTTTTGCTTCCGATACATGCGAGGAAAATACTTTTCATATAAGGCTTTAATAAAGGAATACCAAGTAATTGCCTTACCTCCCTCTGGAGTAAGCAATAAATGTTTGGAAGACTCCCACCAATATTTAGCTTCGCCCTTTACCATGAAAGTAGCCAAAATTACCTTCTGCGCGCCAGGTACATTCATCATCCCAAAGATAGTTTATGTGCCTCTAACCCAAGCCTCAACTTCTAAAGTATATACAGAACTTGAGAATGCTAGGGGGTTAAATTTGATAAACTTTTCGTACAGAGTATTCTTCTCCTCTCGTTGTATTTCCCTTTCTCTTCTGGACAAAGTCTGCTCCTCCAACTACTTGGCTTGTTGTTCTGCTATTTGTGTCATAAACATGTTTTTTTGTTCTGCCATTAAAGTCATGGCACGAGCCATTTTCTGCATATCTGTAAGTTGTTCAGGAGCCCCCTCTGCATTATTTGGATTTTGTTGGTTTACTGTATTTGAAGACTCCTCATCCACCCTCTCATGAACATTTTCTCCTTCCATGTCTTACTATCTGTCATAAACAAGAATTATTGAAACAAGAATACAACATTTATTTCTAACATAATGGTTAGTATTTCTCAAAAGTCAATATAAATGAGCCACACCACACTATTTCATCCACTACCACATCTAGACTATCTAACCCGAGAATATAAAAACCAAAAGATCTGATACCATGTTTTCACCCCCAAACCCCATTAGGATATAATTAACTCAATAGTTCACAAACCACACTTATTATTTATTTATTTATTTGGTAATACACATTAAAACAACTTCAAGGTTAAAATGCGAAATACGAAAAATACTATCGTTTTAAGGAGACATAATTTTAAAAAAACTCTCATACCATTTAACTTAATTACAACTAGTACAATGTACAAAACAAACTGATGAGACAATACAACTATTCACTCAACATCCTAGACTTGGCAATGGCAGCTTCAAAACCTGAAAATGTAAACATATAAAACCATGAGTTTAAAAACTCCGTGAATGTACTACATCTCTATATAGTTAAAGTACTATATTAACATCTCAAAAAATAAATATATCCATCTTTGGGCCAAATTAGGCCATATACATATCCAGAGTTAATAAACCCCACATCTCCTGCCCGTAGGCAATAATCATATCTGTAGGTTTTAATAACCTAACATCTCTTGAATTGCATAGCCATTCAATATATATTGACTTTTATAAAGTCATAACATCTCAACATCTCTTGACTTTTAATAAGTCATAACATCTCAACATCTCATGACCTTTAATAAGCCATATCATCTCAATATATAATACATACACATCATATCCATAATCAACTCAGTAAGTACACTCACATTAGGTTGTCAACAAGGTATTCATGTTTCCCTCAGGTGGAGTTGAATTGGGTTGATTTGACCTTACACCTGTTAATCCAAATAAATTAGTACTGAATTTCAATCATAAATATTATCTTAATATATCTTTGTGACTTTCAATGACGATACAACAACAATATAATTCTACTCAAGTCATATTCCATGAAATATGTGTAAAGACGAAACAATGGTATACACATTGATAAGGTCATGAACATTCAACCCTAGAAACTACCTCGTAAGGAATTTATAACTAAAATCAAGAAAACACAAAAGCATACTTCTCATTATATATACACATGAAACATGCACTCAAAATACCATTGGGAAGGAGAAGATAAAAACATTCTTTCATGTGGTATCCAGTATGGACTCAAATTATTGTCCTCTATATTTACCATCCCACATTCATAAATAGTACACATACAGGTGTCCCAACTTACCAATATGAAAACATACCTGAATGTACTTTCTGTTACAACTGACGGTGTAATTTTCCAAGCTTTCTAGAGCAAGTTATGGCCATTTCTTTACAACACAAGAAATCTTCCCTACAAACTCCTCTATTGTTCCTTCAACTTCCAAGAATTTTCATAATTTTTCTCCAGAATTACTTTTCATGATTTTCAACTAATGTTCAATAAACATACTGAATAGTACAGTATTAAAGTTTCATAATTTTTGGACTTCATTTGATATCTCAAAAGCTTGACCAAACTCAGGGCATACCGAAATGGAATATACAAACACCAACTATATACTAACTTGCAACCATCACTAAGGCCTAACCACAAGGAGTTAAATTATAATTCTCGGATATGATGTGAATATATGAGTCTACTTTCATATCCAATTGGAATTTCTCAATTCCAGTAAGCACACAAATAGATATGCAAGTTTGAATACAAGGGGTTTGAATACAAGGCAATATGACCTATAAACACCACCTATATCACTTATGAACCAATACCTATTATCACAAAGGATGATAGAATTTCTATCAATAATTCACGATTTATATACTTTGAAATAAGTATAATACAAGATCACAATAATATTAACACATAATTTTACCTTGGAAACAACTTAAGAATTTTCTTCGAATTCTTTTCCTAGCTTTTCCTTGTAACCCTTCCTTCCTCAAATTTCTACTTCCTCTTCCTCAAGCAAAAAAACCCTTAAAACTGAACTTAGGCTTAAATTGGCTGAAGAAATATGTTAGAAGAAGATTTTTAAGTCGACTAAGGCTGCCTCGCAATCCATCCAATCAAATTAAAACATTTGGTTTAATAAAAGACAATTTACCACTTAAGGGAATTGATAGATTTGCCCCTTGTTCGTAATTTTGGCCTAACTTATTACTTGAACATCTGTTTGATGCGACATTGGTTGTGTTACAACCCTAACTCACATGTCTAAAACTATGTAGTTTTCACCTCAAGTGAATTGTAATGTTATAAGGGTCAAAACTAGTCTTAAACAGGAACATTTCTATCGAAAATAACCAAATCTTGTGTTTGTAAATAATTCGACATTTCATGATTTATGAAAGTAGAGTTATACTAACCATAATCACTTAACATTAGATATACTAATAAAACAGTATTCATATCACATAAGATAAGTATGATTTAAATATAATTTATCATAATTATATACGGGTTGTCACACTCACTCTCTTCACCTGAACTTCTTTCCTCCTTGTCTAACTGAATTGGTTCAGCAACAATCTCTTTTATGATATCTAAATGAGGAATACTATCCATAGGTCGGGCAATGAAGTTGGATCCGATGTTCTTGTACTCCAAAAGGAATGAAGCTGATCGCGGATGCTCACCGCCAACCAAGTATTCCCTGATCTTCCAATCCTTGACCAACTCAGCAACTCGAATGTCGCGAAGTGCAGATTCTGAGTTCTTTGTCTTCTTTCAAAAAAGAAAATAGGAAAATATATGAAATTTTAACAAAAAATCAATGAAAACAACAAGAGTTATGCATACTTATATATTCCTCCCCATAAAAGGGAATCACATGTCCCCTGTACCTCGCCCCTTCAGTTTGGGGAAGGAACTGCCAGTTCCTGGTAATAAACCCCTATTGCCAATAGTCTTTGTGGGTATTAGGTACATTGACTACCAATACCCTGTCAGGACTCCTAGATTTCAGATAAAGGAGACAGAGCCTGTTCGAGAGAATGAATAGTAATAATAAATTTCAGCAAGACCAAGATTTGTGCCATAGAGCTGATTGATTCTATGTACATCATTCACAATCTTCCAACATTTGGAGAGCACTATGCAGGAACTATGTAGAAGTAACTAAAGAAATGCAAAAAATAAGCAATTTGGGGGAAAAGTATGACCCCCTTGGGATAACAGAAGAACATGAATCCAATGACCATCCTCAATGTCTATAATATTACGAGGAACAAGGGAACATTCGATGTCTACCCAGTGTGGAATATTGTAAAACTTCCTAAACTCAGCTATTGACGTATTGCCTATTTTTGCCATCAAAAAAGAAAAACCCTAGTAGCGATAACAAAGAAATTCCAACAAAACATAAAAGAGAAGAAATTTAGAGAACTTACAAAGTGAGAATCAACTTGAAATGATGCAAAGCCACAAGCAAAGAAGATGGGAATATAAGGAAGAACTCGAAGATGAAAGAAGAGACCTGGAGATGAGAAAATGTAGTAAGAAGCAGAGGATATCTTGAGAGTTCGAGAGTTTGTGAAAAGACACCAAAAATGGCTTCGTCAAAACAAGTTTAAACCCTCTCAATCATGATGCACAAATTATGAAGAAAATCTGGAGCCTGAATCTGCAAAGGAAAGACGTTTTGATCCCCAAAGCATTATGTAATTCACAAAAATTCCATCTGGGCTATTATTTAAAATTATTAAGCCCAAATTGTGACCCAAAATTTTTAGGGGAAATTGTGGGTACATCGTTTATATTGTTTTGGCCCATATAAGTAGCCCGACAAAGTCTTATCAAAGATAGGGAAAGTCCGGCCCAAAATCTAAAGTCTCGTAAATAACTAATTCAGCTATGACCCATTCAACCCCTAAAATCTCTCAAGAGATATTCTAGGGATTATGGACTAACATGGAGGTGTCCAACACCCCCACTCTCCGAGAATTAAATGTATATATTAAACCCCTAGCCCGGGGCAAGGGGCATGCAATTGTAACACAACCTTGGAGAAAAGAGAAATAATAATCAGAGAGCACCACTATGGACGTAGGCAATTTTTCCTAACCATGTAGATTTTGTGTCGTGTGTGATTGCGCCATATTTTATGTTCTTTATTCTCTCTGGTGATCGCATTTGCTTATAATTTTGTGTTGATATTTATTGTCACCACACTTAGAATGAGACAAATATGAGACATAAATAAATCATTCCACAAGATAAGTAATTGAATCAATCCCAATTGATAAAAAGCAACTGAGCGATAAAAGATCCATCACATGCCAAAACTCCAATTAAATTCAATCTCCAAATATGATTAAATAAAATCTGAATAATAAACCGACTGAATAATCCAACAGAAATCCTCTAAAAAACTTTGGAACCGAATGGCCCAATAAAAACTCAAATAAAGTCTCATAATTAAATATGACTGAAAAAGAAATTATAACTAAATAAATCAATAAAATGAATGAACTCCAGCTGCACCTCCAAATGATAAACTCTGATAATCCTATGAAACTTCTCTAAAACTTATCCTAAAAAAGTTAGTCAACGCACAAGGTCAGAGCCCCGAGCATAAATACACACTACTCCCCTCAAATACGATCCTTGAATCCAGATAGTAAAATTATACGCAATATATATCACAATAGAATATTTTAAATTAAATGGGATACTTAAACGTGATAAATATAAATTCCTAACTACCCTCATAAATTTCCATTTCAAAAGCACACAAATATGATTTTAAATTTCCAAGTCCCACGATGTTAATTTAATTAAATTAACCCAATTTTTATTATTGTTCTCACGTTTTTATTATTCCGGTCCTCCCGCCCTGGGTGATAATCCACCAAAATGTTACAGTTCCCCTTATCAAATGGCCTCTGATCCGTTTAAACTGTCGACCCCGCCCCATGACAAGGTTCCACACACGACGTGACATAAATCATCCGCTGACCCGTTTAAACTATCGGTCCGTGATACATTATGTCGCCACAAATTTTAATACCTATTTTTATTTTAGGCATTTATTCTCATTTTCTCAATTTACAAATCTCCCACCCTTTTATTCCATGTGAGATCCTCAAAATACCCCTTAGTCCCATACCTAAGGGTCCCCAAGTACACATATGTCCTATCAAACATATATGATGAATCACCAATGTAAAACACGTCCTAGTCTCATGCATAGGCTAAGAAAATGATGATATAACGTAAAAAATCTGCCTCACCCCGAAATATAAAATCCCACCGAATTTACACTAACTAGTCCCATACCTAGCAAGTATAAATTTAATTAAAGACTACCCACTAGTCCCATACCTAGTAAGCATCCTAAAATTAATGTGAGAAATCTACTACCCAAAGTCCCCTCCTCCCCGCGATGGCAAAAGTGACTAATAATAAATCACACAACACATGATTTATATGAGCAACATAACAATTCAAACGTAAAGGCCCCGATTAATGTGCATTCCAATAATAATATCGTCGTTGATTTTTCAACACAATTATTTACATTAAAAATGTTAAATTAATCAACATGCCAGAAATATTCAACTCATCATAAATGTCCTCTTTTATAAGCCACATAATTTTTTTATAGGGGTATACGCGTCCCACATATCATATAAATAATTCCATAAAAATTCTACATGAGAACCTGTACCCAAAATTATAAAAACTCGATAATCCCACCTACGCACTAAAGGGTTTCAAAGATTTATTCATATTTTAAAGTTTCATAAAAATAGTCCCAAAATTTGGTGACAACTTTTTCTAATTAAGTTGCTAGTTGCTTTTAAGAAAAACATGCAATTAAGGGTTTAGGTGATACTTAAAACGTATAATACTAAAGGTAATGAATAGAGTATTCATGCCTGGAAAATTTTTTTCTAGAAAATTCTGAGTACTCGATTGCATTCGTCTCGCGAAAATAAGCAAGTTACGTTCTTGGGCCTTCTTAAAAATATGTAGTTTAGACCTCTCAAAATATGATTGAAATTTTGTTTAATGAAGGTTGGGGTTGAAATATAAGGGACTGAGTATTCTCGTTTGTAAAGGGAAAAGAGGGTTTGGAAACAAAAGTATGTGACTTTTTAGAAAAGTGTGTTATGGCTTCTTTTTTTTATAATGTGAAATAAAAGAGTCCCAATTACTGTCAACTTCTAAAAAAATATATAAAAAAAGTTGTTAATAGATCCAATTAATTTCGTGTGCTACCCAAATATTGTGAAGAGAGTACAAACCTTTATCCCTTGTGCGTCCAAAAATAGTTGGAAGGCAGCAACATACTAGACTTCTTTACGCATGGAATAAGCAACAAAAGTAAGGAAATCAATAAAATAATAATAATGATAAAAAAAATTCAACCCCTCCTCCCAATTGGAAGCCAAGCGCACAAAAGAAAAAGAAAAGAGGGAGAAGTGATCATCTTCTCTCTTTCTCTTACCTCAATATATTATAAGTAATATAATATAAGCATTTATTATGCCAAGAATCAAATGCTAAAAGTTATAAAATTAAGAATTTATCTTTACGTAAAACCATTTTTTAATCACTAAGTAATTAACTAAATATATTTAATATATTCAATTATATAAAAATTTCCAAATCCCCAAAACTACTTTCAATTTAATTGTATTTCAACCAAAACAATCTTTTTAATTAAATAGTCCACCTTTTAAAAAAATACCTTTTCGACTATTAATTTAAAACGCGCTATTTAAGTTTCAATTTTTTTTTCTTGAATATTTCTAATTAATTAATTTAATTTATTAATTAAATGACGGGTTTTTACATACTTTCCCACTAGCAAAAGAATTTCTCCTTCGAAATTAGACGAAGCATACACATCAACGTGTAAATTCACGCAACGTAAAATAAGGCTCACATATGCTTACCCGTAAAGTATCATGATAAGGTGCCCATACACCTAACCTATCCGAACGTAATCCTTAACAAAATACAATATATATAAAGCCTACATATATAAGTATCTAAGAAGCTATTACGTACCACGATACTCTACTGATCACACAATTTATCCTTCTATGCCTAACGCTGAAGTAAATAGCACCTCTTATACCCAGTTTGGTTTGGTTCTACGGTCACTCCCTGACCTCCTGACGCTGCTAGTAGTACTGGCACCCCCTGAACACCTAAAGTTACCGGTTCTGCTGGCGCTCCCTGAACACCTACTTCTTCTAATACTGGAGGACTTACTCCTTGCTTCCCCTGAAGTCCTTGACCTTGTTGTCCTTGTGTAACTTGACCTTGTAAGGCATGTACTCCTTGGTTTTGTTGGCCCTCTCTCTTGTAATACCTACCCGCTGGATGTCCTAATTTCCCACAGACAAAGAATTAACCCTTAAAAGGTCCGTAACATTTAGTATTAGCTTGCTCTTCTCCTTGACCTTGTTGTTCCTAGTTTGTCCTTTGTTTCTTCCATGCTTGGTCATTGCGACCCTTATTCTCACCACTTTGTCCATTTGATTCTTGTCTCTTTCCCAAATTCTTTTGATAATTGTCTTTCTCTTACCATAGTAACATTGCGACATCCACCACCTGAGCATAGGTAGTGTATGCTAGAT
The DNA here is from genome assembly GCA_949130495.1 of Sambucus nigra. Classification (NCBI taxonomy): domain Eukaryota; kingdom Viridiplantae; phylum Streptophyta; class Magnoliopsida; order Dipsacales; family Adoxaceae; genus Sambucus; species Sambucus nigra. The sequence goes on from OX422220.1 coordinate 148,379,293, forward strand.
TTCCCAACACCATCTGCCTAATCGACCAAGAAAATACCATAATAAAACACTCCATTTTCTTCACCTCGGTGCTAACCTCCTCTTGTATAAACATAGATAAGTTGGTGAACTCCTGTTCATACTCGAAAATCAACTTTGAACCTTGGTCCAAGACCATAAATTCTCTCTTCTTCATGTTCCTAATTGCATACGAAAAGTACTTATTGTTAAACTTTATCAAAAACTCTGCATAACCCAATCGATCTATATCCTCTGATGTGGTCGCACTCTCCCACCACTGTAAAGCATCCCCAGTCATCTTAAATGTTTCTAACATCTGTTTCTGCACATCTATGCAGTCTACCATCCTAAAATGTCTCTCCATGTCCCTCATCCATTTGTGAGCAACCGTTGGGTCAGATCCCCCTACGAAGGTGGGAGAATTGCCCTTAAGAAAAATGGTTCTCACCCTATCCCCAGCCGAAATGGGTGTACCACGCTGGGGTGCCTCTAAATTCACCCATCTCTGTCTCCCCATCTCCATACCGGCCACCATGGCCTCACGAATGATAGCCTCTAACTCCTCGACCTCTAAAATAATCCGTCGCTACCTTTCTTGAGCCATGGGACCAGAAATGGACTCCTCTCTCCTACTCCCAGTTCTCCTGGTGTTTGCCATTTGAAAATATAGGAACAAAGTAACATCAGACTCTAAATGAATAAGATTAAAAATCATCAAAAGGAATAAAAGATAACAAACGTGAAAACTAAGACGGACTCATAACCTATAAGACTTAACACCATACTTTGATACCATCTGCCACACCACGCGCAATCCGATAGACGGGGTGGATAGCCACCGCCGTCGAGCTACGTCGGGCGTAAACTAAATAAATACCATCTTAGCATGAGACATAAATAAATCAATACACAATATAAGTAATTGAATCAATCCCAAATGATAATAAATAACTGAGCGATAAAAGATCCATCACATGCTAAAACTCCAATTAAATTCAATCTTCAATAATGATTAAATAAAATCTGAATAATAAACTGACTCAATAATCCAGCAGAAATCCTCTAAACAACTTTGAAACCGAATGGCCCAATAAAAACTCAAATGAATTCTCAGAATTAAATACGACTGCAAAAGAAAATATAACTAAATAAAGCAATAAAATGAATGAACTCCAGTTGCACCTCCAAACGATAAACTTCGATAATCCTATGCAGCTTCTCCAAAATTTATCCTGAAAAAGTTAGTCAATGCACGAGGTCAGAGCCCCAATAATGAATACACACTACTCCCCTCAAATAGGATACTTGAATCCAGACAATAGCATTATACGCAATAAATATCACAATAGAGTATTTTAAATAAAACTGGATAATTAAACGCGATAAATATAAATACCTAACTACCCAAAAAAATTTCCATTTCAAAAGCAGACAAGTATGATTTTAAATTCCCAAGTCCCACGATGTTAATTTAATTAAATTAACCCCATTTTTATTATTGTTCTCACTTTTTTACTATGCCGATCCTTCTGTCCCGGGTGGTAATCTAGCAAAGTGTCACACTTCCCCTTGTCAAATGGCATCTGATCCGTTTAAACTATCGACTCCGCCCCATGACAAGGTTCCACACACGACACGACATAAATCATCCGCTGACCCGTTTAAACTGTCGGACCCTGACACATTATGTCGCCACAAATTTTAATACCCGTTTTTATCTTAGGCATTAATTATCATTTTCTCAATTTCTCAATTTATAAATTACCCCACCCTTTTATTTGATGTGAGATCCTCAAGTACACATACATCCTATCCTACATATATGATGAATCACCAATATAAAACACGTCATAGTCTCATGCCTTGGCTAACGAAATGACGATATAATGTAAAAAATCTGCCTCACCCCGAAATATAAAATCCCTATGAATTTACACTGACCAGTCCTATACCTAGCAAGTATAAATTTTAACGAAGGCCTACCCACTAGTCCCGTACCTAGTAAGCATCCTAAAATTAATATGAGAAATCTACTACCCAAAGGCCCCTCATCCCCGCGATGGAAAAAGTGTCTAATAATAAATCACACAACACTTAATTTATATGAGCAACATAACAATTCAAACGTAAAGGCCCCGATTAATTTGAATTCCAATAATAATATCGTCATTGATTTTTCAACATAATTATTTACATTAAAAATGTTCAATTAATCAACATGCCAAAAATATTCAACTCATCATAAATGTCCTCTTTTATAAGCCACATATTATTTTATAGGGGTATACCCGTCCCACATATTATATAAATAATCTCATAAAAATTCGACATGAGAACCTACACCCAAAATCATAAAAACCCAATAATCCCAGCTAGGCACTCAAGAGTTTCAAAGATTTATTCATATTTAAAAGTTTCATAAAAACAGTCCCAAAATTTGGTGTCCACATTCTGTACTTAAGTTTCTAATTTCTTTTAAGAAAAACATGCAATTAAGGGTTTATGCGACACTTAAAATGCATAATACTAAAGGAAATGATTAGAGTACTCAGTTGCGCTCGTCTCACAAAAATACGCAAGTTATGTTCTTGTGCCTTCTTGAAAATATGTAGTTTAGACCTCCGAAAATATGATTGAAGTTTTGTTTAATGGAGGTTGGGGGGTTGAAATATAAATGACTGAGTATTCTGGTTTGTATAGGGAAAAGTTTGTTTGGAAACAAAAGTATGTGAGTTTTTAAAAAAGTGGGTTAAGCTTTCTTTTTTTTATAAAGTGAAATAAAAGAGTCCCAATTATTGTCAACTTCTAAAAAAATATATATATAAAAAAGTTTTTAACAGATCAAATTAATTCTGTGTGCTACCCAAATATTATGGAGGCAGTACAAATCTTTATCCCTTGTGCATCCAAACATAGTTGGAAGACAACAACTTACTAGACTTATTTACGCATGGAATAAGCAACAAAAGTAAGAAAATCAATAAAATAATAATAATGATAAAAAAATTCAACCCCTCCTCCCAATTGGAAGCCTAGCGTACAAAAGAAAAAGAAAAAGAGGAGAAGTGATCAACATCTCTCTTTCTCTTACCTCAATATATTATAACAAATATAATACTAACATTTATTATGCCAAGAATCAAATGCTAAAATTTATAAAATTAAGAATTTTTCTTTACGTAAAACCATTTTTTTAATCACTAAATATATTTAATATATTCAATTATATAAAAATTTCCAAATACCCAAAAATATTTTCAATTTAATTGTATTTCAACCAAAACACTCTTTTAATTAAATAGTCCACCTTTTGAAAAAAAATACATTTTCGACTATTAATTTAAAATGCGCTATTTAAGTTTCAAAATTTTATTTTTCTCGAATATTTCTAATTAATTAATTTAATTTATTAATTAAATGATGGGGTGTTACACAATGATGTTTTGGTGGAGGATTTATAGATGCTATATAGTGAGAGTTCATACGGGCATTTGAATTATAGTTGCGGGATTCGCCTGATTTGGGAAGTGTTGCCTTATCGAGAATAGGCACGACAATATGAAGATTTCAGGATGGATATTGACGTACTTCTTAAGTAAAGGATATAATGAATTTTTGAATCGGGATACAAACATGGACTACATGCTAGTGGTGGCATACCTTAAGGGATAAATAAATTTGGCGGTTAGCCCGTGATGGATTTACCTTAAGAGGTAAAGAATACACGTGATAAGAAGCATTTGGATTGTAAATTTTTTTTGTTACTTTAAGAGCTTTATTGCTAGCAATGGACTCGGTTACACAAAGATGTGTATGGTCATGAATAACTTTATAATAGTGATGTTGTCATTAAAAATGGGCGATAGTAGACTTTGTTGGGATGGGTAGATCTTTAGATTATTAGATGTGATTAAACTCTCTATTAGATTTAAAGATGGACATCGGGTATCCTGTCATATGTGTGAGAAGGACATGATGTTCTTACATTATTCGATCGATTAACTTAATGGGGTTTAGTATAAATCTTGTAAGTGATGAGGCTTTCGTTGAAATTGGCACAAGTTCAAATATGTATGGTAAATGTATTGTTTCGTGTTTGGTCTTGGACAAACGAATATCAATAACCGACTGAGCTACATAGTAGTGTATCGGCAGGGTTAATTGTTTGGATTTTTCTTGCGAGACATTCAACGCATGAAGCTTAGCAGGTGTCGGGAGTTGAGAAACATTTGGGTTCTAGGATTGTTCATTAATATGTTATACGTGGGTGGAGATATAACACATCGATCGTCGATATGTTATATGAGTTAAGGATAAAAAGGACAAGGAGTGAAGCGATGATATCACTTAGCAATATTTACACCACTAGTTAAATAAGTGGGACAATCACAAGAAGAATTGAGTCACGGTCAATAGAATATTCGAGTACACCTTTTCCTTGTAGATATGTAGAGGATAGGCATTTGATTTAAGGATGTATGTGTATCATCCATATGTGATGTTTGTGTGTGTGTGCATTTGATATATGACGTATGGGCATCTCAGTCACATTTTGGTAGGCATGGATGATCCTTTTTTCTTTTATCTCGTTGAACACGGGTATGAACTAATTAAGTATAAACCTAGGATATTTGTGCGGGATAAGTTTTATGTAATCCTTCAGCGAATTACGAGGATGAAATTTTGTTATTGGGGGAAAAATGTAATACCCCGTGTTTTCATAATAAATTATTTTTGGTAGAATTTAATTCAATAAATCCATGAATAATTTTCTTGATTGTTATTGCATATTTACATGATTCGTTTATCCATTAATGTGTTCACTCTTAGAAAATAAATTGTATGTTAAATTAAAATTTTTTTATGTCGTGATTGAACATAATAAAAGTGTGTAACTTGGGTAGATATAGTTTCGGTCCGTTCCCGAGAGAATTAGGAACTTGTTTGGGTGTTCTAGTCATCAATGTTTGGGGGTAGTGTTTTAGGCTTATTGGGGACCAAAAAGTGAGGGTTTAAGTGTAATATGGGATTAGGGGTTATACGATGATAATTAGAAACCTAAGAGTCTATTACCATCCATAAAAGTAACCCTAGCAGCTCCACACCCATTGGAGAAGTTACCAAGGCTAAAGAAAGGAGAAATAGCAAGGATCTAAGAGGAGAGATATCGCACCCTGCTTTATAGTACGAATGAACAAGTACACATAAATAAATGAATTAAATATAGGGAAGAATAAAATAACTTTATTCTTTATTAATTATGTTTACATAGGGTTGTTCCACCATAGCGGTGAGTTTCATTTTTTTAGTACAAACTATAATGTCAAAAATCAAAAAGCACTAGTTCTTCCTCCCATCTGGATTATTCTCAGCCCACATAGTCACATATTCAAACAGGTGACCGCTTTCTGTCTCTAAGAGGGAAGATATATTATCCTCTTTCTCCGGTCTCATCTGGAAAAAAAAGGAATTAGCATAAATATGTTAATCAGGTTCTACAAATTCTATAACAAATATATATGTGTAGGTGAGAGTTCGAGTGTGTATAGAATCCTTGTTTAACAATGCTAAAAATAAATAAGTTGATAATCCCATACTCATCAATTTAAAAATAATAGTAAAGTTCTTACAACTAATAATCCCATACTTACTAATCCATTTGAGAAAATGTTGTGCATTACTAGTTTATTACGAATCATGTAAATAGAGTCAATGATTTTGGAACTAATAATCACATACTTACCTGTTCACTAAGGGGTATGAAAAAAATTAAGCCATCAGTAAAACCACAATAATCAGTAATCAATAATCAACCCAAAATATTTTGCGAAAAGTAAATGGCTATGCACACAATTAAAGTGTCACTCATACGTATGTCGCAATAATCAAGGCTCTCAATCATCTGAGACCAATAGGCCAAGTAGAAAGTTTCGTGGGATAACACGCCTATCTACTTCCTAGTTAATATTGATGCTTATAGTATAATGGCACAAAAGTACAAGGGTAACTGAATCAATATAGAACATGATACCAGTTATTAGATGAGAAGGGTTAAAATTGATCCTCAATTAAATTCAAATACTGTGTATAGATTCAAATACTGATGATATTTAACAAATATGTAGTATGGCAGTATAATGACATGCACACACAAAGAGTAAATACTAGTTATCACATAGTGATATCAATAGTAGTATACTAAGTATGCAAAGTATACTATTAAAAAGGTAGGAAAAACAAACTTGCTCGATAATTTGATCTACTTTATATATCAAAAGAGGATACTAGGAAGACATGGTGCTTTATTCTCTATATACAATGTTTGGGTATCTAAGAATTTGGAATTTGGTTAGTGAGTTTTGTACTAAAATTGTATCTTTTAAAGTTTTAGGGGTTTAATTATAAATATTTTGGGACTTTAAAATACTAGACTTAAGGTTATTATTGAACTTTGGTCTAAAAGACTTTTTTTGTTAAAATATTTTGAAGTATTCATAGAGAAAATTTGGGGATCAAATTCATAAGTTGGAAAAGTTGGGAGGGGTTAAATTATAATTTTGAAAAAATATTTATAAGTAAAAACTTTATTTTCAATAACTTGTGTATCCAAACATGGCCTTACCTTATACCATTTTGACAAAAAATAAAATAAAAATATTTGAAAAAATTTCAAAAATTCCCGACTGGCCACGCGCCCTCACGCGCGTGGTTAAAGTTTTTGTTGAAAGTCTACATCTTCAACATCTCAACTTTGACTTCTAGGGTTTCAGAATTTTGACCTTGATTTTCTACTTCATTTATACACCATTTGAGATGATTCCTTACCCAACTTAGCCTAATTTTTCATCAGGAACCCAAATATATAAGCTTTGTGGATTGAGATGCAGTGTATCTCAAGTTACAAAGCTGTGTTTTGCCAAAATTTTGACCTAATATTCGTGGATTTCAAGATCACATCAAGGATTCTTATGAACTTGGGTTGGTTTCTGCTATGTTTGGTTTTGGTTTCAAAGATTAATATGGATTATACATGGAGAATTTTAAGTTTTCAGAATTCGAGTTCAAAATACATCATTGATTGATTAGAGTTTTATAGACCCATTCATGGCTTTTAACTATTACACTCGACATCTATTGGTCATAATTAAGTTATATGTAGGTCCAAACAAAAGTTTAGAGCATTATATCAAGATTCACCATTGAAGTTCAAGCTTTAATGGTGTTTCTTCATATTTTTTCTATCCAAAGCAATTCTACACATAAAAGCTTGCATATTATGATTATTCTAAGCATATTAACTATACATAAAGAAAATAGAGTAGAAGTAACTAAAAATTACTCATAAAATCATATTGTACCTAGTTTGAGTGGATTTTCAAGTTTTTGAACTGAATTGTGAGGTGTGTCTTTACTACTAAATTGGTGGGGTATTTATATTACATCCTCAAGGGATTCAATTGGTGCACTGGGGTGGTGGATTTGAGCTGATTTGTGTAGAATTTTCAATGTTGGTAAGTGTGGCTCACATGTGTACATGGAGTATACATGTGCGTTTTAACTTCTAGTGATGATGTGGTGCACTAGGTGGACAGGGGTTTAACTGAAATTAATGAAATCTGGACGTTTGGTCCTTAATTTTATAATTACTTTTATAGCCTTAAACGTGTACTTTTTGTAAATTATATGGTTACTTTGTAATTCTACAACGTTACAAAGACTGAAATTATGATTTTATGTTAACTAGTGTCTAAATGATTAGTTTGATGTAAAGTTGGGGTTTGGAGGTTAAATATACATCAAGTTATCTTACTTTGAAATTTTCAAGGGTTATTTAATAATTTAATAAAACTTCAAGGGGTCTAAGTTAATTCAACTAATGTGTAGTTTTCAAGTGTAGTGTCTTTCTTGTTAGAAGACTTTTTATTTTGAACACATTATAAGGGTTTAAACAATAGTCATAGGTATTGAATGCCGAAAAATTCTCGGTTCTTACAGTCTACCTATCTAAAGAAAAAATGTGTCCTCGCATTTTGCCTTGAAACAAGTTGGGTTTTTAATCCCTCATTGCTTGTTCTGGTTCCCATCTATCTTTTTAACGATTTTGAATCTCCCAAAGTACTTTAACTGAGGGAATTTCCTTGTTTCTAAGCTACTTCACTTGATGATCCATAATTTGAATAGGACATACTTCAAATTCATGGTTGGGTTCGACAAAAATGTTTTGCTACGTAACGGTATGGGATGGATATGAAATATACTGGCATAACATTGACACATGAAATACATTATGGATATTAGATAATTCCATGATTAATTCTAATTGATAGGCTACGGAGGCAAATTTTTTTGAAATTATTAAATGTCCACTATATCCGGGTGCTAATTTTCCTTTCTTTCCAAGAGTAAAATTCCTTTTTGGGGAGAAACTTTCAGTAATACTTGATCATTCACTTAAAATTCTAAGGGTTTCCAATGTTGGTCTACATAACTTTGATGTCGGTCTTGGGCTATCTTCAATTTCTCTCGAATCTTTTGTATTATTTCAGTGGTTTCTTTGATTATTTCAAGACCAAATTGTTTACTATTTCCTGAATCTATCCAACATGCAGGTGATCTGTAGGGTCTTCCGTATAAAGCTTCAAATAGGCCAACTTTAATACTAGATTGATCACTATTATTATATGAAAATTCAACAAGGTGTAACTACATATTCTAATTGTCACACATATCTAACGTAAAAGCACGTAGAATATCTTCTAAGGTTTGAATTATACGTTCTGATTGTCCATCCATTTATGGGTGGAATGCGGTACCTAAATGAAGTTTAGTACACACTACTGTTTGCAATGCTTGCCAAATTTTTTCTACAAAATTAGAATCTTTATATGATAAAATGGATAAAAGACTTCAATGTAATTGAATAATTTCTCGAATATAGAGATTGCTAAGCTTTTGGAATGAATCGATGGTCTTTAAAGGTAGAACATGACAAGATTTGGCAAGTCGGTCTACTTTTACCTAAATTAAAATATATCCTTGGGACGTAAGAGGTAGTCCATTGACAAAATCTATAACAATATGATCCCATTTCCATTCAGGAATAGGTAAAGGTCTAAGAAGTCCACCAGGGTGTTGGTGTTCTATGTTTACTTGTTGACAAGTAAGACATTTCCTTATAAAATTCTCTATATCATTTCTCATATTTAGCCACTAATATTGCTTTTTCAAAGCATGGTACATTTTTGAAGTTCCGGGGTGTATCATAAATTTTGAATGATGAGTTTCTTGCAGTATCTCCTCTCGAAGAGATGTATTAATTGGTACATATAATGTATTCCTAAATCTTAACTCGATTTCTTTATCATAGGAAAAATCAGGATTTTTGTTCAAAAAGTTTTTGTACAAAAGAGTATTGGGTTTGTTGATTAAAATTTTCCCTCTGAACACAGGATGATCATTAATATTAAAGAATTTCACCCAAGGAGTAATCAACCTTATATCATATTGCTATATAGTAGAAGCAATATCATTAGAAATTAAGGTGTGGAGTCTTTCTTATGGATTTCGACTTAAAGCATCGACTATTGCATTGCCTTTACCTAGATGGTAATTTAATTTAAATCGGTAATCTTCCAAAAATTCTATCCAACACCATCTTAGATTTAAGTCTTTTTAGTTAAAGATATATTCCAAACTTATATGATCCGAAAATACTTTGAAATTGACACGATAAAGGTAATAATGCCAAATTTTCAACACAAAATCTACATCGGTTAATTCGAGATCATGCACAGGATAGTTACGTTCATGAGTTTTGAGTTTTCGTGACCCATATTTTATAACTTTCTCATCCTCCATTAACACACAACCTAGTCCTTATAATGAATCATCGATATACACATCATAACTTACGTCACTAGAAAGAATAGTGAGGATAAGATCAATAGTTAGTTTGTCCTTCAACTCTTGGAATGGTTGGTTACATTCTTTACTCAATACAAATCGAACTTCCATCCTAGTTAGTTTTAAAAGGGAAAGAGCAATGCACAAAAATCCTTCTACAAAACGGAGATAATATCCAGCCAATTCTAGATAACCTTTTATTTCATTAATATCGGTAGGACTTTTCCGTTCTAAAATGGCTAAAATTTTGGTTGGATCTTCTTGGATTCCATTTTCAGAAATCACATGTCCTAAAAATTTGATTTCCTTCATTGAAAAATCACATATTCTCTTTTTAACATCTAACAAATGGTTTCCAAGAGTACTTAAGACAGCATTCAAATGTTGGTCATGTTCTTTTAGGTTCTGAGAATATACAAATATATAGTCAATAAAAATGATAATGAAATAGTCAAGAAAGGTCTGAGAATTCTATGCACTAGATCCATAAAGCTACTGGTGCATTTGTTAAATCAAATGACATTACTGTAAATTTGAAATGTTTGTAACAAGTTCAAAAGATAGTTTTCGGAATGTCATCCTCTCTAACGCATAATTGATGATAATCAGATCGTAATTCTATTTTAGAAAATACCATTGCTCCTCGAAGTTGATCAAATAGATCTCCTATTCTGGGTAAAAGATACTTATTCTTAATATTTACTGAGTTCAGTTTACGATAGTCTATGAGTAATCAAAAGCTTACATCATTTTTCTTAACAAATAATACCGAAGCTCCCCATGGTGATGAACTTAATTGAATAAAACCTTTCTCCCAAAGATCATCTATTTGGGTATGAAGTTCTAAAGGAGCCATCCGATATGAAGGTATCGAAATAGGAAATGTATTGGGATAAAGATTAATACTAAACTCACTTTCTCTGGAAGGAAGCAATCATGGTAAATCCTCGAGAAAAACGTCTTTGAATTGTTCTAATAAATTTAGGATTAAAGAAGAAATGGATTTAGAAATTTGAGGGTACTAATGGACCTGATCCTTGAAATATAAAAGAATGATAATCATTGTTTTGAAAATAATTTTTCTTAACCTAACAATCGATATAAGTGTGATGTCTTGATAAAGCATACATTTCAATAATAATATCGAAACCACAAATATCTAAGATTATCAAGTGAACAAGGAAAGTTCCTAGACCATGTTGAATCCTAAAATTTTTATGACCTTGCATTGGTGTATTGATTTCATTTTGTTGGTAACTCAATATCCAATGGAGAAATTAAAGATGTAGGTAATAATTGCAATAATTAAGCTAGTATAAGACTAACAAACCTATGTGTGGATCCTGTATCAACCAAAATATGTACATGAAAATGTTGGAAAATTATCATACCTTCTATCACGTAATGTGTATGTTGTATATGCAGTATAGCGTAATTCTTCCCACGACTGAGGATTGGGTTAATTCCTTTAGTAGATTTTATCTTGGATTGATTCTGGATAGGAGGGAATTTTGTATTTTATGAGGGTTTATTTGGCTGATGGAGGATTTAAATCGACTTTATCATAGAACACTGTAGTTGAATATGTCCTACTCCGTGACACTCGTGACAATGAATTACTGAATGTGTTGTGTTATGGAGAATGAGAGAATAAGCTTGTCCACTCGAGTTTGCATAAGGGTGATGTCTAGAAAGAGATGGAGTTCTAATGACATGGTTGTTCCTGATAATAGGGGGTGAAGATCGAATTATGGTAGAATAATTGCATTACACAATGGTTGCAACATGATTTAGTTAAGAATAATCACAAATTTATAAAGGAGCTATCGAATTGTCGACTATCAGATGTAATCCTCTTTCAAACTTCTTGCATTTCTTTTCCTCAATATCTACATATTCTAGAGCGCAACGAGGAAATTCGGTAAACCTAGCCTCGTATTGGGCTACTGATAGGTTAGCTTGTTGTAATTTTAAAAAATTAATAGTTCGTTGATATCGTTCAGTCTCAGGAAAATACTTTTTGAATAAAGTTTCCTCAAATTTCTCCCAAGTAAAATTTACAACATTCTGCTTACGTGACACTGCTTTCCACCAGAAATAAACTTCACCTTCCAACATATAGGCTGCTAGAGTTACTCGGAGATTAGTATCTACGCCTACTCCATTAAGAATTTTCATGATCTGGCACATCCATTTCTAGGCTTCCCTGGCATGTTGCTTTCCAAGAAAAATGGGGGTCGTTGCCTTAAAAATTCCTCAAGAGCATTCATTCTACAATTTTTTTCCGAAAATGTCATCTAAGGTAGAACGAGTTATTTGTTCTTGTCAAACTAAAGAAGTAAGTTCTTGTAGACATTGCATGATTCCTTCATCTTGATCCTATTCAGATTGGGATCTAACAGAGGGAATTCATGTACTAACCATCCTTAAAATAGAACAATTTAAATAATGAGAATAAAAAAAGCCACAATCCATCTATAATTCACATAAGGAGTTTATGCGATAGATTAGTATTATACATCACAACCTCTATTAATGCAGCTGAAGTTTTCGTTATAATTAACTTCCTATAATATTTTACTATATGAACCATACCGCGACAACTTTTTACATTGGATATTTAAGTAGGGACAATAATTTCATCACTGGAGCTAGACTTTGGACTGACTAAGTAATCTCCCTAATTGGAACCATCAGTTGGGTCATCTATAGTACCAGGAGAATAGTAATCATTCACTTCACCATTGGATGTGGCCTTGGGATACATTGGTGGAGTTGGCGTCTTATCTGTAAGTGCAAGATTTATAACCTCTTGAAATATTATCGGATCATACACATACTCATCCACTTTCCTCGTGACTTGAATTTCACCCAGAAATAGTCTTTTGACATCACTACTCGAGGCTGTCCAGTCCTTATCAATTGCACAAATCATGTTTCTTGATTTTCCTAATGCCTCTTCCCTAACACAATTTTCCTAGCGATTATTTGGCTCGACTTCTATATTTAATAGGAACGTGTCCTATGTATCCATACTACAAAATGAAATTACCCTATAATAATTGTAATAAAAGAAGTTATGAAAAGATAAAATAACTAATATCTATTCTCTTTCCCGCATAGAATACAAACCCGACGATATGTTTAGATTTAAAACATGTTCTGATACAAACTTTTCACACCCTGCTTTTTAGTATGAATGAATAAGAAGTACACATAAAACAATGAATTAAATCTAAGGTAGAATAACATAACTTTATTCATTAATAAGCAAGTTTACATAGGGTTGTACCACCGCGGGGGTGAGTTACATTTTTTAGTACAAACTATAATCTAGAAAATCGAAAAGGTGCCACTCCTTGCTCCCATCTAGCTTATTCTCGATCCACACGATCACATATGCGAGCAAGTAACCAGTTTCGACCTCTAAGAGGGAATATATATTATCCTCTTTCTCCAGGCTCATTTGGATAAAAAGGAATTAGCAAAAATATGCCAAGCAGGTTCTACGAGTTTTATAATAAGAATATATGTATAGGTGATGGAGTGCATATAGAGTCAGTGTTTAACAATGATAAAAATAAATAAGTTAATAATTCCCTACTTATCGGTTTAAAAATAACATTAAAGTTCTTAGAACTAATGATCCCTTACTTACTAGTACATTTAAGAAAATGTAGTTCATTACCAGTTTATTAAGGATCATGTAAGGAAAGTCAATGATTCTTGAACTAATAATCCCATACTTACCAATTGGCTAAGGGGTATAGAAGTAATTGAGACATGAGTAAAACTATAATGATAATAATAAGTAATCAGTAATCAACCCAAAACTTTTGGGGAAAAGTAATCGGCTATGCACACAATTAAAGTGACACTCATATGTTTGTATTAATAATCAAGTCTCTCAATCATCTAAGACTAGTAAGCCAAGTAGAAAGTTCCGTAGGATAATACGTCATTGTACTTCCTTGTTAATATTGATGCTTATAGTATAATAGAACAAAAGTGAAAGGGTAACTAAACCAATATAGAACATGATACCAATTATTAGATGAGAAGGGTTAAAATTTCTCCTTCGCTAAATTCAAATACTTGTGATAAATTCAAATACCGATGATATGTAACAAAATACATAGTATGGCAGTATAATAACATGCACACACTAAGAGTAAATGTGAGCTATCACATAGTCATATCAATAGTAATATGCCAAATACTGAAAATTTACTATTGAAAAGGTAGGAAAACTTACTTTATCGATAATTCAATCTGGTTTATGTATCACAAGTGGATATTGGGAAATATTGGTGCTTGATTTTATGTATACAATGTTTGGGTATGTAAGTGTTTAGGATTAGGTCAGTCAGTTTTATACTAAAATTGTATCTTTTAAAGTTTTGAGGGTTTAATTGTAAATATTTTGGGACTTTAAAACACCGGACTTACGATCATTAGTGAACTTTGGTGTAGGAGAATTTTTTTCTTAAAGTATTTTGAAGTATTTATAGAAAAATTTGGGGATCAAATTCATAAGTTGGAACAGTTGGGAGGGGTTAAATTATAATTTTGGAAAAATATTCTTAAGTAAAAATCACATTTTCCATAACTTCCGCCAGGTGTATCCGAACATGGCCTTACCTTACACCATTTTGACCATAAAAATAAAATATATTGAAGAGTGATGGTAAGAATGAAAGAAATCGTTATCGACAGTGATGCTAAGAATGAACCAACTAGATATTCTGATTTAAGTTAATAAATGACTGCTCACCTGGTATTTAATTAGGCGAGGTGTCACTTATAAATGAAGTGTATTAAGGTGTTTCTACATATTCGGAGGGTATTTTGGTCGTTCGACCATTATAGTTATTATTGATGTCTAAAAATGGAATGGTTATAATTTAATAATCACAAATAAATAAATATAAATAATCTAAACAAACCCATAAGAGACAAAGGTTTTTAAAGTTGTTCAGTTATAAAAATCCTGCGTCCACTACTAGTATAATTTTAGGTCGTTACAATAGCTCAGTATGGTCTGCTTGTGATTGATTGAATTATCCCCTTTAGCTAAGGGAGAGTATATATTTATATTAGTCCAAAACCCTAGAGATGGAATGCCTTTATCTTTAGGCATTTACATTTGTTTACAATAAATGAGACTCTTAACATTTTGTGTTGGTTACTATTCCATCTGAGTAAACTTTGCTATTCCTGATGGTTCATATCTAACACCCCGCATAAAACACAAGGTGCTACTATAATTAAAACTAAACTAAATTCTCAACAATTAGTATAGAGCATCTATATTCTGCAAAATAAATATAATGAATCCAAAATTTACACTTACAAAATTATTACAATTGAATTTCATTCGAAAATAATATTATTCTCTCTAAATAATTATACTGCCAAGATATACAAAAATAAAATCATTCAAACTTCATGCTTTAAAATCCTCCAAAATTCATAACGTCCAAATCCACACTAACCTCCCACTAAAAGAAAAATAGGGGGAAGTACACAACATGACAAGAATAGATGCTCAAAATAATAACGCTGAAGAAATGCAACATTACGAATCTGAATTCAAGTTCAATGCAACATCTGAGCATTATACAAATTTAATTTTTTAATAACTCATCAATAGATCACCGGGACTCGCCTCACCTCACCTAAGATTCGTAAGTCCTCATACTGGCTATTGGAATTTTGGACTATTGGAGGGTGACCATTCTCCATGTGATATAAAAAATTCATGACACCATGCCCATCAACAAATACAATATCTCAAATCGAATAAATATTTTAGATTCTAATAAACGTCATGATATCAATAATATGAGTACATATAATGAGGAACAAAACGACTACTCTCGAGAGATTCAAGGAGCATATTTCCTAAACTCCGTACCTTAAAATCATCACAAGAAACTCATAAGATATGAAAGTGTGCCAGCAATCAATGGTTAACTTGTATAATTAAATTCCAATTTTCATCCGAGAAATCTTAACTCTTGCAAACAAATTTTGATAGATAAATTAAATTAATCCAAGCATGCATAGTCAATCACAATATGAGGAAAAATTCCCCAAAGGGACTAAACCATTTTTATTTCACTATGATTCGTAACAACTTACAATTACAGAGAAATACAGTGACTCATGAATACTCGTACACGTCGATTCATTACCGTCGGTGTTGGCAACAGGAGATCTCACAAGAGCTCCAATTCAGCAATGGATAAGAGTCTTCTTCTCCACAAGATTACTCCACATGAGTAGAGCAATTATATATAGGGTTTATAACACTCACATATATGTTTAGGAATGATTTGTGAATCCAAAAGATTAAAAAACCATGAAAAATAAAGTCGGGAAATATGCAGCAGCACTGCAGAAATGTGAGTGCCAAAGACTTGAAAATCATGCAGAATGAGCACTTCTATAAATACAAAAATCAAGGCGGCGCATCGCTTGAACGAAATAGAGTTTTCGCTCGAACGGACTGCCACGTTGTTCGAACAACTTCGCGCGAGATGCCAATGTCACTCGAATGACAGGTAGGTCTCGCTCAAACGACGTCTGCGACTTTCGATGGGTGTTATATTTAGCTTTGGGACTAAGTAAATAAGTCGGAGTATTTTAATTACATGTCGCAATGGGTAAAGAGACAAAGGATAATATTCTAATTGGAAAACCCGTATTGAGATGTATTGGGCTAAATTTGTGACTTGCGTTCAAGTACCTCGGATGGAGATTTTGACTGCGCAGTGAGTCTCGAAATGGCAGAGATAGTCAGAGTAAAGTATCCGGGGGTAATGTTTAGGCTACGGGAACTTTTAAACGAGTAGGGACTCGCAATTGAGTAAACGAGTCATTTTTATGTTTTAAAAGGTATAAAGCCTTTTTATCCCTATATAAGGATGGAGAGGGGGAGAGAAGATAAAGAAAAGAGAGAGGAGAGAGAGGAGGAGAGAAAAGAGGAGGAAAAGGGGAAGCTCCGCCCAAAGTCCCCGGATTCGACTCGGGATCGTCGAATTTTATCCACGAGGCAAGAGTTTACTTGCTTTATTTAATTTTAAGCATAAGTCTCATATCGTAGTTGGTAGTGATAAAACACAAAGATTTTCGGGATGGGTTTTCATGAATTAAATGGGTTTTTCGAAAGGTTTATCGGATAAAACTCGGAACATATCAAATTGGAGAAATTTAGAAATTAACGAATTTAGTTTTTAATTATTGATTCTAGGAGGATTAGAACTTATTTCCTTGGTGTATATATGGTTGGGTGGTGTTGTATGTTTGTAGAATAAGTAATAAAAAGCTTAGAGGTATGTTAATGGTCGAAACAGTCTCGGAGAAGACGATGAACAGTAACCAACATCATTGCCGAATCTATTCGGCCTAGAGGCGAATCGATTAGGCTCTTGGTCAAAAAATGGAATTTGTATATATTTTTGATATAGTCGCGTGGGTCCCGACCGCATATTTTTCTGATTTTTTTTGGATTTATAATGATTTTTCTACGGAAGGCCATCCGAGATCGAAATCGTTAGTTAGAAATCAAACCTGATATTGGGAGAATTAAGGCTAAAAATTTTTGGAGATAAATATTAGGGGTTCCTAAATATAGAGTGGGGATCTCTAGATTATTATTTGAGTGAAATTTAGTCATTGGGTTCGTGGAAATGGAATCCACGACCTATTTAATTTAAAGGTGTTTGGTGACGATTAATTCTTAGGATAAATTCAGTGGGCATTTAGGCCTATATAATAATGTAAGTGGAAGGAACAATTTTATCGATTATGGTTGGCTATATCGTGCGAGACTATTAGGATGAATTTGGGAAAATACATATTTACTTAGTATGAATTGGTATAGTTGGAGATATCAAATAAATCCTTAAAGGTGAATAAGGTACAGGTTATTTATCAAGTGAGGGAATGCTTTTGGGTTTTGTATTATGAGTGTGCGAATACTCGAATTATATAAGTTATGAGAACCTTTGGGATTATTGGTCATCGTTATGTGTGATCGGAAATTATGGCCATTTATGTATATTTATGGAATATATGTATACAATGTGACTACAGTATATATATATTATATTATACAAATACATATGTATCTGTGTGTGATTGGTATATGTGTATTTTAGAGGATGATTTCCACGAGCTTTCCTTTGGTACAGGGTTGGAACAACCAAAGTATATATTTTCTCTTTTGCGATCCAGGGAGGTTGCGCGATGTGGGTGAATCCCCTGGCTTGAGGAGCAGGGAGAGTATAGTCCCCAGATCATTATCGTCCCGCGTTCGAGTGAGATGTGTGTAACTCCACTTGCAGGGGGAACATGACCGCCTCCACCATTGTGTATTTGTTTACCATGTCCATTGATAGAGTCTGGCTTCGTACCGTGGTATAGTGAGTAAACCCGGATTTTGGATCTGCACTATGAGACCGCATCCTCGAGTTATAGCTCGTTGGGATGGTTATTTTACCTGTGTGTATGGTATAATATTGGGATGATTGTTATACTGGTGTGTATGGTATATGACTTGTGCATGAGAACAAGATATTATATTATCTCTATTAGTGTAAAGAGATCAAATAAATAAGGATTGATTCTCATTCCGGGAGATTATATCAGAAAGTTATTAGTAAGATGTATATGATAGTAAGTATGAGTATGTATATAATTATATGAATATATATATATATATATATATATATATATATATATATATATATATATATATGTGTGTGTGTGTGTGTGTGCTGATGGTTTAATGGATCTCAACGATCGACCTTGCCACGTAGTAGTGTATCGGGGGCGTTCCTTGTTTGGATTTTACTTTGCGAGACACCCCACGCACGAATATGGCAGAGTGTTGAGACTGGGGAGAAGTTTAGCCCTTAGTACTCGGGGAACAAGGATTATTAGTGATTGGATGAAAAGGATTAGTTAGGCAGGGTAGCTTAACTACGGAAATTATTAGGTAAGCGATAGGTGTGCGTTCTTAGAAGAGAGGTGAGGGGTATCCTAGGGGAGTGCGATACCAATTTAAATATGAGATAAAATATATTTTTAAAAATAAAGCATTTATTCACTTGCAAAATATTTTCACAAATCGTGCTCTGACCCGATTCTATATTTTCCTCTCTTGCTATAAAAACTTATATATTATATAGGTGTCTAGACACAAGGACGCCTGAATAATGCTTCTTTCGAGTTAGACGTCTGCTGCAGCAGATGTGGATGCATGCAGGTTTCTTTTAGATGCTTCTATTCTTGTGATCTAGATAGGAGGTACAGTATAAATATTCGGGCTAATAACCCAACTGGATTTATTTATTCTTTTACCGCCTTTTAGTGCGACATTCGATTTGGTTGTATTTATGTTGAGCTGAGTGTTCGGTTATTTTATTTCATTTGAGTTTCATATATTTACACTGCGTCGATGTTTTAAATTGTATTGCTGTTTAAAAAGATTAGTTAAATAAAATTTTGATGCCACCCTAATAGGTTATTAGTAATTAATTTGGTTTTCGACAGTGATGCTAAGAATGAACCATATGCGACTCCTGTTTTAATTTGGTACATGACTGATTGCCTGATATTTTATTAGGCGGGGTGTCACAGATGGTATCAGAGCATCAGGTTCTAGTGTCCTTAGGAATCTGTGCGGACGTACTTTGCTTTGAGCATTGCTCTCGATTTGATATAGAGCCTTATTATTATGATTGTTGATTCCTCTTATGAGATTTTGTTCTCCCGCCATTATATAAGATTGTGGAAAATATTTTATGTGCTCGTTCTTGATTCGTGTGCTGATCGATGAAGGGCGACCAAGGAAGGCCGTGATGCGGGCAGCAGGAGGCGGGGCCTAGCTGGAGCAGCTGGTAGAAGTTGGGGACTAGGACCGCAGTAGAGGTCACTCCCTTTGTGGAATTTGTTAAGGATTATTGCAATGACTACTAAAGTACATTAGTTATGAGCATCTAGGTGCTACTATAGTAGAGAGTGGTACTAAAGTGGAATGAACCGGTGAAGCTAAGGGATTTGAAATAGGTTTGAAGGGTCTTTGATAAGGGCCATGCCCTAAAGTTAAAATTATGCGAAGTAAGTGTAACGTGTTTCAATGGAATAAGAAGGCTCGGGAGCTTTGGCTTAGAGCAGGTTATCGAAAATCCCCAGATGTGAAAACTTGAGGAAATTTTTTTCACTCGTAGGAGTAATGTTGAAATGGTGAGAACTGTAGTCACCATATTCGTTGGAGCAGGATGTTTTGCTCGTAGAAGAATTTTTTTTTGGACAGATTTTAACCGCGAGTTCCTTTGGTTGATTAGGAAGGAAGAGAATGCAGTTTGGATTATTCACATAAGGATACGCCGGAGGCCGACAGTGAATAAAGAGTGATATAGAGAAGTGAACCTTATACCAAAGTGAGGTAGGTACAATGAAGAATAAGTCTTTCAGAGGAATAATAGGATCACTAGCGAAGTGTTGCTAACATTTACGGAGAATGTGGGTGTGTTCATGGACCCCATTGGTGGACATCCACTTGGGGAAATTTGTTGAAACATGGATGTTGAGGCAGGTAATGGAGTTCCCTTTTTAACGAAGAAGTTAAGGGGATAAAGAAAGTGATTGTGAGGATCATTGCTATAGAGTCCGAGATACTGATAACCTTAAAAGGGTCAGAGTGACCCAAGATGGGAAATGTTGTAATGTGTAAGTGTAGAACCATGCGGTTAGTCATTACCATGTGAAAGATAAGGGACAAGAGTATGGAACCCAGATGGGGGATTAATTAAAGAAATTTTTGGTTCAGTGAGGGTAAGTGTACCATGCCCTGGAATCGGAAGGAGTACCTAGGGTAATTGGCAAGAATGTTGTTATGAACTTCACCTAAATTGAAGTAGGTGTGTTTTGTGTGACAAGATTGAGTCACAGTATTTTATTATCTCCAGATTCGCGTGTGTAATTAGAGCTTTGTGGCGGTATCGGTAACATTATATAATGTATGTCTATGTGTTTTTCCGCATTAGCGGAGTTCTATTTTCCTTCATTCGCTATAAAAGCGGGGGTTGATATATTGAATATTTATCTTATTTGTACAACTCGTTTTATGTGTGATATACGAGTATGATATTATTCTGAGTATATTGTGTTCTTCGTTGTTTGGAGCGATAGTAGGCTAATGATGGTAAGACTATCGTGTCCGCGGTTCCAAGATGGAACAAGTTATTATTGCGATATCTCACCAAGATACAGGTTGAGTTTGCCTTTATTATTATTGGTAGATGGAAACTTCGGTGAGCAGAGGTTTCATTATTATGATTCGATTGTGTGGATACCTTATATATGTGATTTAAGGCACGCAGGATTTATTTATTGAGACACAAGTTTAGGCTTGTTATTGTTTGCACAAGGACTTAGTGTTAGTACGAGCGCTTGGTGGTGTGGCTCCTGGTTAAAAATAGGAGTTCAAACCACATTTTGTTGAAAGAGGGGATAGGATTATCCCGGTTGCATATGTGAAGATAACGGACCTCCACAATCGACAAAGTTAAGTAGTAGTGTATTGGAGGGGTTCCTTGTTTGGATTTTGCTTTGCGAGATGCTCCACGCATGAACCTTAACGGCGTCGGGAGTGGAGAGATGTTATAGGATGCAAGGATGTTGGTTTTGTTGATAAGTTACCTAGTGTAGAGAAAACACCATGGACTGAAAAATATGTGATGATTGTATATTTATAGAGATGAAAATGTTGTGGAAAAGCACTGAAATGTTTTCCTCACCACAAGTATGTGGGTGAGGGAAGGTGAAGGAAATTTGTTTAAGGCTTATGGATAGGCCTTGTGCAGAAGGCAATTTTTGGAGGTAATGTGTTTTGGGTAAGATGATCATAACATCTCGGCAGAGAATAGGCACTCGAGTATTTAGACTATCCATTTCGTTAAGATATAAGGATATAGTGGTAGTAGAGTGTTAGTAAGTTAGCGAGATCAGATTTAGAACGTCCCGCCGTTGTGCTTTACGTCGTTATATCTCAATGACTGACGACGCGAGGAAGTAGTGTAACGGGAGGATTCCTTGTTTTGATTTCGCGTTGCGAGACGTCCCATGCATGATGCCAAGCAAATGTCGGAAGTTGAGAGAGGCCTTGTGTAAGGACATATTTTTAATAAGTCCGTTACAATTAATTATGTCATATACTGCTACAAGTCGTCGAAGAATTGTGAAGCTTGCATCTACAAAAGACGGATCCGAATTTCCAGTTTCCTTCAACATTCAAGCCCAAAAATATGAACTTTTTTTAAGATATTGTTTTAAAGTTTCATATACATTTCATATTAAGAGTGTTGGGATATTTTAAAAAGGTGTTTTAAATTTTTTTTTATATAAAAATGTTTTTAAAATATTCTTAAAAGGAATTTTAAAAAGCTTTGTTATAAAAATTGTTTTTATAAATGTTTGTTTTTAAAAAGGTGTTAACTGTTTTAGAAAAAAGAATAGTATTGAGAAAATTTCATTGGCAGTTACCGCACCTCGGTTTCAACACCAATCTCGTTCGCGCGAGATCAGCATCTCGTTCGAACGACATTGGGATGTCGCGCATAGTTGTTCAAATGACACGCAATCTCGTTCAAGCGAGATGGGGTTCTCGTTCAAACGACCCTGCTTTTTGGCTGACACGCTGCTGTAATGCTTATCGTTTAACCGACTCAAATTTTGTATAAAAAGGGGTCCTAGCAGCCTTGGAAAACGTGGAGAATAGTTTCAACTTTTAAGAGTCTTATTCTTTTGAAACTTTTGTGTATCTGCCAAGATTTAATTCAATACCTTTTGGCAGAAAGTTTTTCTCCAACAATTTTAAGGGTTCAAATGTTTTGTTTTTAATTCACAAAATCCCAATTACTTTTATGTGAATTGTTTTGTGGAACCCAAGAACATATTTTTCTTTGGTTTATTCTCTGTGGGAAAAACTCTACAACCGACAGCTGCATGCTATTGTGGAGGGAGTCCTTATAAAGTTCACTCTTGTGGAGAAGCCATTTTTCTTCTTCATTACTGACCTCCTGGAAAGGGAAAATTCTAGCCGTAACTTGTGGAGGAGTTGTCTTCTTTTTCACTGCTGTCCTCCTAGAAAGGGAAAGTTCTAGCCGAGACATCAGAATTGACACATGTGGATATTTCGTATGTCCCCCTATTTCATTGTAATCCGTGTACGCCGTTTTCTTAAAAATTATAGTGAAATAAAAGGTTTTGCCCCTTTGGGGGATTTTTCCTGAATATTTGTGTCACATGCTTTATTTATTTATTTATGGGTTGACACACGCACTTTTAGATGCATGTTTAGGGGCTGGATTAATTTGATTTAAAAATAGACTCTAATTAAATAAGTGTGCCGAATTGGAAACTTGCGAATAAATTTAATCAATTATCACACTGTCGCACTTTTCAAATTGGTATCAGAGCGGGTTACTCTAAATTATCGAGTGATCCTGATTTTTAAAGTTTTTTTCCTGAGACAATTTGACTTCTCACGTCGTCAAATTGCTATCAGAGCTTATTTAAGCGATCACCACTTTACAAATTGGAATCAGAGCAGGTTGCGATAATTTATCGCGTATTCCTTTTTTCCGCAAAACTCTGTGATATTGATTTTTTTAAAAAAATCAGTTTTTGTGAAAAATCGCATTTTTTTCCAATTGAGCATTTATCTAATTGGATGCCCCTCTTTGATGACATGAGTCAGAATTTTGATGATATAAATCATTTGAATTTGACGTTTGTAAAAAAAATTAAAGTTTTGGAAAAAGAAAATTCTCATTTTAAATCCGCATTGGATCTTTTGCAAACGGTTCAAAATCAAAGAGATTTTTATCGTGAAAAATTTGTTTCCTTGGACCATGACTTTGTTGCTTTAAAATTGTCCAAGAAGGAAAGTGATGATAGGGTTCTATTTTTAGAAAAAGAATGGGAGGACCTTAAAAATTCGATGGTTTGTGTTTGTGCCAAAGATGACAAAAATATTTTAATCGATGAGTTTGTGGAATGTGAAGAGACTCTTAGGGAAAAGTTTGCCATAATTGAGGGAGAGCAAGATAACCTTCTAGGAATTGTTGAAAAGTTGAAAAAGGCGTCCCTTAAATTGGAAGAGTCTAATTCGTTGCTTGAGTTAAAAATTTTGAAGTAAAAAAATGATTTGAGAGACTCAAGTAGGATTAATAGTGATGGTAATGGCTCATTTTGTTCCCATGCTAAAGCCAAAAACATTATTTGTTTTAGAGGGTCAACTAATTCCAAGGATGTTAGAAAAGGTCAACCCATTGGTGTCGTTCCACCCGTTTACACATGTTCATATTTTGGTAGAAAAGGTCACCTTAGGCGATTTTGTTTTAATCTTGGAAAATGTCCTAGGAAGTTTATGTCTAGTGTTACCTTGGTTCCTAAATCCCCCACACGTCGTTTCACATATATTTGGGTTAGGAAATCACTTTTGGATACACTAGATTTTAGAATAGTTGATTCTCATTTGCTTGCACATGATACTTCTCTTGCCATATCATACAGATGATTGTGTTTGCATGTTTGTCATACACTAGTAATGCTTTTTGATATATTTTTGCTAGCGTTGTGACATGTACTTTTTGTATAGATTTTTGCTTGTGAAAATTTTTGAAAAATACAAAAAGATTTTATTTTGACAATTTTTTGAAAAATCTAAAAAGATTTTTGTATTTTTTTTCACCGTTTATTGATGGACACTTAGGATGACCGAGTCACAACATCATTCCATATTTTTCATGTGACTATTTGATAGTGTTTTGAGATAATAGGTCAATTCATCCACGTGCTTTATAATGTTTGGAGTCATTAAGATGTAATTAAGTGTTACTACCTACATGTTTGACTCATGATTTCCTTTATTGCCCACATGCAGGAATTTGTTTGATTATTATGCTTGTCTTATCACATGTTGGTTGGGTGTTTTCACTTCAATCTTGTACTTTAAAACAAACCAAGCGCGATATATTTTGATAAGGATATTGTGCATATAATAACCGTTTTGTGAGTTTGTGTGCCTTGTTTGAAAACGGGGAAGGGCTGTAAAAGGTTCATTTTGCCTTTGCGAATACTAATCCACCGTTAAATTGGGCCTAAAATGGAGGAATTTTATTATCAGGGGTCCAAAGAGGTTTAAAAGAGCTCGAATTTTTTAAAGGCAATAAAAAGAAATCCATGCCAAATTATGGGCCATTTAGGTTTTTGCACCAATTCTCCAAAGTTTGAGATTTTAGTTTATCACCTCTAAAAGAAAATATATATGAGGGTGTTTGGTTGGAGATTTTAAACGGGGTTGCACGTCCTTGAAAATCTTGAAAAGGGCTAAATAGTTTTGGACGTTATCGGTGTGGAAATCATTTTACTTTGATTTGTTAATTTGTATAATACGATGTCATTTAAATTCAACAAATTTTTACACCTAAGGATTATTTTGGTGTTCATTCGTTAAGGGTACACGTATACATCGTGCACATATGATTGATTGAGTTTATTTACCTATCGAATGTGTTCACACCCATACATTCCATTTCCATGAATTGGTTGTTTGAGTTTAAATCCATGGTGTGATTTTTTTTGTATCCTATTTTTGTATGAAAAATTTGAAAAATAAAAAATAGTTTGTGGATGTTTTTCGGACATACCTTTGCATGCGCGTAGCTAGATCTTTGTTTTCTATGCATTTTGTCGTGACACTCCATGTTTTTATTTTTTCTTCTTATCTGTCTATTTGGGACATCGTAAGGGGGAGAAAGAATTATCATGTTATGGGGGAAGTTTTTGAAGAACCTTATACTCTTGACTCACTTGAGTCTATATTTTATAAGTGTTCATCTAGTTTGGAAATTGTGACAAAATTATGTCTAACCTAGAATCCAAAGAACCTCAGAGCTTATATTTCTATTTTATCTTTGATTGAAGGGACCTAGACCTAATTACCAACACTCACACATAGTAGAATGTATCATTTACATGTCATATTGCATATTAGTGTGTGTACATATGTTGTGTATGTTTAAATCCCCAATATTGTTTTTAAATATTTTTTGAGATTTTTTAAAACATTTTAAAAATAAGGTTTTATTAATAAAACTTGGTTTTAAAAGGTTATGGGGTAAATCTGCTATTTTAGAATGTTGGTTTAATTGTCTCAAAGTTGGTTTGGGTAGAAACCAAAAGCGGCAGAGACTTCAGGGTTTACATTGTAATTACTTTAGACGCGAGTTTTATCTCGCCTCATATGCCAACATGTGTTAGCTTCTGATTGGTGAGAATTGTGTTTCCTTGCTGAGACAAATCGAGTGATCATTCTCATCCCTTGGATCGTTCTTATCAACGTTCTGCATGTCTTCCATCATAATCCCTGTGATCCTCTTTGAACCTATCAGGAGAGCTTTAACCACCGCATATCGTATGCCCTTGGATCTAAGTCAATTGAACTTGACTAAATCCGGTCCATTAATTTCAGTCCTTATTCTCGAACTTTCCTAGCCTCTTATAAAAAGGCTCCTACTCTCAGCATTCGGAGACTTTTTTCCATTTCGTCCTTTGAGAGAAAAGAAAGATAGAGTAGAGAGAGAGTAGAGAGAGAAGAGAGAAATCAGAAGAGAGAAAAAGAGTTAGAAACCCTAACCCTAACCCTAAATCGTCTACACAGTTCAAAACCTTCAAACCTCAATACTTTACCAAACACAACCTTGAGTGTTTGAGTGTTTTGAGAGATGATTTGAGAGTTGGTTTGTTGCTGTAACCTCTTCTTCTTCGGATCTTGTTTCCAACTTAATCATTTTCTCAGATCTGTCGTTCTTGTATATAGAAATTTTCAGATCTGAGTTTTTCATGATATATTACACTTAGTTTGCATGTTTGTTTCTCAGCTTGAGAAATATTTTGTTGATTCATTTTCTGTAAATGTTTTTAACTTTGAAATCAACAAAAATGTTTTATGTTTCTAGTTCTCTTAAAACTAAACCTTTGACCTAGTTTGGAATCACACTTGGAGGTTTTCAATCTCGAAAATCTTTTTAAAACTCTGAGATTGATTAAGATCTTGACTGTCTTCTAAGAAAGATATCCGTGGATTATGGGATTGATTTAAAGGTCAAACAGGTTCAAATTTTTGTGAGAAGAGATAAAAAGGAAAATCACACCATATAGACTTATATGTAATTTGCTAGGACTGTTTGTACTTAATAAGTGTGAGTGTGTGCATGAATGTGTTAGAGAGCACCTCCACAAACACTTTCACACTACAACACGAAAAGTGTTGGTAATAAGATCTTGAGAAAAAAGAGTCGACGTAAAGAGCTTGAACAAATTGGACTTAACAAACTGAGAGGACAACATCAACAATCAGAACTGCAGAGAAGTTATAAGGACACCAGAGGGTACATTCCTAAACTTATATAGGTCTTAGTTGTATGCATGTTTGTTATATAGTTTGTAACTGATTAAATTTGTTTATAGTGGATTTTTGTTTTATTCCGTAGAGGGTGTCGTGGATGTTTCCTCAATTGGTGAGGTTTTACGACGTAAAAATCTTATACTTAATCTTCCTACATCTTCTCATCTCATTCTTGGTTGTGATGGTTTTAAAAGCTTGTTTAAAACTGTTTAATTGACCTGTTATTCAAATCTTGAATAGATCTCGTACATACTATTTTGTTAAAAACATCTTGTGTTCAAATAGTTTTGTTTTTTTTCCAGAAAAGAGTTTCCTCAAAAAACAGCTCGGAGTTACTTAAATAGTTTATTTTTAATAAACGGCTTTAGTAACAGAATTTCAATTGGTATCAGAACTTGGTAAACTTCTTTTAAAGAGATCCTGTGTTTCTAAAATTATTTTCTGAAAATCAAATATGGACGAGAAAAATGAAAGATTTGGTAACTTGACCAGACCTCCTATCTTTGATGGAACCAGTTTTGCTTACTGGAAAGTAAGGATGATTTATTTCATTCAAGGAAATCTGGGAGATGATGTCTAGGACATTGTTGAAAATGGTTACAATTTTCCTAC
The DNA here is from genome assembly GCA_949130495.1 of Sambucus nigra. Classification (NCBI taxonomy): domain Eukaryota; kingdom Viridiplantae; phylum Streptophyta; class Magnoliopsida; order Dipsacales; family Adoxaceae; genus Sambucus; species Sambucus nigra. The sequence continues at coordinate 148,407,293 of OX422220.1, forward strand.
AAAACCAGCCACTAAAGGAAGTAATGAGAGGGTTAAGAAAGTTTTAATTGAGTTCACAAAAGAAGAGAAACAAGTTTCTCGCAATAATAACAAAGGAAAGAATGTTATATTTATGTCTATAAATGTACATGAGTTCAAAAGAATCTCATCCTAAACCACTTCTAAGGAAGCTTGGGACACTTTAGTTACTGCTCATGAAGGTGACTCTAGAGTTAAGGCTGGTAAAACTCAAACGCTCATTCAACAGTATAATTCCCTAATTATGTGAGAGACTGAGTCATTTGATGACTTCTATATAAACCTGACTGATATTGTGACCAAACTCCATGCTAATGGGATAACTTAAAATAGACAATAAATTGTATCTAAAATTATGAGATCATTACCACAGAAATTTGATAACAAAAGATATGCTATTGAGGAAATGTGTGATATTAATCTCACTCCTAAACTACTCAGTAGTAAATTAAGAACTGTGGAAATGGAACTGGAATTTAAGACACAATTAACCGAGTCCCATACGAAACAAACTAGTTCCAATCTAAGCTTCTTTTCTAAATTGATTAAGCCTGAGTTTAATACTTCCACTGATGATTCTGATGAGGAATGCGATATAGAGAGTTTGGACAATCAGATTGCCTTAATGTCAAAACAGAGTAAGAAAATAATTAAATTTAGAAACAACATGGCAAATACACAAGGCAAGTCCAATTATCCAACTCCTTTCAATCACAGACCTCATGAGAAAAGCCATGAAAAAAATCACAAGGACTCTCACACTAGACCTAACAGAGACCTTAAGAAGACTGAATGCTATAGATGTGGTAAACTAGGACACATTGCACAAGACTGTAGAGTTAACTTGAACACTTAAAACAAACACGCTAGAGCTAACATTTGCAAGACATGGGATGATTCAAGTGAATCTAAAAATGAGGAACCTGAGTCATCTGATGTTTTTGACCCTTGCATGTCTTTCTTTGCCAAGATTATCTATAATGATGATATGCCTATGTTTGTTAATGAGAATGAATATAGTAATTCTACTTCTGATGTTTCGAATACTGCTGTTACTGGTTTAGATGCTTTGATTAATGCGAAATTGCTATCTGTTCCTCGAGGTGTGTGAGTCAAAGGGAAAGCGATAATGACGATGTCAATGGGTGTGTGATTACAAAGAATGAAGCCCTAGGGGTCACTTCACACACTACACTTAGTGACTGGGACAATGAAGACCTCCCTGATATTCACACTCTCTATGCTAAAACTCTCAAGAAAAGCACTGGACTAGAAAAGATTGTAAAAGATCTCACTAAGAAGTTAGAAGATCTAAGCCTAATGGTTAAACTGAATGATGAAGAGTATACTACCCAATGTTTGAGTCATGAAAGTGAAATCAAAATGTTTGATCAAAAACTCAGAAATTTAAATGAAACAAATGAAACTCTGGAGAAAAAATATAAAGGGACATTGTTAGAATTCGAACAAACTAAAGAAAAGACAGCAACTGTTTTCAAAAAATTTACTAAATTTGAAAACAACTCAAACTGTTTTGATGAATTTGTTGCTGAATCAAAAACAAATTATGATGATCGAACTGGAATAGGATTTTGCCCCAATTTGAAGACACAAACAAAACCTTTGAAACTATCAAGTTTGTGTCAGGAGGTAAAAGACCTATTGAAACTTGCCCAGGCTTTCATTCTCTAAAAACTGAGTTTGACTCAAAACATCAAATTTTTAACATTGGGGAATCAAGTTTCTCTAAACATGAAAGTTCACCTAAGGATAAATACGCCTGCCCCTTTATTAGGAAGAGTGAGTCTTTATTCAAGACTGTCACACCTAGGAATAGAGTTCAACCTCAAAACTTCTCAAAACCTTTGTTTAGAGACTTTCCCAAGGAGACCCCAATCTTGAGAAATCTTTATTGCTCTTAATGTGATATATACGGTCACTCTTTTGATAGTTTCTATGCTAGGAGACTAGTTACACTTGTCTATAGTTCTCCTATTTATTAGAACTTTAACTATTCTAGGAGGAGCCGGATCAATTATGTACTTCCTATACAACCTGACAAAAACTCTAATTATAGGAAGAGAAAGACCAAACCTAAGAGAACATTTCCTAGAAGGATTCCTAAGCACTTTCCTAAACCAAATGCTCATGTTTTTCATAAAATTCAAAATCATGCGCAAAACATTTTTCAGCAAAAATCTAATGCTCGCAAATTTTATCAATTGAGAGGTAATAAGCGCAAAATGAAAACTAGAGCAATTTGGGTTAGAAAAGATGATCTATTACCTCAGATGAAGTGTAACATAGTTGTTACTGCTCTAAAAGCTGAACACACATCATCTGGTTGGTATTTAGACTCTGGATGCTCTAAGCACATGATTGGGGATGAAACTAAACTTTTAAACAAAACCAACTTTGCTAGTGGTAAAGTCATTTTTGGTGATGGAGTTTCATCTCAATTAATAGGCAAAGGAACTCTCCAAGAAGATGGACTTCTTGTTCTTAAAAATTTCCTTTTAGTTAAAGGTCTTAAGGGAAATCTACTTAGTATATCACAATTTTGTGACTCAGATCATACTGTTACCTTTTCAAAGAACAATTGCCAAATTTTAAATGAAAAAGGTGAATGCATAATTACAGGATTCAGGACTCCTGACAATTGTTATACTGTCATGAACAAATCTGAAATCTGTAATGTTGCCAGAATGGATGACAACGAGATATGGCATAACAGAATGGGTCGTATAAATTACGATAACCTTAGTAGAATGACCTCTCAAGAAATAGTTAGAGGAGTTCCTAAAATCAAACCCATTCCTAATATTGTCTATGGTTCTTGTCTGGAAGGTAAAATTGTAAAGGCACCTCATAAGAAAGTTAATGATGTTCTTACCTCTAATCCCTTGGAGCTCATCCATATGGACCTAATGGGTCCCTCCCAAATTGTTAGTCTTTGTGGACACAGTTATATTTTAGTTATGGTTGATGACTTCACCAGATTTACTTCGGTAGCCTTTTTAATACAAAAGTCTGACACTTTTCAAACTTTCTTAACAATACTTCTTCGGATTGAAAATGAAACGGACACTCAAGTAAATAGAATCCGTAGTGATAGAGGTGGAGAATTCAAAGACACTAGTATTATTGAATACTGTGACTATAATGGTTACAAACATGAATTCAGTGCTCCTAAGACTCCTCAACAAAATGGAATTGCCGAAAGAAAGAATCGTACCCTTCAAGAGATGGCACGTGTTATGTTACATGCCAAGAATTTACCTAAATACTTTTGGGTAGAATCTAGTCGTACTGCATGTCACATCATAAATAGGGTCTATCTTAGAAATAATTCCAAATAAACCCCTTACGAACTTTGGTACAAGAAAAAGCCCAATCTTAAGTACCTTAGAACTTTTGGTAGCACTTGTTATGTATGCAAAGATAGGGAACACTTATCCAAATTTGAGAGTAGGGGAGATAAAGATATATTTTTAGGATACTCACCTAACAGTAGAGCCTATCGAGTGTATAATCTTCGCACTAAACCTTGATGTAATCCATAAATGTAATTGTGAGTGACACTACTGTAGAGAGTAAGACTGGTGAATCAACTATTGAGGAAGAGCCTACAAACATTCTAGAAAATAACACCCCTGAAATAGATGATTCATTACCAATTGAGACACCTGAAGTACCTAACTAGGTTTCTAAGGATCATCCCATAAATAACGTAGTTGGTAACCCTAGTGAGCTAGTGCGTACAAGATCCCAACTAAGAAACTATGCACATTATTCATGTTTTGTTTCCCTTGTGGAACCAAAGAATGTAAATGAGGCATTGAATGACTCTCACTGGATTTCTACTATGCAGGAAGAACTTCTTCAATTTGTCATTCATGATGTTTGGTATCTTGTTCCTCATCCTGATCAAAAAAAGGTTATTGGCACACGTTGTGTTTTTAAAAATAAGACTGATGAAAGGGGGATAATCATTAGAAATAAAGCTAGATTAGTTGCTCAAGGATACTCTCAAATTGAAGGAACAGATTTTAATGAGACCTTTGCTCCTGTTACTCGATTAGAATCTGTTCGTCTGCTCTTTGCTATAGCTTGCCACATGAATTTACACTTTACCAAATGGATGTCAAATATGCATTCCTTAATGGAATATTGACTGAAGAGACCTATGTAGAACAACCTAAAGGGTTCATTGACCCTCAATATCCAAATCATGTATTTCGTCTTAAAAAGGCTCTGTATGGCCTTAAACAAGCACCTAGAGCTTGGTATGAGCGTCTTTCCAGTTTCCTCTTAGATAAAGGTTTCAAAAGAGGTGGAAATGATCAAACTCTTTTTGTTAAACATTTTGACAAACACATCATCATTGCTCAAGTTTATGTTGACGATATTATCTTTGGATCAACTTCTCCCTCAGAAGTAAAATCCTTCCCTGAAATTATGCATAAGGAATTTCAAATGTCCCTTATGGGGGAGTTACAATTCTTCTTAGGCCTTCAAGTCAAACAAAATTCAGAAGGATTATTTGTATCGCAATCTAAGTACGCTTTAGAGATAGTAAAGAAATTTGCCCTCGAGAGTGCTAAAGATGCTAAAACGCCCATGAGTACTACGTTAAAACTTTCTAAAGATGAAAATGGAAAATCCGTAGATCCTACTCTATATCGTAGTATGATAGGAACCTTACTATATCTTACTGCCTCGCGTCCTGATATTATGTATGCTGTGTGTGTATGTGCTCGTTATCAAAATAACCCTAAAGAGAGCCATTTGAATGCTGTTAAATGTATCATTAAATATGTAAAAGGCACTCTGAATCTAGGACTTTGGTACACTAATGACACACCAAATACTATAATTGGGTACACTGATGCTGACTGGGCTGGGTGTACTGATGATAGTAAAATCTCATCAGGAGCATGTTATTATATAGGTAATAACTTGGTAGGATGGAGCAGTAAGAAACAAAATTGCACATCATTCTCGACAGCCGAATCTGAATACATAGCCGTTGGCAGCTATTGTGCTCAATTACTGTGGCTTAAACAAATGCTAAGTGATTATGGTATTCAAGAAAACCAATTGCATCTCTATTGTGATAATCAAAGTGCGATTAACATTTCTAAAAACCCTGTTCAACACTCGCGAACAAAGCACATAAAAATTAGACATCATTTTATACGTGAATTGGTTGAAACTAAGGAATTAGAAATCAATTATCTTCCTACTGATTTGCAACTCCCAGATATGTTCACCAAACCTCTAGATTATAATAGATTCATTTCCTTGCGTAAATCTATTGGTATGGTTTGTGCTGAGTAATACATTTGCTAATTATCCAAGTTTTTCCCTTTGTCCATTTGAGACAAAATGGGGGAGAAATTTGAGTCTCTAATGATTCTTTATATATGCTAAACAACTTGATCCTAGTGAATTATTGCAGGTGTTTTTACAACTTTTCTCAACAGATGTTATAGGGTATTCAATTGTAAATAATTGAGTTATGTACTTTTGTTTTCTAGGATTTGGGTATATAGAATATTTACAGGAATAGGTTTTTCTTATCTTTTGTCACCCTACGAGTCCTAATTGACTCAAATGAGATTTTGTCTCATATTTCCAAAGGGGAAGATTGAAGCACCTTATACTCTTGACTCACTTGAGTCTATATTGTATAAGTGTTCATCTAGTTTGGAAATTGTGACAAAATTATGTCTAACCTAGAATCCAAAGAACCTTAGAGCTTGCATTTCTATTTTATCTTTGATTGAAGGGACCTAGACCTAATTAACAACACTCACACACAGTAGAATGTATCATTTACATGTCATATTGCATATTAGTGTGTGTACATATGTTGTGTGTGTTTAAATCCCCAATATTGTTTCTAAATATTTTTTGGGACTTTTTAAAACATTTTAAAAATATTATTTTATTAATAAAACTTGGTTTTAAAAGGTTATGGGGTAAATCTGCTATTTTAGAATGTTGGTTTAATTGTCTCAAAGTTGGTTTGGGTAGAAACCAAAAGCGACAGAGACTTCAGGGTTTACATTGTAATTACTTTAGACGCGCATTTTATCTCGCCTCATATGCCAACATGTGTTAGCTTCTGATTGGTGAGAAGTGTGTTTCCTTGCTGAGACAAATCGAGTGATCATTCTCATCCCTTGGATCGTTCTTATCAACATTCTGCATGTCTTCCATCATAATCCCTGGAATCCTCTTTGAACCTATCAGGAGAGTTTTAACCACCGCATATCGTATGCCCTTGGATCTAAGTCAATTGAACATGACTAAATCTGGTCCCTTGATTTCAGTCCTTATTCTCGAACCTTCCCAGCCTCTTATAAAAAGGCTCCTACTCTCAGCATTCGAAGACTTTTTTCCATTTCGTCCTTTGAGAGAAAAGAAAGAGAAGAGAGAGTAGAGAGAGAAGAGAGAAACCAGAAGAGAGAAAAAGAGTTAGAAACCCTAACCCTAACCCTAAATCGTCTACACAGTTTAAACCAAATATAAACCTTCAAACCTCTATACTTTACCAAACACAACCTTGAGTGTTTGAGTGTTTTGAGAGATGATTTGAGAGTTGGTTTGTTGTTGTAACCTCTTCGTCCTTGGATCTTGTTTCCAACTTAATCATTTTCTTAGATCTGTTGTTCTAGTATATTAAAATTTTCAGATCTGAGTTTTTCATGATATATTACACTTTGTTTGCATGTTTGTTTCTCAGCTTGACAAATATTTTGTTGATTCGTTTTCTGTAAATGTTTTTAACTTTGAAATCAATAAAAATGTTTTATGTTTCTAGTTCTCTTAAAACTAAACCTTTGACCTAGTTTGGAATCACACTTGGAGGTTTTCAATCTCGAAAATCTTTTCAAAACTCTGAGATTGATTAAGATCTTGATTGTCTTCTAAGCAAGATATCCGTGGATTCTGGGATTGATTTAAAGGTCAAACAGGTTCAAAGTTTTGTGAGAAGAGAGAAAAAGAAAAATCACAGCATATAGACTTATATGTAATTTTCTAGGACTGTTTGTACTTAATAAGTGTGAGTGTGTGCATGCATGTGTTAGAGAGCACCTCCACAAACACTTTCACACTACAACACGAAAAGTGTTGGTAATAAGATCTTGAGAAAAAAGAGTCGACGTAAAGAGCTTGAACAAATTGGAGTTAACAAACTGAGAGGACAACATCAACAATCAGAACTGCAGATAAGTTATAAGGACACCAGAGGGTACATTCCTAAACTTATATAGGTCTGAGTTGTATGCATGTTTGTTATATAGTTAGTAACGGATTAAATTTATTTATAGTGGATTTTTGTTTTACTCCGTAGAGGGAGTCGTGGATGTTTCCTCTATTGGTGAGGTTTTACCACGTAAAAATCTTGTACTACATCTTCTCATCTCATTCTTGGTTGTGCTGGGTTTAAAATCTTGTTTAAAACTGTTTAATAAACATGTTATTCAAATCTTTAATAGATCTCGTACATACTGTTTTGTTAAACACATCTTGTGTTCAAATAGTTTTGTTTTTTTCAAGAAAACAGTTTCCTCAAAAAACAGCTCGGAGTTACTAAACGGCTTTAGTAACAGAATTTTAGTTTTTGCGTTTTTGCATTTTGGGAGAAAGCATTATTATGAATGCTTTATTCCTATATCATTTCAAAATCGATGAATCACGACGATTTTTTCTTTTTCTCATGTGTGTAGGTACAAAGATTGAAGATCACGATGTTGCACACCTGGTGAGAAAAGATTTTAGAGTTTTGATGTTGAAGAAAAATTTGAGAACTTACAAATTTTACCTTTTCAATTTTGGGATTCATGGGAGGGTAGATTTGTATAGGCATTTTGGTTTTTAATAATTCGGATGTTTTTATGTATGTACCGGCATAGACATAGGGGGAGATTTGTAAGGACATATTTTTAATAAGTTCGTCACAATTAATTATGTCGTATACCACTACAAGTCGTCGAAGAATTGTGAAGATTGCATCTACAAAAGACGGATCCAAATTACCAGTTGCCTTCAACATTCAAGCCCAACAATATGAACTTTGGCAAGATATTGTTTTAAAGTTTCATATACATTTCATATTAAGAGTGTTGGGATATTTTTAAAAGGTGTTTTAAAAAAACTTTTATATAAAAATGTTTTTATAATATTCTTAAAAAGAATTTTAAAAAGCTTTGTTATTAAAATTGTTTTTATAAATGTTTGTTTTTAAAATGGTGTTAACTGTTTTAGAAAAAATACTAGTATTGAGAAAATTTCATTGGCAGTTACCGCACCTCGGTTTCAACGCCAATCTCGTTCGCGCGAGATCAGCATCTCGTTCGAACGACATTGGGATGTCGCACATAGTTGTTCAAATGACACGCAATCTCGTTCAAGCGAGATGGGGTTCTCGTTTGAATGACCCTGCTTTTTGGCTGACACGCTGCTGTAATGCTTATCCTTTGACCGACTAAAATTTTGTATAAAAAGGGGTCCTAGCAGCCTTGAAAAACGTGGAGAATAGTTTCAACTTTTAAGAGTCTTATTCTTTTCAAACTTTTGTGTATCTGCCAAGATTTAATTCAATACCTTTTGGCAGAAAGTTTTTCTCCAATAATTTTAAGGGTTCAAATGTTTTATTTTTAATTCACAAAATCCCAATTACTTTTATGTGAATTGTTTTGTGGAACCCAAGAACATATTTTGCTTTGGTTTATTCTTTGTGGGGAAAAATCTACAACCAACAGATGCATGCTATTGTGGAGGGAGTCCTTATAAAGTTCACTCTTGTGGAGAAGCCATTTTTCTTCTTCATTGCTGCCCTCCTGGAAAGGGAAAATTCTAGCCGTAACTTGTGGAGGAGACGTCTTCTTCTTCACTGTTGTCCTCCTGGAAAGGGAAAGTTCCAGCCGAGACATCGGAACTGACACCTGCGGATATTTCGTATGTCCCCCTATTTCATTGTCATCCGTGTAAGCCGTTTTCTTACAAAATTATAGTGAAATATAAGGTTTGTCCCCTTTGGGGGATTTTTCCTGAATATTTGTGTCACATGCTTTATTTATTTATGGGTTGACACACGCACTTTTAGATGCATGTTTAGGGGCTGGATTAATTTGGCTTAAAAATAGACTCTAATTAAATAAGTGTGCCGAATTGGAAACTTGCGAATAAATTTAATCAATTATCACAGTCGTACTTTTCACCTTGGGCACTAGGGATATACTTAGGATAGTACTAGCTTTGTGTGTGTTGGAAACACAGATCGTAGGATTATTAGAGAGTAAGTTCAATAGAGTTAGTGGCGCCGATATAGGAAGCTTGTGGGAAGTAAACCATAAGAAGATTGGTTAATTGACCTTGAGAAGAGTTGAATTTTGCGGGTTGGGAAGACCCATGTGTAAGTATTACACCGAGGAAATAAGGACCATTGTTTAGAGAGAGTGTAAATGTGTCATGTTTAAAATGGTTGTGCAAATAAGCATGAGTTAAAAGGTGTATGGGCACCATGGTAAGGTTGTTTTATATACCGCCTAAAATAAAAGGGGCGGAGTATATAAAGTTGAAGATTATGCCGTAAGGCAGTTATGAATAAGATTAAAGTTGTTTGAATAAAATTTCTTGAGAGGTACGTGCTATTCCAATTGTATAAGGGGCAATAAGAGGTAACATTCCCAAGATAAGTGACGAGACTATCGGAAGTAGTCAAGCCTTAGTAGAGTTTCCTTTTCAAAGGAAATCAGCTTTCCTATTGTGGACGAGCGGACGCTTGTTAACAAGAGTATCATCTTTGTGAGATGTTAGAGCGGTAGTTATAGACTGGTTTCTCTTATTGGCAGTTAGAGAAGCAATAAGAGTAACGCGTCGTTGTTGTGCATTAACATGTAAAAATTTAGATGATCTTGGGGTGAAGCTAGTATGTTTGAGTACACCTTCAGATAGGTGTAATATGGTAAGGGACCATCGTGTTAGCACCTTGCGATTTTGGGGGTACTAGGACGTAGTGGAAATTAGCGATCCTAAGATGGTGGTGTAGGTTAAATCCGAATTTTGAGGGTGAAATTCTGTTGTAAGGGGGGGGGGGGGGGGGGAGTATGTAACACCCCGTACTTTTGGGGGATAATTAAATTCCATAATCGGGTGTAAATTGGAATTTCTTGAAATTTCTCGGAATAGAAATTTTAGGAATTTTCAAGGATTAGATGGTTTTCGATGGGTGTTATATTTACTTTTGGGACTAAGTAAATAAGTCGGAGTATTTTAATTACATGTCGCAATGGGTAAAGCGACAAAGGATAATATTCTAATTGGAAAACCCGTATTGATATGTATTGGGTTAAATTAGTGACTTGCGGTTAAGTACCTCGGATGGAGATTTCGACTACGCATTGAGTCTTGAAATGGCCGAGATAGTCAAAATAAAGTATCCAGGGGTAATGTTTAGGCTCTGAGAACTTTTAAACGAATAGGGTCTCACAATTGAGTAAACGAGTCATTTTTGGGTTTTAAAAGGTATAAACCCTTTTTCTCCCTATATAAGGAGGAAGAGGGGGAGAGAAGATAAAGAAAAGAGAGAGGAGAGAGAGAGGAGGAGAGAAAAGAGGAGGAAAAGGGGAAGCTCCGCCCAAACTTCGCAGGATTCGACTCGGGATCATCGGATTTTATCCACGAGGCAAGTGTTTACTTGCTTTATTTAATTTTAAGCATAAATCTCATATCGTAGTTGGTAGTGATTAACCACAAAGATTTTCGGGATGGGTTTTCGTGAATTAAACGGGTCTTTTGGAAGGTTTATCGGATAAAACTCAAAAAATATCAAATTGGAGAAATTTAGAAATTAACCGAATTTAGTTTTTAATTATTGATTCTAGGAGGATTAGAACTTATTTCCTTGGTTTATATATGGTTGGGTGTTGTTGTATGTTGGTAGAATAAGTAATAAAAAGCTTGGAGGTATGTTAATGGCCGAAACAGTCTCGGAGAAGACGATAAACAGTAACCAGCGTCATTCCCGAATCGATTCGGCCCAGAGGCGAATCGATTAGGCTCTGGGTCAAAACATGAAATTTCTATATATTTTCGATATGATCGCGTGGGCGCTAACCGCGTATTTTTTTGATTTTTTTTGGATTTATAATGATTTTTCTACGGAAGGTTGTCCGAGATCGAAATCGTTAGTTGAAAATCAAAGCTGATATTAGGAGAATTAAGGCTAAAATTGTTTGGAGATAAATATTAGGGGTTCCTAAATATAGAGTGGGGACCTCTAGATTATTATTTGAGTGAAATGTAGTCATTGGGTTCGTGGAAATGGAATCCACGACCTATTTAATTTAAGGGTGTTTGGTGACGATTAATTCTTGGGATAAATTTAGTAGGCATTTATGCCTATATAATTATGTAAGTGGAAGGCATAATTCTATCGATTATAGTTGGTTATATCCTGCGAAACTATTAGGATGAATTTGGGAAAATACGTATTTACTTAGTATGAATTGGTATAGTTGGAGATATCAAATAAATCCTTAAAGGTGAATAAGGTATAGGTTATTTATCAAGTGAGGGAATGATTTCGGATTTAGTATTATGAGTGTGCGAATACTCGAATTATATAAGCTATGAGAACCTTTGGGATTATTGGCCATCGCTATATGTGATCGGTAATTATGTCCATTTATGTATATTTATGGAATATATGTATACAATGTGACTACAGTATATATATTATATGATACAAATACATATGTATCTGTGTGTGATTGGTATATGTGTATTTTAGAGGCTTATTTCCACGAGCTTTCCTTTGGTATAGGGTTGGAACAACCAGAGTATATATTTTCTCTAGTGCGATCCAGGGAGGTTGCGCGATGTGGGTGAATCCCCTGGCTTGAGGAGCAGGGAGAGTATAGTCCCCCAGGTCATTATCGTCCCGCGTTCGAGTGAGATGTGTGTAACTCCACTTGCAGGGGGAACTTGACTGCCTCCACCGTTGTGTATTTATTTACCATTTCGATTGACAGAGTCTGGCTTGGTACCGTGGTATAGTGAGTAAACCCGGATTTTGGATCGGCACTATTAGATCGCATCCTGAAGTTATAACTCGTTAGGATGGTTATTTTACCTGTGTGTATGGTATACTATTGGGATGATTATTATACCGGTGTGTATTGTATATTACTTGTGCATGAGAACAAGATATTATAAATCTCTATTAGAGTAAAGAAATAAAATAAATAAGGATTGATTATCATTCCGAGAGATTATATTCGGAAGTGATTAGTAAGATGTATATGACAGTAAGTATGAGTATGTATATAATTATATGAGTATATATATATATATATATATATATATATATATATATATATATATATATATATATGTGTGTGTGTGTGTGTACTGAGGGTTTAATGGATCTCGGTGATCGACCTTTCCACGTAGTAGTGTATCGGGGGGTTCCTTGTTTGGATTTCGCTTTGCGAGACACCCCACGCACGAATATGGCAGAGTGTTGAGACTGGGGAGAAGTTTATCCCTTAGTACTCGGGGTAACTAAGATTGTTAGTGATTGGATGAAAAGGATTAGTTAGGCAGGGTAGCTTAAGTAGGGAAATTGTTAGGTATGCGATAGGTGTGCATCATTAGAAGAGAGGTGAGGGGTATCCTAGGGGAGTGCGATACCAATTTAAATATGAGATAAAACATATTTTTAAAAGTAAAGCATTTATGCACTTGCAAAATATTTTCACAAATCAGGCTCTGACCCGTTTCTATATTTTCCTCTCTTGCTATATATACGTATATATTATATAGGTGTCCAGACACAGGGACACCTGGATGATGCTTCTTTCAAGTCAGATGTCTGCTACAGCAGCTGTGGATGAATGCAGGTTTCTTTTAGACGCTTCTATTCTTGTGATCTAGATAGGAGGTACTGTATAAATTTTTGGGCTAATAACCCAACTGCATTTATTTATTCTTTTACCGCCTTTTAGTGCGGCATTCAATTTGGTTTTATTTCTGTTGAGCCGAGCGTTCAGTTATTTTATTTCATTTCAGTTTCATATATTTACACTGTGTGGATGTTTTAAATTGTATTGCTGTTTAAAAAGAGTATTTAAATAAAATTTTGATGCCACCCTAATAGGTTATTTGCAATTAATTTGGTTATGCTAAGAATGAACCATATACGACTCCTGTTTTAATTTGGTACAGGAGTGATCGCTCGATATTTTATTAGGCAGGGTGTCACAATCAAGTAGTCTCTAAGTCGACTCACTTGTAAATTTCTAAGTGAATAAAGGCATTTAACCGAAAGTTTTTTTCCCCTAAAACTTGTCCTTATCATATATGCGTGGTTTGATTTATCTGCTTTATCACCAACAGTGCATGCGTAGGATAAAAAAATAAAATCAATTTACTTATCGTTTTCACATATTTAAAATTGGTATGGCATTTTTTGTTGGAATCACCCGTTGCGATTGTTTTCACACATAGAAGTGGTATCATAGCTTTATAAGCGATCTTACCTTTCTCAAAGTGGTATCAGAGCGAGTTGCACTAATTTACTGTGTTTGATCTTGTTTACCTGCTGTTTGGCTGATTGTGTTTTCATCGCTCATGTGCGTGTTTTTACTCTCGATGGATTCTCCTAGTTTTGATGGTTTAAATCATTTGAATTTGACATTTGTGAAAAGAATTAAAGTTTTGGAAAAAGAAAAATTGTCGTTTTAAATTTGCTATGGATCTTTTAGAAACGGTTCAAAATCAAAGAGATTTTTATCGTGAGAAATTTATTTCCTTGGACCATGACTTTATTCATTTAAAATTGTCCTAAAAGGAGAGTGATGATAAAGTCCTATTTTTAGAAAAAGAGTTAGATGAATTAAAAAATTATAGGGTTTGTGTTTGTGACAAAGAGGATACAAATATTTTGATAAATGATTTTGTGGCACGTGAGAAGACTCTTAGGGAAACATTTGCTTTTATTGAGGGGGAGAGAGATACCCTTTTAGGAATTGTTGAAAATTTAAAAAAGATGTCCTTAAAATTTGAAGAGTCTAATTCTTTGCTGGAGTAAAAAAAAATTTGAGGTTAAAAAATGATTTAAAAGACTCGAGTAGTGATGATTCTGGAACCCCTGTTTTTAATACGTCTCCTGCTAATGCCAGGACCATCGTTTGCTTTAGAGGGTCAACCAAGACCAAATACTTTAGAAAAGGTCAACCCATAGGTAACATTTCTCCCTTTTACACATGTTCACATTGTGGTAGGAAAGGTGACCTTAGGCATTTTTATTTTGATCTTGGAGGAGGTCCTAGGATGTTTAAGGACACTGTCCCGTTGGTTCTTATAACCGTTCGAATTAGGTAAACACCCGCTTGGGTTAGAAAATCACTTTTGTTGACGCTAAATGTTAAGTTGGTTGATTCTCACATGCTTGCACGTGATGCGTCACATTCTATTTCATATCATTGATTGCTTTCATGATTTCGTTTGTCATACGTTAGTTGTGCTTCATGATATATTTTTACTAGTGTTATGACATGTGTACTTTTTGTATTATTTTTTTTATTGAGTCATATTTGAAAAAAACAAAAAGATTTGGTTTATATATTTTTTGAAAATACAAAAAGATTTTATTTTTGAAAAATTCAAAAAGATTTTCGGTTCTTTGTGTATTTTTAGTTTTACACATTTGATATGGCATATTGGTACATTTGAATCCAATTAACTTCGTAATTTCCACGTGGATAGGAAATTTGGTTATGACTTTAAATGCTTGAATTAATGTTAATCATGTTTATGGAGGTTTTTCGAAAATTCCCTGCTTTATGGATTCAACTTTGTACATGACTCCACATACACATGCATGAGCTTATTGGATTTTAACTTCATGATGTACATTTGAGCTTGGTGAGATGTTCTCTAATCAATCTTGTCATCTATATGTTTATTTGACTATGGAGGATTTGTTCATGTAAGAACCGTTGCTCGTGAGGATTTTGTATTGAAAACATGATGAGTGTAAACGAGAAAAGGGTTGCGAGAGTATAATGAACTCTCGTACAAGCCACCGTTTGAAAAGATCTGAAGAAAAAATTAAGGCAATAAAAAGAATAATATGCCAAAAAGGGGCCAATTTGTTTAGTTTGATATATTCATTCAAAAGAAAAGAAAATATATATTTTAAGGGAGTATGGATGGAAATATCAACGGGTTTGGACAATGACAATGTGTAAGCTTCTTTTCTTATGATGCTATTGATTTGTAAAATCATTATTATTCTAGGATTGTGTGCATTGTACTTGTTTTGTTCATTAAATTCAACTTTAACAGTCACTTGAGGCTAAAGCTTACTTTGATAAAGTTTTGCAGTCAATTAGTACTTCTTGAACATATTTGAGTGTTTGGGTTATAATTCTTTTGTTTTTAGTTCACGCCCATGCATTCCATTCTACCATTTGGACACCGATACTATGCTAGTGTGTATGACTTATGTGTTTGTGCCGTGGTTTGTGGCTGTTTATACCTATATATGTGTGCCAAATTTTCTTTCATATATATTTTGTGATGTTGTATTTTTGAAATTTGTAATTGTTTTGAAAAATTAAAAATTTTCAAAAATAGTTGGTTGTGTTTGCCTTTGAGGTGATCATTACACATGATTGATTTACATCTTTTATGATGATATCTTTTCTTTGTTGTGATGCTTTGCACTTAATGTTTGTTGTTTCTACTTTTTTTTTCTATTTGTCTATTTCGATAAAAAACAAAGGGGGAGAGCAAATTAAAATAGAGTTTTTTTTATGAGTTTGAATTATGGGGGAGAATTTTTATTTATACCTACTTTGTATCAAACTCGATGCATCACGAAGGTATATGTTTGTTTTATCATGTGTTTAGGTACTCATTTGCAGATTTCAAGACACACGGATGAAGATACAGTTAAAAAAGGGAAGAAGGCGAAGTTTGAAGACAGAGAGACTTATGTCATTCTCTTCTAGGGTTGGGAATGGTATTAGTATTCTTGTAATAGGAGATTTTGATTTTAATTTGGTGTTCGGTCATTTTGTTTGTTTTGTACCAGAATAGCCAGAGGGGGAGATTTGTTAGAACAATTTTTCTATCATTGTTCATAGCATAGAGTTAGTTCAACTTGGCGTATCCCGTTAGAAATCATCACGCAATGTCAAGACGAACGAAACTCAAACATCTCCAAGTTTGAAGACTTCCCGACATCCCAAAAGGTATAAATGATGTAGAGTTTGAATTAATTCATAGAATTATATTTGGGATGTTTAATTTTTACCGAAAAGACGAACAAGTTTTTTTTTTCTAAAAAGAATTTTTTCCAAAAAGAATTTTTGTGTCAAAACTGTTCATATCGCTTGAAGCTCGTTTGTAGGCCTCTTAAAGAGTTACATCGAACGACATGCTATGCAATGCATTTAAAAAATTGATTTTTATGTCGCTCGAAGCATTTATCAAGCTACATCTAATGTCGCAGGAAGAGGTCGTTCAAAGGACATCTTATGTCATTCAAACGAAATTGATATCTCGTTCGAACAACCCATTCGACTCAACTTTTTTATAAATATCTATTTCGTGAATCAGTTTTTCAAGACTTTTTCCATATAACGTTTCTACATAATAGTAGCATAAGTTCTTCAAGTTGTGTATGTCAAAACATTGTTTTAATTCACAACAAAACATCCTGCAATATTGTTCTTGTGAATTAGTTTAGAACCCTAGAAAGTTTTGTATCTATTTCATGCACCTTAGTGGAGAGGCACTCCATTGCTGACCTGTGATACTTGCAGGGATTCACTGCTGAAGACAAAGACTGAGGCTAATTCGGAGGAAGGCGGTTATGTAACTCTTGCGAGTGTCATAGTTGTTCCTGTAAGATTTTTGAAGAATAGTGCATTGTACTTGTGGGGGATCAAGTAGTCTGTAGGTTAACTCTCTTAGAAATCTCTAAGTGAATTAAGGTTTTTACCCGAAAGGTTTTTTTTTTTAAACTTGCTCTTGTCATATTTGCGTGGTTTGATTTATCTGTTTTATCACTACAGATGCATGTGTAGGATAAAAAGATAAAATCAATTTACTTATCGCTTTCGCATATTTAAATTTGGTATTGCATTTTTTGTTGAAATCACCATTTACGATTGTTTTTTCTCTTACAAGTGGTATAAGATCTTTATAAGCGATCTTACATTTCTCACCATTGCATTGTTGATCTCCAGGTGCTGAATGTTGTTTTTGAATCTTGGATCTGATGTAATATTGTTCAAACTCTTCATTATCAAACTGAATACCATGATCAATGATAAAATCACAAGTCATTGCATAGAGAAATATGATTTACTTCCATATGAACTGAAACACTCTTTAATGGGGCATTTCGATCAAGGGTTCAGCCTCCACCCACTTGGTGAAGTAATCCACTGCGATAACTAAGTACTTAAACCTTACTTTGGTTATCGACAATGGTTAGACCAAGTTTATTACCCACATAACAAAAGGCTAGGGCAAAGTAATAGGAGTTAGGTAAGCTCCTAGTTTTCTATGAATAACAATGAACCTTTGTCACTTGTCACACCTTTTTGCAAAGAAAACACGATCTTCTTTCATTGTTGGCCAGTAGTAGCCTTGCATAGCTATTCTTTTTACTATAGACCAGATGAGTGGTCACCACATGAACTTTAATGGACCTCTCTAATAAGATCATCTCCTTTAATTGGATGGACACACCGAAGTAAAGAGACCATGTAGCCCCTTCTGTATAAAACACCTTTCTCTAAGACATAGTTGGCTGCCTTATACCTTAATTTCCATGCTTCTTTCTGGTCAGTTAGTAACAATCCTTTCTCAATGTATTACCTAATTGGATCAATCCAGGAAGTCCCCAACTCTAGATAAATGAAACTGATTACATCCACATCAATACTCCAACTAGTGAGAATCTCTACCAGAATGGTTCTTCTGAGCTCCATTGGAGTTACTAAGGCTAGTCGAGCAAGAGCATCTTCTCAAGAATTATCCACTCTAAGAATCCAAGCCACTTTGATTGCAGGAACTGCGGAGATAACCTCCTTGACCTTATTTAAGTATCTCACCATTATTTCTTCATTGACTCCGTATATCTGAAGTAACGGTGAATAGTAAGTTGAGAATCACTATGTATTATCATTTGTTAAGCACCTAGTGATGAAGCTAGCTCCAAGCCAGTAATTAATGCTTTGTATTCGACTTAATTATTGGAGGCTTGAAATTAAAATCTCAATGCATACTTTACAGCCAAATTGTTTGGAGTGTTGAGAATAAGTCCAGCTCCACTACAAGTAGTGCACACAGAACCATATATGAACAATTTCCAAATTGGGACATCACCGTTGAAGTCTTCATCCATCAATACTCCCTATTTTAATAACTTCTTACTCTGTTCAGCTAGTCGCAGAGATTTTTTTTGAACAACCGATGATTCAGTTTGGTCGGCGACCATCTTAGTTTTCTTTTTAGCTGGGCTCTCTTCTGTAGAAGTCTGTTCGCCAGGAAAACTTGGCTTACTGGATACCTATGCATAAGTGAATTATTCTATGAAGTTCACTACGTCTTGACCTTTTAATGAAGTTATTGGCTCATACACAATTTCATATTCTCCAAGTTCAACCACCCAAGACATTACCCTCCCCGAATTTTTAGGCTTGTGCAAATATTGTTACAGATATAAGTTAGTGTATACTACAATGGCATGGACATGAAAATATAGTCTCATTCTTCTAGACTCTTTAATGAGTGTCAATGAAAACTTATCCAAGCATGGGTTCCTTATTTCTGCTCATCAGAACACTTTACTTATGTAATACACTGGCTTTTGGACACTTCCTTTAATTGGATCAAGGCTAAACTAACAGCAAACTCTAAAAAAACCAAATATAAGTATAACTTCTCACCCAAAACTGGTTGGGAGAGTATTGGGGGAGATCCTAAGTACATCTTTAAGTCTAAAAAGTCTTTTTCACATTCGTCGTTCCATTCTAAGGTATTTTTAATCACCTTAAAAAATGGAAGACAGTTATTCGTGGCTCCTCAAAAAACAAAGCCATTTAGAGTTATTACTCTTCCTAATGACTTTTACACATCCTTCTTACTGGTTGGGGATTTCAATTCCATTAAAGCCTTTATTTTATCAAGGTTGGGTTCAATTCCCCTTTGATTTAATATACACTTGGTCGGATTGAGCTTTATTTGATGTTTTTGCAGCTGGTCAAATGTTTGGGCCAAATCAACATTATGGTCGGCAACAAACTTTCTCTTAGTGAGCATATCATCTACACATAATTGCATGTTCTTTCCAATTTGGTCCTTAAAAACTTTATTTACCAACCTTCGATACGTTGCTCTAGTGTTTTTGAGCCCAAAAGTCATAACAGTTTAGCAATAGGTTCCTCAACTCGTAATGAAGGATGTGTTCTCCTTATCCTCTAGCTCTTAATCTAGTTATAACTAGAATAAGCATCAATGAAGCTGAGTTGCTCATGACTTGTGGTCGCAACTACCAATTGATCAATCCTTGGTAAAGGAAAATGATATTTTGGGAATGATTTTTTTAGGTCAGTAAAATCTGGACAATTCGCCATGTGAACACATTCTTTCTATCTCTGAAGAATGTAATCAATTCATGCTTGAGAGATGGTGTGAGGCTTGAGCCAATCTGAGTGGTACTTTCTTATTTCTCATCGTAAGCACAATAGTTTATATTTCTTCCATGGCCTATCCCTTCACCAAGTCCTCCTCTTTATGGGGATCCAAATGATCAATATATAATGTAATTGTTCCCCTTCGTATTTCTTATTGGTCAGTTGAGGTATAATAGCGTTCCATAGCTTCTATCTGGCTACCATTCACTATGTCGAATCTATAATTGGTAAGAAGCTTCATGTATTGATGCACAGTAGATGGAACTGCTTATAATTACTTCATCCCCACTCTGTCAATGATTATGTTGTAGGCTAAAGGTATATTTTAGTACAAAGAAGCGAATTCTATCCTTTCTGCTTGCTGCCCAAGTACCGACCAACAAATTCAGCTTGATAGTTCCTAGGGGATACACTTTTTTCTCTTGAGAATCCAATGAGAGGCCTGTGGTACGGGTTTATTTTACTGTCTCGTAGTGCTAATATTTGGAAACAGTTATAGAACATTACATCCACTGAACTACCATTATCGACTAAAACTCTTTCCACTCTACTATGGTGAACTCTGAAAATGATGAACAACGGATCATTATGAGCATAGAGAACCCCACTGAGATCGGTTTTGGAGAGGTTGATCACCAATTTATCCTTGTTGACTTTCCTAGGTTGACCATCACTTCTTTCGGACATGTTAATCTGCCTAATAGTGGGACATGCTTTGTCCTCATTTAGGTAGGCCTTCCTTCCATCAAGTCTATATCCTCCATCGGCATCTCCCCCTGTGATGAAATGACAATCAAAGTCTACATCCATCTCTGGTTCATCAAGCTTCTTTTGTAAGTCTGGGTCATCCTTATAGTCATTGTTGCGTGTCCTTTTGGTATCATCTTGTCCTCGATCGGGTGATTTAGATCTTCTCCTAGTATCTCAGCTACCTTTCCGATAAAAAAAAATTCTATGTTTCCTCTCCGAATAAGAGTCTTAACTTCATTCATAAGGGCTATGAAACTATCAATGGTGTGTCCGTCATCTCGATGAAAATCACACTATTTGGACTTGTCCTTCCTTTTGGGAGGGGTCCTCATCTTCCCAGGCCACTTTAGATATCTGTTTCCCGTAATTTTCTCCAAGAAGCGGTGGAAACCTTTAGTGAGTGGAGTTTACTCATCGAACTTCTTGATCCTCTCATACTTCTTATCTTTTTTATCTTTCTTGAACGAATTGTTATTTTGACCTTCAGCTTTTCTCTCTAGCAATTGTTATTTGGAAAAAGATCTACTATCATAGTAATTTATTTATCGGAATGAAGATGTTGCACTGGGATAATATGACCTTCCATGAGAAGATCAGAAGTGGTAACGCCTTTCATTCCTATGGGAGGTGGCATATCTGTCCTAGAATTGGAGGATTTGTCTTTCATCATACGAGCCAATTATCTAACTGACTCTTTCATGGATTCCTATCCTTCAGACAAATTGAATAAGATCCTCTTGAGGTTTATCTCACTAGGGAGAGCAACATATCTAGGTTATTGCCTGCAGCTACCGGGTATTTTTTGTAATGGTAGTCATTCTTCAAGCCAAATAATGAACATAAAAATGTATAAGGTAGAGAACGATGACAAGACGACGCCAATCTGTTGATGTCCAAAAATGGAGTGGTTCCAATTTTAGAATCATAAATAAATAATAAGATCAATCTAAATAAACACGCAAGAGATCAAGATTTTTAAAGTGGTTCATTTGTTAAAAGCCTATGGTCATTGCTGGTATTGCCATTGATGTTTACTAGAGTTCAATACAGTGCGCTTGAGATTGATTGAATTGATCCTTTGAGCTAAGGGAGATGGTCTATTAGTAATAGTCTGGAACCATAGAGATGGAAGGCCTTTATATTTTCAGGCATTTACATTTGTTTACAATAAATAAGACTATTGGCATTCAGTGCTGGTCATCCTTCCCTCCAAGTAACTTCTGATATTCCTAATGGTTCACATTATGGAGTTGGTCGGCGTTCTAGCCAACTAGGTCCCTCTGTTTTCGATCAAGATGTCTAGATGGCCACTTAGGATGACATGTGTCCATTGTTCATTGGTCCAAGCGGGGAAGTAATTTTTACAAACAGCACTTCATATAATTAATAATAAATAAAAAATAAAATTATAATTTTCCACTTATATGCCACTGTTTTTATTCTCAACTTATATTTTGTATTTACGAAAAATCTTATAAATTAACTGAATATAATGTGTCTAATGAACCGTATGATTTGATTTGAGGAGAAAATTTTAAGTTATATTACAACTGCACTTATGACCCTAATGGAATATGGAATATTTACACCTAATTAAATTATGTACTATTTTGGTGAACATCTATTATGATTGTAACCATGTCTAATTAGTTATTATCGAGAAGAATCAAGAATGTAAATATTTCATAAATTATAAGAGACGAAATCTAATTGGAATAAAATTTATAAGATAACATAAGAGTTTTAGTTCAATTAAACATTTAATATATTTAAAAATAATAAAGAATAATTTTGTCATCATTCAAAAGTGTAAAAGACTTTTTTAACACATTAATATATGGTAAATACAATTAAACTGTTGTGATATATACTTGTGTTGCATTGAGATCCGGATCATAAACAAACCACATCAAATAAATACCATGCATAAGTGAAATACTTTGGGATGTAATAAGAAGAGAAACCCAGGTAGAAGAGTATCAAAAATTGATTACCTAATGTAACACAACAATTAAAAACATCTCATAAATATTATTCGATAATATCACAACTATCCTCAACAAGTTTTACTCTCCGGAATGCACAGAATAACATGGTTTGACAATCTATAGTGATTATTGACAAACAACTTGGTAGCTGCAAATGTATTGGGATGCACCAATAGGGTTAGAGTTACAATGCATATGCATCCCACTTGCTCCAAATTTTGATGACATCGCAAGAAAGTAGTCATAAGTGCCACTGGTACCAAAGTCTCCTTTCATCTTCATGTCTGCTGGACAAAACTTTAGTTCCCCTAAAAATCAAATCAAACCAAAAAGTGTGTTTATAATTCACCATAATATCTATGTGTGTTACCCACAAATAGTGAAAAAAAAAAGAATAGATGATGAAAAACTTAGAAAAGTATACCTTCACCTTTAGAGAGAGCTACTAGACTTAACAACAGAAGAGCCAAAGAAAGCATGCGAAGGGCCATTGAGTTATTCATGATTTAATATCTCTCTGTTTCCTTCTTGTGTGTTTTTGGTTCATGCAATACCTACCTATTTATAATACTAAGTCAGAAGAAAACAACAAAAACACATATTGTAAGATTCATGAGAATAGGCGGGTTAAGTAACAGTAGAGCACCTGACATTAACTTCCCAATAAAAAAGACAGAAAATCGTTTCATTTCTGATAATAATAATAAAGGACCTATTAAATATAACATCTTGTAATAACCGTTTCATTTATAATAAGAAGAAGACAAAGAAGAAACGTGCGGTATTTTTTTCAAATAAATATTTAAGGGGTTAAGTTCAATTACTATATAATGATTTTATCAAATGCGTAATGGTATTAAAAGAATTAGGATTTATGTCAAAGAGATTACTAATGCGGTTAAGTTAAATACGCATTACAATATAGGGGTGAAGCCAAAATAGGGTGGGGATTATTATTCAGGGAGGAGTTATATGGTATTTGTTTAGATGTTTAGACAAAAGTAGGGATTCCATACATGTAATTGGAAATAGTATGCAACCCACGCGATGCGCGAGCATCATGTAATAAATGCTTAACAAATTAAAAGTAAAGTGACCTTTTTATTTACTAAAATTTGAAATTAGAAAGAAAAAGTTAAATAGTTTCTTACAAAAAATATATATATATTTTAGATTTTTGTCGTAATAAAAATAGAGGATAGAGACAAATAGATAAATATAAGTTACTAAATTCTTCTTGTAATGATCTTTGGAACTAAATCTAAATGCGACACTGATATAGAGTTCTAAATGAGCTTTCAACTATTGCAAAATCCCATGCTTTTCTTTAACATGTAAAAGTTACTTCTAGCAATATATAAATCATGGATGGATGCATCATTTTTTGACAATTTATGTAATGATGCTACATATGGAAAATTTTCTTATAAGTAAAATTGGATGTTAGTTCTGCTTAAAGAAATTGTAAATAAAATTGGGGGATCTTCCTATTAAGTCCCATTTATATGAAATATTTCGTAATAGGTCATATTGCAACATTTTTTCCTTAATAGGTCCTATATGTACATATAGTGAATACTCACTGTATGTTTACAAATATAACCTATTGGAACAAAAATCTTTTTTCATGGGACCCGATGGAGAAAAAATAAAATGTTAGGACCTATTGAACTACATACTTAGTAAATGGGACTAATTAGTAAAAACCCCATAAAATTATTAAATTATCATTATAAGTACTTAAATACTCAAAGCCACAAGTACTAAATAACTAACACGGAAAATTGATAAGTAAGACTAATACATAAAAGGTTTATTTTTCAATATCAAAAGAGAGAAGCGATAAATTAGCCCATGGAATTCAAAGACCACCCCTAGACAAACTTACGCTCTTTGAGTGGTTTACTCAAACAAAATGTTGACGAAATAAAGATAAACCAAATTCGAAACTATTTTGTACCCATCCTTACTCAAAACAAATCTCACAAATGGTTCCCAACTATCAACAATGTAAATACAAGGCCATTAGTAAATCCCATATAAAGTAAAACCTGATATTAAATTTCATTGTTCATCCCATTTAAATGTAGGTTTGGGACACTGTAAGAGTCCATTCAACCCTAATGTAACACCTCGCATATTTTGGCATCGACCGCTGTCAACCTAAGTCGGGCATCACTAAATAAAATACCATTCTCAGCATGTGATAGAAATATAAAAAAAATAAAACTTTGTTTACCCAAAATATTTTAGGAGTCTACTACTTTTTGAGAATAGTTGAATGTGTGTTAAAAAGCCAAAGCCCACGCCTTTATATTTTAATAAGAGAAAAGCATTTGAGTCCTATATAAACTCTACAATAAAAGAGTTAATTTTTGCACTGGCACCGATGTGAACCGATTTACCCCAGGGCTTGCCAAATCGGGATTCCTCTCTTTTTATATAAAAACTTAGAAAAAATAAAATTTCAATCACAATTTAAATTCTACTGAAAACTTTACTTTAAACATATAACAGACAACATTTTTAAATACTAGAAAATAATAAATTCCAAAAATTATTTTCCCGAAATATTTGATTTAACAAAGATTTTTACGATTCACAATCACAGGATGTTACATACTCCCCTACTAATACATATATTTCGTCCTCAAAATTCTACGAAGCATAAATGTCAAACGTAATATAAGACTTACATATGCCTACCCGTAGAATGCCACAATTGGGCGCCCATACCCCCAATTCCACACGCACTTACTCCACAAGTAAAAATATAGTATATATATATATATATATATATATATATATATATATATATATATATATATAGACACACACACACACGCACACTAACGGAATATCCGTGCGTGAAGGCACGGAGAAAAAATTCTAAAGTATTGAATCGTGTAAAATTGGGTCAAAATTTAAAATTTTGAACAAAATTTTCCTTATGTATAAGACTGTACACCATGTTTAAGAAAAACATAATCCCAAAAAAATACAAATTTTCTCGTAATAATGATAAATTATTATATAAGACAGCTAATTATAAACAAATTAAAATTTTTGGGCAAAGTAGTCTTTGTTTATTGGACGATCGATACTTTTGAAGAAATAAAAAGTAATCCACGATGATAATACTAATAGTGTCATGGTCCTCACACAAATAACATCATATCCATAAAATATTTTTAAGTCAAAATGAAGATGAGTTAGAATCAATTACACTAGTGAGTATTAATTAATTATAGAAACCTATAATTGGAATAACACAAATTGTCTCTCTCTCTCTCCCTACTAGGGGTGGCCGTGGGCCGGGCCTGGGCAGGCCCGGTCAGGCTCGGGCCGGGCTTGAAAAATTAAGTGTTATCCCAAGTCTGCTCGGGCTTAGATCGGGCCTTATTATGTAATCCCATGCCCGCCCAGATTTGAAAGCTCTTTACCCAGGCCCGCCCGATCGGGCCCTATTATGTTAATTAAAAGATTTTTTTTTAAAATTAAAATACCTATTTTTTTATTTAAAGACCAATTTTTTTAATTAAAAATTTGTTTTAAACTCCATATATTACAAAGTCCATATATAAAGTTTCTCACTTTACATGAAAAGACTTGGTATACGTTTTTATATTTATTGAAGCCCCCCCCACACACACACACACATATATATATATATATATATATATATATATATATATATCGGGCCGGGCCGGGCCTCATCGGGCTTAAGAACTCATGCCCAGCCCGCCCGAAAAAAAATCGGCCCTATAAAATTTTGCCAAGCCGCTTTGCGGGCCTATTTACCTTACCCAAGCCCTATTTTTTTATTGGGCAGGCTTGGCGGGCCTCGGGCCTATGGCCACCCCTACTCCCTACCATCTAATGGAGGCGTCACCATTACCCAAACCACCTGATCGTAATTCTTTCAAAAGCTTTGCTTCCATCCTTACTGATCAACCACTCCAAACTGACCTTTCTTCCAGACCAAAAACATTGTACAAAGGTGAACCTTCGTTGAGTTCTCTTTGGATGAAACAGTCAGCCTCTCTTCTCCTTATAGATTTTCTCTCATTGGCAAATTCACTCATGGTCGCCCTTCCATGGAGCCCATTCGTAAGGCTTTTCATGGGTTTTCTTTAAAAGCATCTTTTTTCATAGGCTTATTGGATGAGCAGCACATTTTAATTAAATTATATTGTGAGGAAGACTTTATGCGTCTTTGGCTACGCAATCAGCTATTTATTTTCAAAGCCCCGTTAAAGGTTATGAAGTGGACACCTGACTTTTTACCAGGGTGTGATTGTCCTATTTTCCCTGTTTGGGTAAACTTGCCTCATCTTCCAGTCCATCTGTTTGCAAAAACGGCTCTTTTTGCTATTTGTCAGAGAATTGGAACACCTTTGAAATTGGATGAGTCGACTGCAAATGTCACGCGTCCTAGTCAGGCTCGTATTTGTGTTGAGATTGATGTTCTCAAATCTCTCCCACACCGCATCTGGATCGTCAATGGTAAAAGAGGTTATTGGCAGCGTATTGTGTATGAAAACCTTCCAAAATTTTGTGGGGAGTGTATGAGAACTGGTAATTCTTCAGCTGAATGTGCAAATAATGATGTAGGGTTTGTAACTAACCCTAATATTGATCAGCTATATCCTGGCAGTTCGCCGGCCGTTAATTATTCCGATCACCCTATTTCTGTCCAGCCATGTGTTCTGCCCAAGAATGTAGGAACGACTTGGCAAAAGAAACGCACGTCTCAGCCAGGTGTAGTTATCAAAGACGCAATCCCAAAAAATTCTCCTACAGTTAAGGAGCTTTCAAAACCTGGAAAATTGAATATTGCAACGTGTCAGCAGGAAGTTAAGGACTTCTCCCATATTCTAGGAAATACTTTTGGGATCCAAGAAATCACCCACATGGCCTAGCCTCTATGTCTGATACATGTACTATTATTTACGCTACTGTGAAATCAAATAAGAAGGTTCCAGCGATTGAGGAGAACTGTTCTACGCAGATTCGGATGAGGAAATCCTTACCCACAACCCATTTTCTATTTTGGAGGTTTCTGATACAGAAGAAGGTGAAATCGTTCCAAAAAGGAAATTCTCGTCTTCCCACTCTCCTGCTAAATCAGTTGCTTCACTTCAACCAATACCCTCCAATGATTCCAAACAATGCCTTATTCCATCTTGGTCCTCTACTGACGACATTCCCTCCAAATATTATCAGTCTTTATCTATTGAAGAGCTTCGTGATTTTTCCATGCAACTCAGGAAAAAAATTTCTTGGATTGATAAAAGCCCCAGCGAGCCAAAATATTCTAATTAACCTCCTCAAGCTTCTATGACAGGAAATAAAAAGAAAAACCGGCCAGAAAGATGTCTTCTTCCTCTATATTAACCAGGTCTCATTCTAAATCCGCTCAAGCTCATTCTCTTAACCTTCTCAATGTTTAGCATCCTCTTTTGGAATATTAGAGGTGTGGGTAATAATTCGTCGGTTAGAAGGCTCAAAAGAATCATCAACAAATATAATAGCTGGATGATAGTTATTCAGGAACCTAAGATTGATGAAGAGAACATTCATTCTCTAGCTAGAAGAATTGGTTTTGTAGATGGTGTTGCCAACTGTTCCAATAAAATCTGGATTCTTTGGAAGATTAATTTTGCTGTTAATGTTCTTAGAGATATGGATCAAATCTTATCATTATCCGTTCATATTCCTAATTCTCCTATCCCATATGTTGTCTCTTGTGTGTATGCTAAATGCAACACAGTTGATAGGAGAAGTCTTTGGGAGGAAATTAACACTATAGCTTCCCTGGGGCTTCAATCTTGGATTATTGGGGGAGATTTTAACATTGTTTCTAACAAGATGAGAAACTGGGAGGTAATATTATCGATCGTAAGGCCATCTTAGAATTCAATTCTACCATGATTACTGCAGATCTTCATGAAGTTCCTTTTTCAGGAGCTAATTTTACTTGGTGCAATAATAGAGATGGGGACTATAGAATTTGGGCCCGTCTTAATAGAGTGCTTGGGAATGAAGGGTGGTTTAACAACTAATTTTCTTCACATGTTGAACATTTGCATCGCACTAATTCTGACCACGCTCCATTAGTGCTTAAATTAATTTTGGAAAATGATTTGGTTCCAAAACCATTCCGTTTTCAGAATATGTGGACCTCCCACCATTCTTTCTTGGATACGGTTGTGAAAGCGTGGAATATTGATGTTATGGGGTCTCCTATGGCTAGTTTTGCCCAAAAATCAAAAAATGTGAAACATTCTCTTAAAATTTGGAATACAAATGTTTTCACTAACATTTTTTCTAGAGTGCAGAAAGCTGAAGATGATGTGATTCTCAAGGAAACAATGTTTGATTTTGATCCGTCTCCCCCTAATAGGTAAGCCTTACACTTAGCCCAAGCTAAGTTCAAAAGAGAGCTCGAAATCGAAGAAATTTTCTGGAAACAAAAAGCTAGACTTAAATGGGTTAAAGAAGGTGACCTTAATTCTAAAGTTTTTCATTCGGTGATAAAAAAGAAACAAAATAAACTTTTTATTCACCAAATCCAAAATTCAGCTGGTGATATGTTATCTACTCCTTTAGAGGTGGAGAACGAAATTGTTTTGCACTTTCAAAACTTACTTGGGTCTTAATCGGCTTGTGTGGATGGCTACTCTATTTTGGATAATATTCCTAAATCAATTGATGTGGAGGACAATCTCTTCTTATCCAAAGTCCCGGAAGAAGCTGAAATCAAAGAAGTTATTTTCTCCATGGATCAAGATAGTGCAGCGGGGACGGATGGATTTAATGGTTTTTTCTACCAAACTTGTTGGAATATCATTGCCAAAGATATTATTAGAGCAATTCAATCTTTTTTTGTTGGTAATGATATACCAAAAAGTTGGTCCTCTACTAATATTGTTCTTATTCCTAAGGTTGATAACCCTAAAAATTGTTCAAACTTGAGGCCTATAAGTTTGTGAAAATTTTCAAATAAAATCATTTCGAAGATTTTATCTAACCGAGTTGGCGTTTTTCTTCCTAAGTTAATTTCAGATTCACAAGCAGGTTTTATTAAAGGAAGATCAATATGGGATAATATCCTTCTTGCGCAAGAGATGATGACCCAACTCAACAAAAAAGTTAGAGGCTCTAATATCGTCAACAAACTGGATATGGAAAAAGCATATGATAGGATTTCTTGGATTTTCATAACTAAAGTGCTCCGGGCTTTTGGTTTTTCTGAAAATTGGATTGACATGGTTTGGAGAGTTCTCTCAAATTGTTGGTATTCAATTATTTTTAATGGTAAAACATGCGGGTATTTTAAATCTGGTAGAGGGGTGCGCCAAGGAGACCCTCTGTCTCCTGCCCTCTTTGTTCTTGTTGCTGAAGTGTTGAATCGTGGTATCTATAACCTTATGTTGAATGGTAGAATCGACCATTACTCCACTCCCAGAGGCTGCCCTTTGGTGTCATCACTGTCCTTCGCAGACGATATCATGTTTTTCTTAAATGGTAAGAAAAAATCTGTTGCTTCCTTCTCTCGGTATGGGTTTAGTTTATTGTCTCGTAGTACTAATATTTGGAAACAGTTATAGAACATTACATCCACTGAACTACCATTATCGACTAAAATTCTTTCCACTCTACTATGGTGAACTCTGAAAATGATGAACAACGGATCATTATGAGCATAGAGCACCCCACTGATCATTTTTGGAGAGGTTGATCACCAATTTATCCTTGTTGACTTTCCTAGGTTGACCATCACTTCTTTCGGACATGTTAATCTGCCTAATAGTGGGACATGATTTGTCCTCATTTAGGTAGGCCTTCCTTCCATCAAGTCTATATCCTCCATCGGCATCTCCCCCCGTGATGAAATGACAATCAAAGTCTACATCCATCTCTGGTTCATCAAGCTTCTTTTGTAAGTCTGGGTCATCCTTATAGTCATTATTGCGTGTCCTTTTGGTATCATCTTGTCCTCGATCGGGTGATTTAGATCTTCTCCCAGTATCTCAGTTACCTTTCCGATAAAAAAAAATTCTATGTTTCCTCTCCGAATAAGAGTCTTTACTTCATTCATAAGGCCTATGAAACTATCAATGGTGTGTCCGTCATCTCGATGAAAATCACACTATTTGGACTTGTCCCTCCTTTTGGGAGGGGTCCTCATCTTCCCAGGCCACTTTAGATATTTGTTTCCCCTAATTTTCTCCAAGAAGTGGTGGAAACCTTTAGTGAGTGGAGTTTACTCATCGAATTTCTTGATCCTCTCATACTTCTTATCTTTTTTATCTTTCTTGAACGAATTGTTATTTTGACCTTCAACTTTCTCTCTAGCAATTGTTATTTGGAAAAAGATCTACCATCATAGTAATTTATTTATCGAAATGAAGATGTTGCACTGGGATAATATGACCTGCCATGAGAAGATCAGAAGTGGTAACTCCTTTCATTCCTATGGGAGGTGGCATATCTCTCTTAGAATTGGAGTATTTGTCTTTCATCATACGAGCCAATTATCTAACTGACTCTTTCATGGCTTCCTATCCTTTAGACAAATTGAATAAGATCCTCTCGAGGTTTATCTCACTAGGGAGAGCAACATATATGGGTTATTGCCTGCAGCTACCGGGTATTTTTTGTAACAGTAGTCATTATTCAAGCCAAATAATGAACATAAAAATGTATAAGGTAGAGAACGATGACAAGACGAATCCAATCTGTTGATGTCCAAAAATGGAGTGGTTCCAATTTTAGAATCATAAATAAATAATAAGATCAATCTAAATAAACACGCAAGAGATCAAGATTTTTAAAGTGGTTCAGTTGTTAAAAGCCTATGGTCACTGTTGGTATTGCCATTGATATTTACAAGAGTTCAATACAGTGCGCTTGAGATTGATTGAATTGATCCTCTGAGCTAAGGGAGATGGTCTATTAGTAATAGTCTGGAACCATAGAGATGGAAGACCTTTATATTTTCAGGCATTTACATTTGTTTACAATAAATAAGACTATTGGCATTCAGTGCTGGTCATCCTTCCCTCCAAGTAACTTCTGATATTCTTGATGGTTCACATTATGGAGTTGGTCGGCGTTCTAGCTGACTAGGTCCCTCTAATTTCGATCAAGATAGCTAGATGGCCACTTAGGATGACATGTGTCCATTGTTCATTGGTCCAAGAGGGGAAGTAATTTTTACATACAGCACTTCATATAATTAATAATAAATAAAAAATAAAATTATAATTTTCCACTTATATGCCACTGTTTTTATTCTCAACTTGTACTTTGTATTTACGGAAAATCTTATAAATTAACTGAATATAATGTGTCTAATGAACCGTATGATTTGATTTGAGGAGAAAATTTTAAGTTATATTACAACTGCACTGATGACCCTAATGGAATATGGAATATTTACACCTAATTAAATTATGTACTATTTTGGTGAACATCTATTATGATTGTAACCATGTCTAATTAGTTATGGTCGAGAAGAATCAAGAATGTAAATATTTCATAAATTATAAGAGACGAAATCTAATTGGAATAAAATTTAAAAGATAACATAAGAGTTTTAGTTCAATTAAACATTTAATATATTTAAAAATAATAAAGAATAATTTTGTCATCATTCAAAAGTGTAAAAGGCTTTTTTAACACATTAATATATGGTAAATACAATTAAACTGTTGTGATATATACTTGTGTTGCATTGAGATCCGGATCATAAACAAACCACATCAAATAAATACCATGCATAAGTGAAATACTTTGGGATGTAATAAGAAGAGAAACCCAGGTAGAAGAGTATCAAAAATTGATTACCTAATGTAACACAACAATTAAAAACATCTCATAAATATTATTCGATAATATCACAACTATCCTCAACAAGTTTTACTCTCCGGAATGCACAGAATAACATGGTTTGACAATCTATGGTGATTATTGACAAACAACTTGGTAGCTGCAAATGTATTGGGATGCACCAATAGGGTTAGAGTTACAATTGATATGCATCCCACTTGCTCCAAATTTTGATGACATCGCAAGAAAGTAGTCATAAGTGCCACTGGTACCAAAGTCTCCTTTCATCTTCATGTCTGCTGGACAAAACTTTAGTTCCCCTAAAAATCAAATCAAACCAAAAAGTGTGTTTATAATTCACCATAATATCTATGTGTGTTACCCACAAATAGTGAAAAAGAAAAGAATAGATGATGAAAAACTTAGAAAAGTATACCTTCACCTTTATAGAGAGCTACTAGACTTAACAACAGAAGAGCCAAAGAAAACATGCGAAGGGCCATTGAGTTATTCATGATTTAATATCTCCCTGTTGCCTTCTTGTGTGTTTTTGGTTCATGCAATACCTACCTATTTATAATACTAAGTCAGAAGAAAACAAAAAAAACACATATTGTAAGATTCATGAGAATAGGCGGGTTAAGTAACAGTAGAGCACCTGACATTAACTTCCCAATAAAAAAGACAGAAAATCGTTTCATTTCTGATAATAATAATAAAGGACCTATTAAGTATAGCATCTTGTAATAACCGTTTCATTTATAATAAGAAGAAGACAAAGAAGAAACGTGCGGTATTTTTTTCAAATAAATATTTAAGGGGTTAAGTTCAATTACTATATAATGATTTTATCAAATGCGTAATGGTATTAAAAGAATTAGGATTTATGTCAAAGAGATTACTAATGCGGTTAAGTTAAATACGCATTACAATATAGGGGTGAAGCCAAAATAGGGTGGGGATTATTATTCAGGGAGGAGTTATATGGTATTTGTTTAGATGTTTAGACAAAAGTAGGGATTCCATACATGTAATTGGAAATAGTATGCAACCCACGCGATGCGCGAGCATCATGTAATAAGTGCTTAACAAATTAAAAGTAAAGTGACCTTTTTATTTACTAAAATTTGAAATTAGAAAGAAGAAGTTAAATAGTTTCTTACAAAAAATATATATATATTTTAAATTTTTGTCGTAATAAAAATAGAGGATAGAGACAAATAGATAAATATAAGTTACTAAATTCTTCTTGTAATGATCTTTGGAACTAAATGTAAATGCGACACTGATATAGAGTTCTAAATGAGCTTTCAACTATTGCAAAATCCCATGCTTTT
Organism: Sambucus nigra; assembly: GCA_949130495.1. NCBI lineage: Eukaryota > Viridiplantae > Streptophyta > Magnoliopsida > Dipsacales > Adoxaceae > Sambucus > Sambucus nigra. The sequence continues at coordinate 148,440,956 of OX422220.1, forward strand.
CTTTAACATGTAAAAGTTACTTCTAGCAATATATAAATCATGGATGGATGCATCATTTTTTTACAATTTATGTAATGATGCTACATATGGAAAATTTTCTTATAAGTAAAATTGGATGTTAGTTCTGCTTAAAGAAATTGTAAATAAAATTGGGGGATCTTCCTATTAAGTCCCATTTATATGAAATATTTCGTAATAGGTCATATTGCAACATTTTTTCCTTAATAGGTCCTATATGGTATTTGTTTAGATGTTTATACAAAAGTAGGCATTCCATACATGTAATTGGAAACAGTATGCAACCCACGCGATGCGCGAGCATCATGCAATAAATGCTTAACAAATTAAAATTAAAGAGACCTTTTTATTTACTAAATTTTGAAATTAGAAAGAAGAAGTTAAATAGTTTGTTACAAAATATATATATATATATTTTAGATTTTTGTCGTAATAAAAATAGAGGATAGAGATAAATAGATAAATATAAGTTACTAAAGTCTTCTTGTAATGATCTTTGGAACTAAATCTAAATGCGACACAAATATATAGATTTCTAAATGAGCTTTCAACTATTGCAAAATCCCATGCTTTTCTTTAACAGGTATAAGTTTCTTCTAGCAATGTATAAATCATGGATGGATGCATCATTTTTTTTACAATTTATGTAATGATGCTACATAAGGAAAATTTTCTTATAAGTAAAATTGGATGTTAGTCCTGATTAAAGAAATTGTAAATAAAATTAGGGGATCTTCCTATTAAGTCCCATTTATATGAAATATTTCCTAATAGGTCCTATTGCAACATTTTTTCCTTAATAGGTCCTATTTGTACATATAGTGAATATTCACTATATGTTTACAAATATAACCTATTGGAACAAAAATCTTTTTTCATGGGACCTGATGGAGAAAAAATAAAATGTTAGGACCTATTGAACTATATACTTAGTAAATGAGACTAATTAGTAAAACCACCATAAAGTTATTAAATTATCATTATAAGAACTTAAATACTCAAAACCACAAGTACTAAATAACTAACACCGAAAATTGATAAGTAACACTAATACATAAAAGGTTTATTTTTCAATATCAAAAGAGAGAAGCGATAAATTAGCCCATGGAATTCAAAGACCACCCCTAGACAAACTTACGCTCTTTGAGTGGTTTACTCAAACAAAATGTTGACGAAATAAAGATAAACCAAATTCGAAACAATTTTGTACCCATCCTTACTCGAAACAAATCTCACAAATGGTTCCCAACTATCAACAATGTAAATATAAAGCCATTAGTAAATTCCATATAAAGTAAAACCTGATATTAAATCTCATTGTTCATCCCACTTATATGTAGGTTTGGGACACTGTCAGAGTCCATTCAACCCTAATGTAACACCCAGCGTATTTTGACATTGACCGCCGTCAACCTATGTCGGGCATCACTAAAAAAAATACCATTCTCAGCATGTGATATAAATATAAAAAAATAAAACTTTGTTTACCCAGGATATTATATTTTAGGAGTCTACTACTTTTTGAGAATGGTTGAATGTGTGTTAAAAACCCCAAACCCCTACCTTTATATTTTAATAAGAGAAAGCCATTTGAGTCCTATACAAACTCTACAATAAAAGAGTTAATTTTTTCACTGCCATCGATGTGAACCGATTTACCCCTAGGGCTTGCCAAATCCAGTTTCCCCTCCTTTTATATAAAAACTTAGAAAAAATAAAATTTCAATCACAATTTAAATTCTACTGAAAACTTTACTTTAAACATATAACAAACAACATTTTTAAATACTAGAAAATAATAAATTCCAAAAATTATTTTCCCGAAATATTTGATTTAACAAAGATTTTTACGACTTAAAATCACAGGATGTTACATACTCCCTTACTAATACATGTATTTCGTCCTCGAAATTCTATGAAGCGTAAATGTCAAACGTAATATAAGGCTTACATATGCCTACCCGTAGAATGCCACGATTGGGCGCCCATACACCCAATTCCACACGAACTTACCCCAAAAGTAAAAATATAGTGTATATATATATATATATATATATACTAGCGGAATACCCGTGCCTAAAGGCACGGAGAAAAAATTCTAAAGTATCGAATCGTGTAAAATTTGGTCAAAATTTAATATTTTGAACAAAATTTTCCTTATTTATAAGACTGTACACCATGTTTAAGAAAAAAATAATCCAACAAAAATACAAATTTTCTCGTAATAATGATAAATTATTATATAAGACAACTAATTATAAACAAATTAAAATTTTTGGGCAAAGTAGTCTTTGTTTATAGGACGATCCATACTTTTGAAGAAATAAAAAGTAATCCACGATGACAATACTAATAGTTTCATGGACCTCACACAAATAACATCATATCCATAAAATACTTTTAAGTCAAAATGAAGACGAGTTAGAATTAATTACACTAGTGAGTATTAATAAATTATAGAAACCTAAAATTGGAATAACACAAATAGAAACCCATAGCTCCAAACACCATTTCAGTCCATTCATGATTTTGGTCTTCACCGATTTCACATTTTCTCATACCACTATTTCATCAGATTTATTGGCATTATTGAGAGCTTGTCAGCTCCATTTGCCCAGAGATCGTGTATATAGTTTTACAAAAGGCTTATATATTTAAGTTTTCAAGGAACATATCTTATGGACAACCCTAACATTGCTCTGAGATAGTGGAGGATTCATGATCTGGACAATTAGGGAGCAAGGAATGGATACCACCCCAGGCTAAAATGAAGTGGAAGAATTGAACTAAATCATTTTAAAAAGTTACAGTGAAAATATAATTCATAGTAACTAAAGAAGTTCAAAAATAACCGTGGGATCTGTGTCACTATATCATATAAAATTAAAAATAATGTAAGTTTTCTAGCTTACTAATCGAGGTTTAGAGATCAAATAGCTATAAAGTTATAAAAAAAAAAAAAAAAAAACTTCAAAACCCACTATGAAGTTCAAACATACGTGTGATGTTAATTTAACACACAAAAAGCGAAAAGGACATCCTATAAATAACAAAAGGTTTGGGGGAAAATGGACTAACAAATTCAGAGATAAATAACTAATATTTAGAAAAAGAAATAAACGAAAAGAGAGAACAGAGAAATACCATGTAGGTTTTGTATGAAGACAAATATAAGGGTAATTAAATGCAAGAACTATAACCCATCCACATTAGAATCTTTTAGCTTGTCCTATGATATCATATACATTTTCAACTCTCAGGTATATGTATGAAAATGACAACTACTAAATTGAAGCATATATATTAGCTTTGAAAATTTGTCTCAAGAACATATGAGAAAAAGAGATTGTATACAAAAGATAAGTTCACTGCTTTTTATTCCAATTATTATCTCTATAACAGATCTTAACCACAAAAAATAAACCTGAATCCAAGAAGCATAATAAAAAGGACTTGCAAGCTGAATTCAGCAGTGAGTTAGAGAAACATGGGAAAGGAGCAAACTGATTGGAAAATAATCCAAGAATACTCCATTTTTTCTCATCGGTAGTGGTTCTCTTGTGGACGACCCTATTTCTTCTCATGCTGCCCTTTCCGCGAGTGCGAACAGTACCAGTCAATGAAAACAACACCAATCATATTTTTTTTAGCAAAAACTGAGGATAATCTTGTTGCGACTTCATCCGAAAAGCCTAAAAAGTGCCCTGAACAAAAAGAAATAAAACATAATTAATTAAAGGTTTTTGTTATTGAGAAGATTTCATTACAGTGACTAATAATCTACCTAGAGGACTATGTTTGAATTTGTACTCCATCATATTTTCATCAATCATAATAGTTCTTATGAAAATTCACAGTAAATCCAAACATAGACATTATGAAAATTCTCACCATGATGTTCAAAACCCCCAATTATATATGCTAATACAACAATTAAAAAATAAAACAAAGGAAAGATCCTGCTGTTAATCTCCAATGGCTTTAGAATACTTTATGCTAGTAAACCAATAATTAACAAATCAACATCCCAAACATACTCAACGTAAATAAAACATAGGTCCAAAAACTGTGTAAATATCTTCATAATCAATATAAAAAAATTGTCGATATAGGTCAACTGTCTGTGTGTATTAACTCCCACATGTATTGTATACATATATACAGTCATCTAATTCAACATAGCTTCAATATTTCTGTGTATATAAGTCCAAATGTGTTATTCGCAGTCATCAAATCCAACATAGATTACATATATATATATATATAGTCGTCAAACCCACATCTTAGCGTATGGGTTCCCACGCACAACAATTGAGTGCATGTTCTCTCACATTGGCATTAAATCCAGTTTACAATAAAGTAGAGGCAAACATATATCAATTGAAAACCCTTTAAATATATATTCTCTACAACACAGGGCGAGACAGAGATTCACTATCTCTATCACTTTGGTAATTAAAGTAAAACATTGTTAGATAAGTGAAAAATATGGTATAACACTTTTTCATCGAAAATAAACCAAAGAAAACACCAAACTTAAATAATCACTCTAACACTAACAAAAGCATAACTCAAAACACCATGGATATGTAATGTCGAATTAAAAACCAAAATCAAAACCAATCTCCAAAATATGTGGGCAAACCTTTAATTAGCAAAAACAAAATTCGAAAGAGGGTTTCAAAAACCCTTACTTGAACCTTCATGCTTAGAGGGGGAACAATGCACCTAAGTATGAGAAGTTGTTTATCTGCAAAATAGTAGAGAAAAAAAATTATACAGAGATTGAGAAAATTATCCCCAAAATGACCCAAAAATAAAACAAAATACAAAAATTCCTAAGAAATTGGCTTTAACAAACCGTTTCTTTGAAGTGGTGTGTGTGTGTTTGAAAGATAGGGAGAGATTGATATCATACCATTGGCAGTGGTCGGGGATGAATACAACCCCTTTTTTATTGGGGTATTTCCCTTTGTACTCCTTCCTAAAGTTCTCCATGAAAACAAAGAAAGCACCGGCATGTATCTTCGGCCAATTCCCTTTGTTTCCCCCTTTTTTCTCTACCACAATTTCAAACTCAAAAATATTTGATTCATCTAGAACAATCCCTTCTCGCTGTTTTCCTCGTTTCTTTAATTCAAGCATCTTGAGGGTTAATACTCATTTTGAGTTACTTGTACCTAGTTGAATTTTACGAAGTGAATGATCAGGAAGTTTCATGCTCTAATACCAGATTTGTCACAACTAAGTGTTGTGACTGGTTAGTTTACTGGGAAACTGAAAAAAAATACAAAAGAAAAAATTAATATTACAAAGAAAAGAGAAATTGAATGAAGGTTATTTTATTTCTTTTCATTGATACTCCTACTATTTTGAGAAAAAAATAGAGTACCTGATACGACATCCGTTCTATTTAGTCACCTTCTTTGCTCCTCTCCTACATTTAAGAGAATGCCTATTATGGTGGTTCCCGTGGACTCGTGTCCAAGGTGATCAGCTATGAGATCGAAGGAGAAAAGAAAAACCCATCGGATTTTGGAACCTAGCAACCTTTAAAATTATGGAGTGAACACATAAAATAAAAAGGTCATATTTAATCCACCAAAAAAGTCAGAAAATATCATACATACGTTTAATCAAAAGTATCAGACATACATATCATACATACGTTTAATCCACCAAAAAAGGCATGTTTACAAAAACACTATTTGAGTTAACACAAATACACAGAAATAAGCACTCACACAACACCACTCAGAGTTACAGCGTATATAGGAGTGAAACTTCAATTTTTTTCTCAGTTGCTCACGTTTTCTCAGCAAAGAGGTGGTAGATCCGGAGTAGGCAAGGGTGCTAGTTTGCGATGGTGATCGGATCGGCAGACAGAGGTGCAGTTGGAAAGAATCGGAAGAGCAAAGGGCTTCAATTTTTTTCTCAGTTGCTCACGTTTCCTCAGCAGCTTCCTAAACTTTATAAATGAAGCAACAAATCAGACAAATATACAACTCTAAACCAACCCTATATTATACGAACTCTAATATTTAAACAATTAATCAAACCTTGGTACCGAAGATTTGAAAGAAGTTTAGAAATAAACAAAATAGATAAAGATAATTTTTATGCGTCTTAAATTCAACTAAAGTTTAATAAGAGAGGAACCGAGCCCTCTACGATGATTCCAAACACAAAATAAACTGAAAAATGAACCGTGGCACCTCCAGCAAGGAACCTAGACCTCTAGGATGATTCCAAAGACAAAATAAACTAAAAAACGAATCGTGGCACCTTCAGCAAGGTAATTATTTGAACAATTTAAGACCATTAATTCAGCATTACTTGATATGACATCAGTATAGCATGAATAAGCCTTATTTACAATTGTGGGATAAAATTTAGAGTTAAAAAAAATAAATAAATAGATCAACATGCCGTGTTTAAATGTGCCTCATTTCTACGACATCAACATGGTTCCATTTCTCCTAAGGTATGAATGCATTTGAATATATATATATATAGGAGATTGGAACATTTATATTGGGTGAATTTTATTTAAAAATGTTGTTTATTTTTAGAAAGATTTTATTAAAATTTCAAAATAAAGTATATAAAGTTTATGGGAAAAAATCAAAATTTCAAAACTTTCTGGAAGTTCGTTCGAACGAGTTTGTCGTTCGAACAACAATGTCTTTTGAACGAGTTTGCCAACGAGTTCCCACTAAGGCCACTGGAATGTCGTTCGAAGTGTCATTCGAACGATATTTCCAACGAGATTTCTAACGAGTTCACACTGGAACCTTGTTAGAAGGCTCGTTTGAACGAGACGTCGTTCGAACAAAAATCTCGTTCGAACGAGTTTTGGCGGGAAGATGTATTTGGCAATTTTGAGCATTTTTTTTCCCATTTCCCCACTTCTTTTCCCACTATCTTTTGACAGAACTTCTTAAGTGCGAAAATAAGAGTTTTTAACTTAACCTTTTCATATCCTACAACCTCTAAGAGAGTGTTTGAGAGAGAAATACAAAGTAGAAAAAGTTCTTGGTTTAAGTGTTGTTGTTCTTCAAGAAAAATGTTTTAAAACACTTGTTTTACACCCAAAGTTTGTTTATCCAAGCTTCCTATATATATATATATATATATATATATATATATACATTGCTTGGAGTTTGGCACCGATTTTTCATATCTACCGTTTGAAGAGACGTTTGGGTTTTCTTCTACATCCCAGAATAAGAAGTTTGTGTTGATTTACCCACTTGGAGAAAGGCTCCTAGTTTGGGTGATGGTGACCATAAAAAGTTCGTTCGGTAGATTCCGAGACCGCAGTGGAGCTCCGTGGTTATTCGCTAGGCGGAGGTGGATACAAGAAAAAGCGTCGGGGCTTGAGAGGGATCGAGTCGAGTGTTGTAAGTCCTTTTGTCTTGTATTTATAAAACCATAATGAGTGGATTTGAGGCTAGGGCCGTCCGAGGTTTTTTCCCGTTGTGGGGTTTTCCTCGTACATCGCGGCATAGTGATTTATTGTTTAATTTTATCTTGCTATATCACCTAGAACGCAGGCTTAGGTAAAAAGATAAAATTGGTTTAATTTAATCACTACTTGTTTAAATTTGGTGAATAATTAAATTTGGGTAATTAGTAGTTAATTCAAGTCATTAATGTAATTTGTTAAAATTTTATTTGGCCTAATTTGATTTAATGAAAAATATGACTTAGGCAAATTTCTAGAACTTGGGTTAATTAATTTGGCTTAAGTGAAATTACATAAGTGTGTGTTTAATCTTATTTCACCTGGTTTAATTTTAATTTGAAAAAGGTAAATTAAAATTTGTGTATTTGTATTAATTGAACAACCTCACGCTTCCGCATCTTAAAAAGGAAATTGAAATACTATTTTTGAAGTATAATATTTATAAAAATTGGGGGTCTCATATTCCAACGAGTGGTATCAGAGCATTGATTGAGAAAATCTCACCCTTTGAAAGTGGTATCAGAGCATTGATTAAGAAAAGATCTCTCTTTTAAATTGGTATCAGATCCAAAGTGATAAATTATTTCGTTAAAGATCCTTTCAAATAGTTTGGCTAAAATGGAATTTTCCCCATTCTCAAAATTTCCTATTTTCGATGGTTCTAATAACGTGTACTGGAAAGCGCGAATGAAATCGGCACTTAAATCTATCAACGAGAGGGTTTGGTTATCTGTAGTTAACGGGTGGTCTCTGCCAACTCATTTAGTAGATAATGAACGTGTTCCCAAACCGGTCGATATATGGAGTGAGAATGAGTTTAAACTTTCAAATTTTAATTCCCGTGGTTTAAACACCTTGTTTCTATAGGGATCCTTCTGGGGCCCTCTCAACGTAGGCTTCTACTTCCCCCTTAGTGGGGTTCCTCTCATCGTGAGTTTCTGCGGAGATCTTGGGGAGTCCCTCTTAACAACAGTTCCTTCTCAACTTGAGTTCCTGTAGGGACCCTTGCGGGGGCCCTCTCAACTTGGGCTTTTGCTTCTCTTGAGGTTCTGAAGGAACCCTTGCGGTGGCCCTTCTCAACTTGGGCTTATGCTGCTACCTAAGTGGGTTCCCTCTCAACATGGGTTTCTGCAGTGACCCTTACGGAGGCCCTTCTCAACATAGGCTTCCACTGCTACCTTGATGGGTTCCGTCTCAACTTGAGTTTCTATAGGGATCCTTGCGGGGGCCCTTCTCAACTTGGACTTCTGCAGTGACCCTTGTGGGGGCCCTTCTTAATATAGGCTTATGCTGCTACCTAGGTGGGTTCCATCTCAACTTGAGTTTCTGCAAGGACCCTTGCGAGGGGCCCTCTCAACTTGGGCTTCTGCTGTCACCTAGGTGGGTTCCCTCTCAACTTGGGTTTCTGGAGTGACACTTGCGGGGGCCCTTATCAACATAGGCTTCTGCTGCTTCCTAGGTGGGTTCCCTCTCAACTTGAATTTCTGCAAGGACCCTTGTGGGGGGGCCCTCTCAACTTGGGTTTCTATAGTGATCCTTGTGGGGGCCCTTCTCAACTTGAGTTTCTGTAGGGAACCTTGCGGTGGTCCCTCTCAACCTGGGCTTCTGCCGCCATCTATGTGAAGTTCCTTCTCAGCGTGAGTTTCTGCGTAGACCTTGGGGGAAGTCCCTCTCAATAGAGGTTCCTTCTCAACTTGAGTTTCTGCAGGGACCCTTGCGGTGGGCCCTCTCAACGTAGGCTTTTGCTGCCACCTTGGTGGGGTTCCTTCTCAACGTGAGTTTCTGCATAGACCTTGGGGGAAGTCCCTCTCAACAGCGGTTCCTTCTCAACTTGATTTTATACAGGGACCCTTGCGGTGGGCCCTCTCAATGTAGGCTTCTGCAGCCACCTTGGTGGGGTTCTTTCTCAATGTGAGTTTTCGTTGTTGAGAGACACTGGGGGTTCCTTATCTAATATGGCTTTTTTGCCATCGAGGGACCCTGGGGGTTTGAAATTTTTGGCGTGGAGGGACCCTGGGGGTTCCTTCTCCAATATGGAATTTCTGCGGTGGAGGGACCCTAGGGGTTCCTTCTCCAATATGGCACTTCTGCAGTGGAGGGACCCTGGGGTTTCCTTCTCCAATATGGCACTTCTGCGGTGGAGGGATCCTGGGGGTTCCTTCTCCAATATGGCACTTCTGCGGCGGAGGGACCCTGGGGTTCCTTCACCAAATAAAAAGTAATCCACGATGACAATACTAATAGTTTCATGGACCTCACACAAATAACATCATATCCATAGAATACTTTTAAGTAAAAATGAACACGAGTTAGAATTAATTACACTAGTGAGTATTAATTAATTATAGAAACCTATAATTGGAATAACACAAATAGAAACCCATAGCTCCAAACACTATTTCAGTCCATTCATGATTTTGGTCTTCACCTTTTTCACATTTTCTCATACCACTATTTCATCAGATTTATTGGCATTATTGAGAGCTTGTCAGTTCCATTTGCCCAGAGATCGTGTATATAGTTTTACAAAAGGCTTATATATTTAATTTTTCAAGGAACATATCTTATGGACAACCCTAACATTGCTCTGAGATAGTGGAAGATTCATGATCGGGACAATTAGGGAGCAAGGAATGGATACCACCCCAGGCTAAAATGAAGTGGAAGAATTGAACTAAATCATTTTAAAAAGTTACAGTGAAAATATAATTCATAGTAACTAAAGAAGTTCAAAATTAACCGTGGGATCTGTGTCACTATATCATATAAAATTAAAAATAATGTAAGTTTTCTAGCTTACTAATCGAGGTTTAGAGATCAAATAGCTATAAAGTTATAAAAATAAAATAAAAAAACTTCAAAACCCACTATGAAGTTCAAACTTACCTGTGATGTTAATTTAACACACAAAAAATGAAGAGGACATCCTATAAATAACAAAAGGTTTGGGGTAAAATGGACTAACAAATTCAGAGATAAACAACTAATATTTAGAAAAAGAAATAAACGAAAAGAGAGAATAGAGAAATACCATGTAGGTTTTGTATGAAGACAAATATAAGGGTAATTAAATGCGGGAACTAAAACCCATCCACATTAGAATCTTTTATCTTGTCCTATGCTATCATATACATTTTCAACTTTCAGGTATATGTATGAAAATGACAACTATTAAATAGAAGCATATATATTATCTTTGAAAATGTGTTTCAAGAACATATGAGAAAAAGAGATTGTATACAAAAGATAAGTTCACTGCTTTTTATTCCAATTATTATCTCTATAACACATCTTAACCACAAAAAATAAACCTGAATCCAAGAAGCATAATAAAAAGGACTTGCAAGCTGAATTCAGCAGTGAGGTAGAGAAACATAGGAAAGGAGCAAACTGATTAGAAAATAATCCAAGAATACTCCATTTTTCTCATCGGTAGTGGTTATCTTGTGGACGACCCTATTTCTTCTCATGCTGCCCTTTTCGCGAGTGCGAACAGTACCAGTCAATGAAAGAAACACCAATCATATTCTTTTTAGGAAAAACTGAGGATAATCTTGAAACGACTTAATCCGAAAAGCCTAAAAAGTGCCATGAACAAAAAGAAATAAAACAGAACTAATTAAAGGTTTTTGCTATTGATAAGATTTCATTACAGTGACTAATAATCTACCCAGGGGACCATGTTTGAATTTGTACTCCGTCATATTTTCATCAATCATAATAGTTCTTATGAAAATTCACAGTAAATCCAAACATAGACATTATGAAAATTCTCACCATGATGTTCAAAACCCACAATTCTATGTGCTAGTACAACAAGTAAAAAATAAAACAAAGGAAAGATCCTGCTGTTAATATCCAATGGCTATAGAATACTTTATTCTAGTAAACCAATAATTAACAAATCAACATCCTAGACATACTGAATGTAAATAAAACATAGGTCCAAAAACTGTGTCAATATCTTCATAATGAATATAAAAAAATAGTCGATATAGGTCCAATGTCTGTGTGTATTAACTCCCACATGTATTGTATACATGTATACAATCATCTAATTTCACATAGCTTCAATATTTATGTGTATATAAGTCCAAATGTGTTATTTGCAGTCATCAAATCCAACATAGATTCTATATATATGTAGTCATCAAACCCACATCTCAGCGTATGGGTTCCCACACACAACAATTGAGTGCATGTTCTCTCACATTGGCATTAAATCAACTTTACAATAAAATAGAGGCAAACATATATCAACTGAAAACCCTTTAAATATATATTCTCTACAACACAGGGCGAGACAGAGATTCACTATCACTATCACTATCACTTGGGATTTAAAGAAAACATTGTTAGATAAGTGAAAAATAAGGCATAACACTTTTTCATCGAAAATAAACCAAAGAAAACACCAAACTTAAATAATCACTCTAACACTAACAAAATCATAACTCGAAACACCATGGATATGTAATGTCGAATTAAAAACCAAAATCAAAACCAATCTCCAAAATACGGGGGCAAACCTTTAATTAGCAAAATCAAAATTCGAAAGAGGGTTTCAAAAACCCTTACTTGAACCTTGATTCTTAGAGGGGGAACAATGCACCTAAGTATGAGAAGTTGTTTATCTGCAAAATAGTAGAGAAAAAAAACTTATACAGAGATAGAGAAATTTATCCCCAAAATGACCCAAAAATAAAACAAAATACAAAAATTCCTAAGAAATTATCTTTAACAAACCGTTTCTTTGAAGTGGTGTGTGTGTGTGTTTGAAAGATAGGGAGAGATTGATAGCATACCATTGGTAGTGGTTAATACTCATTTTGAGTTACTTGTACCTAGTTGAATTTGACGAAGTGAATGATCAGGAAGTTTCGTGCTCTAATACCATATTTGTCACAACTAAGTGTTGTGACCTGTTAGTTTACTAGGAAACTGAAAAAAAAAATACAAAAGAAAAAATGAATATGACAAAGAAAAGAGAAATTGCATGAAGGTTGTTTTATTTATTTTCATTGATGCTCCTACTATTTTGAGAAAAAAATAGAGTACCTGATACGGCATCCGTTCTATTTAGTCACCTTCTTTGCTTCTCTCCTACATTGAAGAGAATGCCTATTATGGCGGTTCTCGTGGACTCGTGTCCAAGGTGATCAACTATGAGATCGAAGGAGAGAAGCAAAACCCATCGGATTTTAGAACCCAGCAACCTTTAAAATTCTGGAGTGAACACATAAAGTAAAAAGGTCATGTTAATCCACCAAAAAAGTCAGAAAATATCAAAAGTATCAGACGTACATATCATACATACGTTTAGTCCACCAAAAAAAGCCATGTTTATTACAAAAACACTATTTGAGTTAACACAGATACACAGAAATAAACACTCACACAACACCACTCAGTGTTACAGCGTATAGAGGAGTGAAGCTTCAATTTTTTTCTCAGTTGCTCACGTTTTCCCAGCAAAGAGGTGGTAGATCCGGAGTAGCCAGGGGTGCTGGTTTGCGATGGTGAGTGGATCGACAGACGGAGGTATAGTTGGCAAGAATCGGAAGAGCAAAGGGCTTTAATTTTTGTCTCAGTTGCTCACGTTCCCTCAGCAGCTTCCTAAACTTTATAAATGAAGCAAAAAATAAGACAAATATACGACTCTAAACTAACCCTATATTATACGAACTGTAGTATTTAAACAAATAATCAAACCTTGGTACCAAAGATCTGAAAGAAGTTTATGTGACACCCCGCCTAATTAAATACCGGGCGATCACTCCTTAATTAAATTAAATCAAGGTAAACAGTTGGTTCATTCTCAGCATCACTGTCAATAAAAAAATAAATTTTCCAATTTAACACCCTAAATAATTAAGCTAAGTGTCAAAAACATTTTTCATACAAACTTTCCAATTTTTAATTAAAGAAAAAGATTTATTTATTTAAAACAACATTTCTACAATTAAGAATCACACCACAATAAACCAAATAATATAATACATTCGTCAACCGAATGCCAACATATGAAAACTAAAGTCACAATTCCATACTGAATCAATCCCATAGAACAATACTGGAAATAACGGAAATATAAATGTCCCAACAACAACTGAAATAATGGAAAGGGCGACATGTGCCCAATAAATGAGAATGCTAGAATGGAGTCAATAAAGGAAGCCGTCTACGCAAGTGACCTGCAACTCCCACCTAAGCTGCAGCACGTTCCTCTCAAGGGATCCTAAGCAAGACGCCCCTGTGGCTGGGCACCTGAAATATATACATATATATACAAGAGAGAGAGAGAGAGAGAAAGAAACGGGACAGAGCCCGAAAGTGTGTTTGATTTAAAAATACGTTTAGCAAGTATTTAAATTGATACAGGCCAATGCAACAACATATTAGTGCGTCACTCTCTTGAGAAATACTCACCTCTCTTCTAATGTGCACACCTATCGCACTAACCTTCCCAACGGTTTCGTTTTATCAATTCACGCACTAGTCTATCTAAAAGACTTAACTAATCTTAAATTACTCGTAAGATTTACAGTTCAACAATTCCATTAAAAATGTTCCAAATAGTAACCAAAGTTCTCCATTTTAACTTTATAAAATCAATAAGTTTTCCAGTGATATATTATATTTTCTCAAAAAAAGTATTCATAATCTAGTCCAAAATTATTCCTCACTTACTACGTTACATCAATAGTTTAAATTCCTCAATCCAGATATATATATAAGGTACTCGTATAATTTATATATATATATTCTAACTGCACCAACATATAAACTATGGTGTAGGCATACTCTGCTTTCTTAAAACAAGTATTTACAATTTTTAGTCATCAACCATGTCCTACATATCAAATCACGGTAGGTAGTTCCAAATTTCAGAATTTCATATATATATATTAACTACTCGTATAATATATATTATAACAGCACCCCAACTAAATTATGGTGCGGGCATACTCTACTATCCAAAGCCCCATATCACTCATAATGAGGGGAATACATTCGGAATCACTCTCGAAATGTATTAACAATACATACACAAACAATATTGAGGCGAATAATAGATTCCAAGTCTCTAAGAGGATGGCACATGCCTGCGTCTCTTAGGACCGTCTGAACTATCACGTCGATAGCCTGCACCAAGGACATCTATCTTCTAGGGTACAAGTCAATATCCCCCATAAAGTTCCCATCGAGATAAGACTTGTCCCAGCGCGGTAACCTCAGGGATAGCAAGTAGCGCGGGCATGATTTTCACACATAGATAGTATATGCATACACAATCATATAACTATACTAACATTACCATATCAATATTAGGTAAATTCTCAATTCCCAAAATTTCGACATTTTCATGTTATCATAATATTAGTATCGCGTACAAGGGTTCGTCTCTAACCTTAATTCGAAGTATTCTTCCATCCTATTACATAACTCACATGGAGTCTCTCTTCCCAAGTATAAAATTCAGTAGGTGTCCTTTTTATGTTCCAACGTAAACTTCTTATGTAACCTTCCCTTTAA
Organism: Sambucus nigra; assembly: GCA_949130495.1. Lineage (NCBI taxonomy): Eukaryota > Viridiplantae > Streptophyta > Magnoliopsida > Dipsacales > Adoxaceae > Sambucus > Sambucus nigra. Next base: position 148,455,978 of record OX422220.1, read on the forward strand.
AACAATAATTTAACCAACCTAAGGTAAATACCCCATAAATACCATCCTCATCGAATATTAACGATCCCAACATCTATTCATATACCCTACTGGTCCTCAATGTCTCCCAAATTATTTTATTAAGAATGCCCAATAATTATTTCATGATAAACTTAATTTAACTAATTAAACAAAGGAAATAGGAGTCTGCCAGGAGGGGTCGATCAATCGAAGCTTGGGGCTTGATCGATCGAAGCTCTAGGCTCGATCGATCGATCAAGTAGGTCTGGGCAAAATTCTGCAGAATGCAGTTACGGGATTCATCAAACTTCTTCATCCAAAACTATGTTTTTCCATTCTAATCGTCCCAAAAATCCTACTGTCATCATTATAACATTATACCAGGTGTTTATAATGTAAAGCATCTGTATAACTATCATTCAACATGGATTTTCAACCAAAAATCATGTCCAATTATCAAGAACCCTAGAATTTTCTTAAACAGATTTCTAATGAATCTTTCTCCAATATTTCTTTATTATGATCACCAAATTTCGTGGATTATTACCTCTACATGGCAAGGGTTTCCAGAATTAACATATACATCAATACTACATGGGTTCTCCTATAAAAAATGGGGTTTTCTTCCATAGTTTTTATCACAATTCATTCCTAAGCTAACATGAAGAGTGCATCAACGAAAATAGCAAGTTTAAACAATTGCCTGGGATTTTGGTATGCATATTCACAGCTGATTTTGGTATGGTTACGTTCCTCGACTCGTGATCTACGCGGTGGTGGTGGTGGCGGTGCAAACCGGTGGCTTTTTGGCCTTGGATTGCCTTGGAGCTCTCTCCTCTCTTCTCCAATGGCCTTCACTTGATTTGTGAATGTTCTAACCCTAAGAGGCTGACCTAATGGCTGATATAGGTTGGCTGAAATTCGTGGGTTTAATTACCCACTTATGTAAAATGACTAAATGCCCTCCCGGGGTACTAATTAGGCCTAAAAATGCCCCGAGACCCAAACTAAACCCCCGGGTACACTTTTCTGACTATCTCGACCCTTCCGGACGCGTTGGCGCACTCAAAACGACCATACGAACAACTTATAAAATATTCACTTTTTATATAACAAAATTAGTCCTGACGTGACACGGGCACGTCCCGACTTAAATTTCCGAAATAGTCATTTAATTTACTCATGACATTCAATATAACCAATATAATATATTACTATGCTCATTAGTAATATTCAATAAGTTTCCCATAATTACTAATTCTCGTCACGTTAATAATTATAACATAATTAATTTTTGGATTTTTATTAAATAAATCATTCTCGTTAAATTTAATAAATCCCCAAATTAATATAAATTAATATAGCATGAAAATACGGGGTATTAAAAACTCCCCCCCTAATAACAAAAATTCATCCCGAAATTCGGAAAATAAGGCATACCTGGTAAAAACAACTCTGGATATTTCTCGCGTATATCTGCCTCGCCCTCCCAAGTGGATTCCTCCACATTATCATACTCCCACTGGACTCGTACAAGTGGAACTATTTTCGACCTCAATCTCCTCCCGCTATAGTCTAGAATAGCCACTGGTCTCTCCTCATAAGAGCTATCAGACTGTAAGTCTATCTCATCTATCGCAATGTGAGTATGGGCCATATCATCCCGAAGATATCGTCTCAACGACGAGATGTGGAATACATCGTGGATGCGATGCAAATGTTCTGGCAATCCCAACCTGTATGCTACCGGCCCAATCCTCTCGATGATTGGAAATGGTCCCACATACCTCAGGGCCAACTTCCCCTTCTTCCTGAACCTCATCACTCCCTTCATAGGAGATACACGCAACAACACTTGATCTCCCACATTAAACTCCCGGAAGAACTTTTTCGCATCGGCGTAGCTCTTCTGCCTGTCTTGGGCTACCCGAATACGACTCCTGATTATCTCAATCCTCGTGGAGGTCTCCTGAATCACTTTTGGCCCTAGCAACATGTTATCCCCCACCTCGAGCCAACAAGTTGGAGAACGACAAGGCCTGCCATACAAAGCCTCAAATGGAGCCATGCCAATCGTAAACTGATAAGAGTTATTATAAGAGAACTCTACCAGTGGAAGATGTGGCTCCCATCCTCCTCCAAAATCGAGAACACACATGCGTAGCATATCCTCTAACATCTGATTAGTACGCTCTGTCGGTCCATCTGTATGTGGGTGGTAAGATGAACTCAACCTCAACTTGGTACCCATAGCCTCCTGAAAGCTTTCCCAGAAACGTGACACAAAAATCTTATCCCTATCTGACACAATATTCAGGGGCACCCCATGTAATCTGACCATCTCGGCGATGAACAACTGGGCATACTGACCCGTGGTATAATCTGTCCTCACTGGCAGAAAATGAGCTACCTTGGTCAAACGGTCTACAATCACCCAGATAGAATCGTGGCCCCGCTTGTGATGTAGGCAACCCTGTAATGAAATCCATGGAAATACTCTCCCACTTCCATGCGAGTACTTCCAATGGCTGAAGCGATCCGGATGATTTCTGGTGGTCCACTTTCACCAGTTGACAGGTAGAACACTTGGACACAAACTCAACAATGTCCTTTTTCATCCCACTCCACCAGTACTGTCGTCTCATGTCCTGGTACATCTTATCACCTCCCAAATGTACTGAAAATAGGGACCCATGAGAATGATTCATCACTTCATGACGTAACTCTGCTCCTTCTGGAACCACTAATCTCCCATTAAACCGCAAACCTCCATCAGAACTAACAGAATAGGACTCAGCACCCTCGGCTAGAAGTCGCACAATCTGCTCCTGGCAAAATGGGTCTGTGGTCTGTGCCTGTATCACCCTTGTAACAATCTCGGGTGTGACTGACATCACGGATATGAAAGAACGTGCCACTGCGTCCTGGTGACCCAACTCCTTCCACTTTGCTTTCTAGACGTCCGCTACATCGTCTACCGGTCTACGGCTCAATGCATCAGCAACTACGTTGGCCTTCCCCGGATGATACTGTATATCGAACTGGTAGTCCTTCACAAACTCTAGCCATCTGCGCTGACGCATATTCAGCTCTCACTGAGTGAACAGGTACTGCAGTGACTTATGGTCTGTGAACAAATGGAATTTCTCACCCAATAAATAGTGCCTCCATATCCTTAATGCAAAGACGACCGTTGCTAACTCCAGGTCGTGGGTGGGGTAATTCTTCTCATGCGGCTTAAGCTTGAGGGAAGCAAAAGCTATAGCCTTCTCTTCCTGCTGAAGTACTCCCCCAAGTCCCCGTAAGGACGCTTCGGTGTAAACCAGGTACTCTACACCTGGCTTTGGTAACGCAAGGACTGGCGCTGAAGTCAGCTTGTCTTTCAGCTCGTCGAAAGATAATTGACATGCGTCATCCCAAACATATGGTACTCCCTTGCGAGTCAGATTCGTCAATGGACCCACTATTCTGGAGAATCCCCGAATGAATCTCCTGTAGTATCCGGCTAACCCCAAGAAACTATGCACTTCCGTCGGTGTCGTGGGTTGTCCCCACTCCCTCACCGCTGACACTTTGCTTGGGTCAAATGCTATCCCCTTCTCAGAAACAACATGGCCCAAGAACTATACCTCTCGCAACCAGAATCCACACTTCTCGTACTTAGCATACAACTGATGCTCTCGTAGGGTTTGAAGAACCTGCCTCAAGTGCTCGGCATGTTCTTCCTCGGAGTGTGAATATATCAAGATGTCATCTATGAAGACGATGACAAACTGATCCAAGAACCCTCTGAATACTCAATTCGTTAAGTCCATGAAAACGGCTGGGGCATTTGTGAGTCCGAACGGCATCACCCTGAACTCATAGGACCCATATCTCGACAAGAAGGAAGTCTTTGAAACATCCTGCTCTCTAATACGTAACTGATGGTACCCCGACCTCAGATCTATCTTCGAAAAGAAAGTTGTTCCCCTCAACTGGTCGAACAGATCATCGATTCAAGGCAACGGATACTTATTCCGTATCGTTACCTTGCTCAGTTCCCTGTAGTCCACACATAATTTCAGGGAACCATCTCTCTTCTTCACAACCAAGACTGTAGCGCCCCAAGGTGAGGTACTCCTACAAATGAAGCCCTGACCTAATAGCTGCTCCATTTGATCTCGTAGCTCTCGCATCTCTACTGGAGCCATATGTTACGCTGCGTGTGCTATAGGTCTCGTATTTGGCAATAAATCTATAACAAAGTCTATCTCTCGACTGGGCGGTAGGCCTGGTATCTCCTGAAATACATCGGAATACTCCCTAACAACAGGGATCGAATCCAAGGGAATCACAACCACCTTAGAGGTATCCTCCTCTATGTAATACAAATGATCGGTCGAACCTCCCTTTGGGCGAGGAAACGCCACTACAAACATCTTTTGCCCCAGAATGGCAAAAACAATGCTCCCACCGAAGTAATCAATCAAGGCTCCATAAGCTGCGATCTATTCCATACCAATAATCACATCATGCTCATGCATGTCTAAGACTAACATGTCTGCAGGTAATACCAAGCTACCAATATCTACCCCTACTCCCCGGCCTATAAATAAAAATAAGTGACCCACTCCCCAGTGGTGAGTCGACACACGCCATGGTGCTATCTGCTATGGCTAACAACCCTAAGGACTTCACAAAATATGTAGCTATAAAACAATGCGTTTTCCCCAGTAAACAAATTGAATTCGACCCAAAGTTCCATGGATAGAAAACATACCCCAAATCGCGGGTGGTGCCTGTGGGGCTGCTTCCGGGTGGACATTATAGATATGTCTGTACTGTAACCGCCCCTATTGCACTGGTGCTACTGGAAAGGTTGGTAGGTCTGGTACCTGAGCTGGTGCTGGGAGAGAGACTGTAAAAAGTGGCCCCCGTGGCTCATTACGGGCACCCCGCTGTCGTGGGGCCCTATCTCTCTTTGGATAATCGTGGTGCCTATGGCTGTGATTACCACACCCAAAACATCGGCCTCCAAAGTTACTCCCCCTCTGACCCTGTTGCTGTCGGTGTCGGCCTTGCTGACTTGAGACCTTATTCCTCTTTCGAAACTGCTTCATTTTACCACGTTGTTGACTAGAATTTACCCGGTCTTGGGTAGTTTGCTGTCGCAATTTTGGAGTCTTCGCACATTTGTCAGCTTTAGTCACACGCATTTGGCTAACCTCTCTAGGTCTTTTGCCTTCTCTAAGTTGCATGCTGCGTTCTTGGTATTGTAAAACTGCAGTGGTGACTGCTTGTGCTACGATGCCTGCTAACTCGGGGGTTGATATTCTCTCTGGGAACACCTGAGGTGCGAGTCGATTTTGCTCGTCGACTCCCTCAACCGTTTTAGGTAGTTCTTCTCGACGGTCCATTTGAAAATTTAAATGAATTTGGATGAGTTCATCATTCAAATAAACAAATCCCAGAAGCACGAATTCCCAATGCATAGAGATGAACACTACATTCCTAGTATTAGGGCTCTATATCAAAGAAAGCAGCGCTGAAAGCATAATAAGCCGCACAGATCCTAAGGACACTAGAACCTGATGCTCTGATACCACCTGTGACACCCCACCTAATTAAATACCGGGCGATCACTCCTTTATTAAATTAAATCAAGGTAAACAGTTGGTTCATTCTCAGCATCACTGTCGATAAAAAAATAAATTTTCCAATTTAACACCCTAAATAATTAAGCTAAGTGTCAAAAACATTTTTCATACAAACTTTCCAATTTTTAATTAAAGAAAAAGATTTATTTATTTAAAACAACATTTCTACAATTAAGAATCACACCACAATAAACCAAATAATATAATACATTCGTCAACCGAATGTCAACATATGAAAACTAAAGTCACAATTCCATACTGAATCAATCCCATAGAACAATACTGGAAATAACGAAAATATAAATGTCCCAACAACAACTGAAATAATGGAAAGGGCGACACGTGCCCAATAAATGAGAATGCTAGAATGGAGTCAATAAAGGAAGCCGTCCATGCAAGTGACCTGAAACTCCCACCTAAGCTGCAGCACGTTCCTCTCAAGGGATCCTAAGCAAGACGCCCCTGTGGCTGGGCACCTGAAATATATACATATATATACAAGAGAGAGAGAGAGAGAGAGAGAGAGAGAAAGAAACGGGTCAGAGCCCGAAAGTGTGTTTGATTTAAAAATACGTTTAGCAAGTATTTAAATTGATACAGGCCAATGCAACAACATATTAGTGCGTCACTCTCTTGAGAAATACTCACCTCTCTTCTAATGTGCACACCTATCGCACTAACCTTCCCAACGGTTTCGTTTTATCAATTAACTCACTAGTCTTTCTAAAAGATTTAACTTATCTTAAATTACTCGTAAGATTTACAGTTCAACGATTCCATTAAAAATGTTCCAAATAGTAACCAAAGTTCTCCATTTTAACTTTATAAAATCAATAAGTTTTCCAGTGATATATTATATTTTCTCAAAAAAAGTATTCATAATCTAGTCCAGAATTATTCCTCACTTACTACGTTATAGCAATAGTTTAAATTCCTCAATCCAGATATATATATATAAGGTACTCGTATAATTTATATATATATATTCTAACTACACCAACATATAAACTATGGTGTAGGAATACTCTGCTTTCTCAAAACAAGTATTTACAATTTTTAGTCATCAACCATGTCCTACATATAAAATCACGGTAGGTAGTTCCAAATTTCAGAATTTCATATATATATTAACTACTCATATAATATATATTATAACAGCACCCCAACTAAATTACGGTGCGGGCATACTCTACTATCCAAAGCCCCATATCACTCATATTAAGGGTAATACATTCGGAATCACTCTCGAAATTTATTAACAATACATACACAAACAATATTGAGGCGAAGAATAGATTCCAAGTCTCTAAGAGGATGGCACATGCCTGTGTCTCTTAGGACCGTCTGAACTATCACGTCGATAGCCTGTACCAAGGACATCTATCTTCTAGAGTACAAGTCAATATCCTCCATAAAGGTCCCATCGAGATAAGACTTGTCCCAGCGCGGTAACCTCAGGGATAGCAAGTAGCGTGGGCATGATTTTCACATATAGATAGTATATGCATACACAATCATATAACTATACTAACATTACCATATCAATATTAGGTAAATTCTCAATTCCCAAAATTTCGACATTTTCATGTTATCATAATATTAGTATCGCGTATAAGGATTCGTCTCTAACCTTAATTCGAAGTATTCTTCCATCCTATTACGTAACTCACATGAACTCTCTCTTCCCAAGTATAAAATTCAGTAGGTGTCCTTTTTATGTTCCAACGTAAACTTCTTATGTAACCTTCCCTTTAAAACAATAATTTAACCAACCTAAGGTAAATACCCCATAAATACCATCCTTATCAAATATTAACGATCCCAACATCTATTCATATACCCTACTGGTCCTCAATGTCTCCCAAATTATTTTATTAAGAATGCCCAATAATTATTTCACGATAAACTTAATTTAACTAATTAAACAAAGGAAATAGGAGTCTGCCAGGAGGGGTCGATCGATCGAAGCTTGGGGCTCGATCGATCGAACCTTCGATCGATCGAAGCTCTAGGCTCGATCGATCGATCCAGCAGGTCTGGGCGAAAATTCTGCAGAATGCAGTTACGGGATTCATCAAACTTCTTCATCCAAAACTATGTTTTTCCATTCTAATCGTCCCAAAAATCCTACTATCATCATTATAACATTATACCAGGTGTTTATAACGTAAAGCATGTGTATAACTATCATTAAACATGGATTTTCAACCAAAAATCATGTCCAATTATCAAGAACCCTAGAATTTTCTTAAACAGATTTCTAATGAATCTTTCTCCAATATTTCTTTATTATGATCACCAAATTTCCTGGATTATTACCTCTACATGGCAAGGGTTTCCAGAATTAACATATACATCAATACTAAATGGGTTCTCCTATAAAAAATGGGGTTTTCTTCCATAGTTTTTATCACAATTCATTCCTAAGCTAACATGAAGATTGCATCAACAAAAATAGCAAGTTTAAACACTTGCCTGGGATTTTGGTATGCAGATTCACGGCTGATTTTGGTATGGCTGCGTTCCTCGACTCGTGATCTACGTGATGGTGGTGGTGCAAACCGGTGGCTTTTTGGCCTTGGATTGCCTTGGAGCTCTCTCCTCTCTTCTCCAATGGCCTTAACTTGATTTGTGAATGTTCTAACCCTAAGAGGCTGACCTAATGGCTGATATAGGTTGGCTGAAATTCGTGGGTTTAATTACCCACTTATGTAAAATGACTAAAATGCCCTCCCGGGGTACTAATTAGGCCTAAAAATGCCCCGAGACCCAAACTAAACCCCCGGGTACACTTTTCTGACTATCTCGACCCTTCCGGACGCGTTGGCGCACTCAAAATGACCATACGAACAACTTATAAAATATTCACTTTTTATATAACAAAATTAGTCCCGACGTGACACGGGCACGTCCCGACTTAAATTTCCGAAATAGTCATTTAATTCACTCATGACATTCAATATAACCAATATAATATATTACTATGCTCATTAGTAATATTCAACAAGTTTCCCATAATTACTAACTCTCATCACGTTAATAATTATAACATAATTAATTTCCGGATATTTATTAAATAAATCATTCTCGTTTAATTTAATAAATCCCAAAATTAATATAAATTAATATAGCATGAAAATACGGGGTATTACAGTTTAGAAATAAACAAAATGGATAAAGATAATTTTTATGCGTCTTAAATTCAACTAAAGTCTAATAAGAGAGGAACCGAGCCCTCTAGGATGATTCCAAACACAAAATAAACTGAAAAACGAACCGTGGCACCTCCAGCAAGGTAATTATTTGAACAATTTAAGACCATTAATTTTAGCATTACTTGATATGACATCGGTATAGCATGAATAAGCCTTATTTACAATTGTGGATAAAATTTAGAGTTCAAATAAATAAATAAATAGATCTTTTTATCCATGGATAGGACCCTAGAGAGAGAGAGAACTCTCACATTTTTTGTAGGCCATTATAACACCACCAACACAAATAAATTCAAAAGTGTTAAAAGTACACACTGAGTGAAAAGTATCAAACATTATACAACCAAACTTGTAAAACAAAAGACTTTTATAAAAAAAATACCATAACTTGGCTAGGCCATGGCGGTCAAAGTCGAGAGAGATTTGGGTGAAACAAAATTCAAATTTCCCTAAATGTTATACCTCATAGTTCAAGACAACTTCCTGAACCTCTGTATATGGCTAAAGGATAAGTTACTGGTCCACTAAGGTTAAAAATAAAAATCAAAACCTCTTGAAACAACAAATTAGAAAAACATTTAGAAACAACAGTTTAGAGATAACTGTCTGACCTACATAGTGTATTACGTACTGACCAGTGTATCAAACATATGTGTCTTCAAGAACAACATTTGTATATTAAGAACCAACATTCAATACCATAACCCCTAGTGTCAAACATCATATATGACCTCAATGTCATTGTACTTAGGTTGAATGTAGTTTTTTGGTCGAGTCATACACGTTGAGATAAATCGGTGTCTCTCCAGCACCATAACCAATCGACTTTCCTTTGGGAAAAGAAAACAAAATGGGGGACGATTCTCCTCTTATACATAGAGGTATTATTTACTTCTCCTTAAGGTCGGTGTAGCTTCTTGTTAAGGTCGGAGCACAACAACACATACATGGGGAAAAAACTGGGTTATAGCACAACCTTATCAAATATCAAGGAGATCACTCCCTTTAGAATATCAGCAGTTATGATCCCGAGTCGATCAGTTGACCTTTGAGAAGATCAAATTTCTCTAGGGTCAATTTGTTTAGAATTTCTTTTATTGTTTTCAAGACATGTTCCTTCTAAACAAGACTCCCCCTTCGAACAGACCATAGTACCTCAACCTAGAAAAGAGCAGGAGCAGGGGTAACTTAAAGCAGACTCTACAGACAAATGAAAACATTAAAGACCAAAAACCAAAATAAAAAAGAGGGTTTCAAAAACCCAAGTTTAAATGTTATTTTGAACCAAGATGCTGAGAGGGTACAAAGAGTATACCTGCTACGATTTCAAAGAGCGATTATGGCTCGATCTGTAAAATAATTGATAGACAACAAAATTAATTATGAAAACAAAACATAAGCACAAAAAAACATTAATTTTATAACTATTAAAAAACAAAAAATGAAGAAAAATATCCAGAAACATGGTGTGAGTAATGGTAGAAGCTTCACAAATTGTATAACTATCAAATCACTTTTTTTGCATCCTGTCTTTCTTTGTAGACCTGATGTCATTAGGTGGATAATTGTCTAACATTTGATGTTTATACATCTAATTGGTATTTCGAATTTAACCAAATAATTCCTAAAGCAATTAAATCATAGCAACACTACCTTAAAAACTTAAATAAATGAAATGGCACGAGTCTCATTACTTAGGCAATAAAGATAACTAAAAGGTATTTATAAGTTACAACAAAACTTGAAAAACTTAAAATAATAAAGCAGTATATAAAAATCATGAATCTTAGAAACCTATGGGTTTGACATCTCTTATCCCATCTCATCCCGAAACAATAAAAATTCTGATATAGAAGTATTCTCATTTATTTTCACAATGGCACCTTAAACTTGAAACAAAAACCATATCTTGTGCAACTTATAGATAATATTAGCTGGAAGAAAAAAAAGTATGTCAAAAAAGTGAAACTTAAATGCCTACTTATGGCCACTTACGCATTGGGTGGGGTTTTGGGAAGTCCATTTGCAATATATTCATAAGTAGGCTTTTAGAAGCCAATTACAAGCCTATATGTTTCCTCATATCATAAATAGGTGGTCCTAAAACAAAACACATACGTAAGAGGATGAGAATGATACCTCGCTGAAAATTAAAGAGTATCCCAATTACCTAAAAATTTAACAAAGCCTCATTAATGATATCCATAATAATTTGATTGCAATGAACATCACTACACCAAAATGGGAGATTTGTGAGTGATGTTATCACTCACAAATGACCTTTATAACTCCTATTTACCGTCATAATTTAGGGGGTGACAAAAGAAAATTTATAAATCCTAACAGCAGTCACAATTTTTTATAACCCCTATGGAGTTATGACTGGTGACCCCAATTTGTAACTGCTATTCGTAACTGCTGTCAACAGTCACAAATATAACATTCGTAACTGCTGTGAGCAGTTACAAATGTTATATTTGTGACTGCTAGCAGTTACGAATGTTATCTTTGTGACTGCTAACAGCAGTTACGAATCATATATTTGTGACTGTTGTTAGCAGCTACAAAATTAATAGTAGTGACAAATTTGTGACTCCTATTAGGAGTTACAAAATTAAATTTGTTAAATGTTGTAAAAGCTATTACAAATATCTTTATATTTTCACAAAATGATGAAATAATGAAAGTAAAATAAATATCATGATAACAAGTCTAAAAATTTTGAAATCATTTCATTTATATTTCTCATATTCCAAATATCCAGTACACATAAAACTTGTTAAACTTAATTTAACATCAAACAACCCCTAAGTGGGCGCCAAGTACAAAATGAACATAGAATAAAAAATAAACTAAAAAAAGTAACGACACAACACTTCGATGAAATGGAATGCCATGAACATGTAACAAATCATTCTAAATCTAGACTAGGAGTCACCACGCAGTGGATACGATTCGTGAAGTCTAGGTATATCAGCCGTGGGGGGGTATTGATGCGGTGACATCCTCCCTCGTGTACTCGGAGTATGCCTGTTGAGAAAGTTCAATGAAGTCAAATTTTTTGAATACGACGCCTCGGTATCCATTAACTTGTGCTTGTGTTGCTTGCCACGAAGTGTAAACACCTGGATTTAGGCCTTTGAATACTACGTATGCCGGATATGCCATGTGTATGCCTGCAAATAATAAAATGTGATATATATATATATATATATATATATATATATATATACACTAGCGTATGCCCGTGCCTGAAGGCACGACGAAAATTGCAAAAAAAAATCGTTACCCGACAACAAAGTGAAATAAATGTACAATATTTATGTCCTAATTTTGAAAATTTTGGGCAGAGTTCCCTTTATTTATAGGACTATCCACCCTGTTTAAAAAAATAAAAATACTCAACAACAGCAATACTACAATACTCGAGGTCCATATTGGACCTCATTTCAACCACTTCATCAATTTAACAATAATATTGACAACTATTGAATAGGAATGATGGTGGATATGATAGGAATGATACAAACATACAACTTCCCTAAAGTTGGGTAAACATATATGAATTTTATTACCATCATCTTACCTTTTCTCGTCGTTAAATGATAGCTTCACTTATATCTTACTTACTCCTTCACCTGAAATAAGACATGTGAATTGATAATTAAAAATGATAGCACAACTTGAACCAAAAACCATCCATTTTACTTGAATACAAAAATCATTGTAAAACAGAAGCATTCTATGCATATGTGACAATCTGTAGGTACATAAAAACCATTCTTGAATATTTTCAATCAAGTCCCTCAGACTATTAATACAACAATCAAATAAACCTTATGAAATAGTAATTCACATACCTGTCATATAATTAATAGAGATGTTGTCTTTGCCAAGAGAAGTTATGAAACTATGATACTCCAATACCAACACATGAAGTTCCATTAGAACAATTATAAACCAAACCGTAAATATGAAGTTCAAGCATCCAAGGTGGGATTGTGATCCCCAATCATAAGTCTAGCTACTCATAATTGAAACTACACTACACATGCTAGTTAACAACATAATTAAGTTAGTTATCTACTTTAAACACAAACCAATACAAGAGATGGCATTAAATGCAAATTAAAGCTAGTAGAACAAGTAGAGAATAAGTAAATGAGTAATTTCATTAATAATCACAAGTTGTGTACACGGGGCACAAAAACCAAAATTAGAAAATAGACTAAATGTACTCTCTCTTCCCCACACCACTACACAACTACAAAGTTACAAACCCAAAAATCAAAATAAAGAACCACAAAAGTTAGCAGCAGAGAAAGCGGGATGACAAAGCCCTATATATGGTCCGGATGGTGGCTCGAGGACGCGGGCGCGGTGGGGTCACGAGGGACATATGGATCATAAAGGTAAGGAGGCACATCAGCCTCGCCCCCACGAATATGAGCAAACAAATACATCTATGCTCGGGCAATCATGTAAGTATCTCGCTGATAGTCAGCCCGTAAGGATGCGAAGTTCGTCATATAAGTGTCCCGAAACTCGGTAAAATCACCCTGCAACGATGCGAAGTTTGCCATATAGGTGCCCCGAAACTCAGTAAAATTAGCCTGTAACTCATCTATCCGCACCCCGAGATATGTAATGGGGTCAACAGTAGGAGGCACATGAGGTTGGACTGGATGAGGCACTTCTGGAATATCCGGCATAGGAGCATTAGGGGCATCAGGAGCATCCAACATACGCTTTTTCCTCCTCTCCCAATAATCTTGCCCTAATCTTTTAGCAATGGTCTGATCATTAAACACCTTGGGCAGCCTAGGTATCTTGTCGCTGCCCAAGAACTCACATCCGGCATCCCTGCAAATCCGGGAAATTAGTCGCGCAAAAGGAAGAGTTGTGGTTCCCTTCTCACTATAGGCAGCGTTCACTATTTGATGCAACATGAGGGCGGGAAGATTGATGACCGTGTCATCCCCTAAAAGACTGTATAAGAAGAGGGCCTGCTTGTAACAGAGGACAACCTTGGTCTGAGTTGGAATAATGGAATTAACGGCGATGAGATGGAGGATACGATGTACATCGGGCATGCCCGAAGTGGGGAAAGTCTCCCCCGCCAAAATCTTGTCGGGTGCAAGACGCGCAATAAGTACCTCTTGTGGAAGCTGAGGCGCATCTGCGAGGATCGGGTAATGATAGAGCTCGAGTTTAGAAGCCCCACTAAGGTGCGCAGCCAAGATGGGCTTAGAAATAGTAATACGCCTCCCTCTCACATACGCTTCATACGTGCCGCCGAGCGTAAATACTAAAGAAGCATAAAAACGGCGCACGTGGTCCTCATTGACCTCCCCTCTCATGGACAGATGGGCCTCCCAATTGAATTTGGCTAAATATCGTCTTACAAAAGCCGACATCTCATCTAAAATCACCTCCTTCTCAATAGCAATCGGGCGACTGGTTTTGAACATGGCCCAATACCACTCCATCTCATCCTTGGAATGAAAAGATTCAAAAGCAGCGCCTCCCCATCCAGTAACCGCATTAGATGATGGCTTGGTGATCGAAGGAACCTACAAAACATTAATTCAATACACACACCATAAGTGCGATGCATAAAATCAAAGTAATCATGAAATTTGGGGAAACTAGGTTCGGAGGGTGCACGTTGGGAAAAATTGGTCGAGTAGACGTAACTGATGCACACCACACTCAAACAAGGATAATTCAACAAGAATGTGCGATAAAAGGTGCGAAGATGGAGCTTTAGCGCACAAAACCTTCACAGAGGCATTTTATTGAACATATAGCGTGCAATGTACAGAAAGTAGGGTGAAAATGGCATTTTCAAAGTGAAACAACCCCAACAAATACAACTTAATCATCAAAGCAACATAAACAAGCTGTATTTGTTCGATTCACATCACAAACAATGAGAAAATATGAAGTTTCCTGCAGAAAATGTGGATTTTACAAGAATGCATTTAACTATACTTTTATACAAAGAATACTAAATAAGATTTGAAAACAATTTAAGAGGGTTGAATTAGTAACCTTAGATGAGGATGCCCTGGATGAGGAAGCCATGAGGGTGAAAATGAATAAAATAAAGGAAATGATATGGGAGAGGAGGAGGTCTTCGGCTAAGGGAGAAGAGATAATGAGAAGTTGATTTGCTGATTTTAAGGGAATTTTAAGTGACCAGATGAACCGAATCGATTCGGTAGTTAAACCAAATCGATTCGAAACTCTCGAATTCAACACTGTCTAAGGGAGAATCGATTCGATGATAAACCGAATCGATTCGGATGTACAGACCTAACACTTTTGGTTTTCCAAATCGATTCGGAAGTAACCCGAATCGATTAGCAAACCCTTAATTGGCTACTGGAAGGGGTCAAATCGATTCGGTGATAAACCGAATCGATTCGGATGCTGGGATCAAACTTTCTGCTTTGCTGATTTCCTAAATCTCATGAAATTTGATCATTGGGCCACCTTCAACTGGATTTCTTGGACCCATATGGTATATCTAACGTATGTAACAGGTCCGGAACCAAAAAATGCAACCCCACATGTGCCGGGGATGCTCGGCACCAAAATTGAGAATTTATCGAACCCAATCACCCCTGCTAACGGGGCTGCTGCGTACGATGTCCGGTTGTAAATTCGTAGATATAATTAGGACGTAATTCACAATATGAACACCTATTCTTCCTATTCTTCCGACTTTGTTCCAACTAAAGTTCACACACTTAACAATTATGTCGGGTTCCAGATCGGAAGACATTCAAAACAGATTACTAATTGATTCAAAATAGATTACTAATATTTAAAATAGAGTTCAAACAGTACTAATTGTTCACTTTGACAATTTGTTCAAATTTCTCAAGACAAATTACTCTCGATCACTTAAGGATAAGACAAAGCAACGACCAAACCACCCAAGATTTCTCGACATCCTTAATAGTGTATGTCCCATGACTTCGACGATACAACGGATGATTCTCTTCTCCTGGCTCAACACTACTAACATAAACCTTACGTTCAAATATCAGCAATCGATGGCCATGCACCACCGTTCCAGTAGCAGCTGAAGCAACAACTTGTCCACTTGCAATCTTTCGCTGATTTGAAAAATCTAATAAATAGACATATGGATCATGTGGAGGATCAGTTAAATCTCCAAATTTTGGCTCAGTTGAATCTCCAAAGTTTGGCTCAGTTGGCGGGGGGGGGGGGGGGGGGTAGGAATGTAATCATGGGGACTTGAATGCGGAACTGGAGTGTAATTACGAGGGCTTGGATGTGGGACAGGAGTATAATTGAAAGGACTTGGATTTGGTATTTTCAATCCATGCGATTCAAAAGCACTTAAAAGCATGGTAACAGATGATTTGAGAAATGCCATATCCTCATCATGTTTTTCTTCTCGTGTCTTTGCTCTAGTCAACTGTGATACTATAGGAGCAATTGCCTTAAGTTTACTTTTGGACACGGGTCCAACACCACGAGTCGCCCCCTAGTATCTTTTCCTCTAAAGGCAGTCAATGCATCTGTATCAATACTGTTTTGGCTTGAAGAACCTTGACTACTTCTCAGCTCACTCAAGTTTTGCTTCAAAATTATTTATGAATCGATTAAAACCATTGAACGACGAAACTTGAAGGAATTTAATTATTACAACTGAGATTACGAAACTCACCATATCATCAGCTACCTTTGGGTGAAACTCCCCAGTTTTCTGCCTATGACTTTCGAGATACACTTTCGAACGATCAACAGGTCGTTTACTTTTAAGCACCTATAAATTAATTTTCCATTAACTATTTGATCAAGACATATAATATATATACACATTAAAATAAGAAAGGGTTTATACCATCTCCTCGGTTTTCTCTGCATACGACATCCGACCAAGACAATGGATGTCAGTCTTTTTAGCCCTGTTCACCCTGCCTTGGTGTCGTTGTTTTAATTTTGCCTCAGATCCTTCGCGCAAGACGAATTCATTCCACTCACGAACAGGGATATGCTCTTTCTCCGATACTGGATCCTTCAGGGACTTTATCCCATCACTATCCAATCCCTTAAAATAAGTCGAGCGGAGGTTACTTCTAAAAGTCTTCAATTGAATACCAATGGCTTTCATGGACCCCTCCTTCTGGTCGGCTGAAAGATTGAACTCTTTCATGAGCGTAAACCACAAGTCGTCCTTTTTTACTTTCTCAACCGTATCCCAACTCCCATATTTTAAACCAATACAATATTTTAACAAAGACAAGGCTCGAGCTTTAAAAGGATTCTTGCCACCTATTGGCAAAACCAAATAGGTTAAGGGAAACGTTAGCACGAGAATCAATGGCAGAATGTTCATCATGACTTGAACTTTCTGGCCTGGATGATGGAATTGTATTCTCGGACGCCATTTTCTACATTTTTATATTTATGCATTAGTTAATATGTTAATACAAGAGTAAGGAAATAATATAAAAAATATAATATAAGTTATACCTTTTCAACATATTCTAAAAGTTTTGATAACTAAAACCAACATAACATGCCACAATTAAACATCTACTCCTCTAATGCGTCTAATAATTTCTTTAATTCTGGGTTGTCATCCAGAATAAACTGAATCTCGATAGGTGCCTCTATATCGTCTACCGATGTAGTCAAGCGTTGAGGAGAATGTAAAACAACAGACCATGGATCATTGTTGGGGCTCTTTGCATAAAACACTTTCTTTAAGTTTTGGAATGCACAAACGAATGGCTCATCATTAACATCTTCTTTACTCTTCAACTTGGCCAAATCAACCTTCACCATGTGGGTGTCAGGGTCGACCATACATGTATTATTGTCCTCCACTCTCACCCAATCACAGTAAAATACAGTTATGCTGAAAGATATATAATCTAATAGGATAATTTGTTTTATAATCCCATAATACGTCATCTCAGCTTCTATCAAGTTTTTATCTTTCGCGCTTGCCCTGAAATGAGTTAATGCTTTATATGAAATGCCGCTGTTTTGTTTTCCAATGAGTTTTAACTCGTGTGTGCTTGAAGAGAACACAAAACCATTGACACGATATTGTCCAAACTCCTTGGCTACAAAACTAGGCCCATTTGCTAGACGTGCAAGCCTCGTCGATACTTCACCAGCTTTCAATAATTGAAACCAAGAAAGTATTTGCATTGTGAATATGTTGCAAAGACAGTAAATAAAAGTGAGGTATTACTTTAGTCACCTCGGAAGCTACCCAATGCCTAAAGTCATTGTTTGCGCTCGCGCCTCCCTTCCTCCTCTTGGCATGCCCGCACTCATTATATTGCCTAGGTTAAAACACTAAAAATATTAATTTCTAATGAATATAACATCGAACATATTACATTATTTTACAAAACACTTTAAATAAACTCACATTTTCCATTTATCTATGTCTTCATGCGTCTCGAATACATATCGAGCCACCTGGTTATATTGTGTACTTGTTAGCTTCACTACCTTACCTTTCCCCAGGGCCTCCTCATCAGCAAAGTCTTTTAATTCATCAATAAAGCGTTCACGACCTCCAACGTTTGGGTGAGGCATATATTCATTTGCATACAAGGAAGCCTCTTCCATAATGTACTCCTCAGCAATGGACCCCTCAACGTACCGTGTATTCTTAACGTAATCTTTAAAAGCTTTCATTAATCGTTCGAATGGATACATCCATCGGTACCTTACGGGTCCACATAAAAGTGCTTCATCGCACAAATGCACTAAAAGGTGGATGCTTATGTCAAAGAATGAGGGAGTAAAGTGCTTCTCCAAAAGACATATAGCCTCGACCAAAGTTTCTTTCGCTGCCATTATGTGCGTCCTGTTGACAACTTTCTCACACAATAGGGAGAAACATAAGATAATTTGTAGAATGGCCCCTCGAAGATCCTTGTGTTCCGAAAAATAGTGTCCGAACAACAGAGGGATAAGTTGCATTATCACATGCCAATCGTGGGACTTTCACTTTTTCAAATCTTTTGTTGCGTCACAGATAATCCTACGTAAGTTGGATGAGAAATTAGAAGGGACCTTCAAGCCCTTTAATGTTTCTAAGAACATATTTCTTTCTTCAATGCTCAAAGTATAAGATGCAACTTGCATATGCTTTTTTCTAGTGTTTGTATCTTCTTTCAACCATAATGATCTTTTAATCTTCAAATCACGAAGATCTTTACGGGCTTTTTCTCCATCCTTGGAATGAGAACCACCAATGCATGTGCTTACGAGATGCTCAATGATATTTTTCTCAGCGTGCATTATGTCTATCACATGTCGGACATGATGTTCCTTCTAGTATGGAAAATCAAACATTATTGATCTCCTTGACCACGCCATTTTCACATCAACATCCTTTCTTTTACGCTTTTGGGCCAAAATTATGGGGTGTTTCCCCCTCAACTTTTGATCAGCCTTTAATGACCTTTCTTCAATTTTTAAACCAGAAAGTCTTGGTGGAGGTGGTCGCGTCTCGGTGCCTTCTGGAAGAAAATTGCTTCGTATTGACCTGAATTTGTGACTTTGGGGCAGAAATCTTCGATAACTATGATAAAAAAGTTTACCACTTTTCTTAAGCCAGCTGGCTTCAGTCTCCTCTCCACATATAGGACAACCTAGGTAACCATGTACATTGCACCCAGATAAGGTCCCATAAGCAGGAAAATCATGAATTTCCAATACCAACATAGCTCTCAAAATGAATTCCTCCTTTTTGTATGAGTCGAATTCTCTCACACCTTCAATCCATAACTCATTCAATTCATCTATTAGTGGCGCTAAGAAAACATCAATGTCACTACCCGGTGCTTTTGGACCTGGTATCAACAACGACAAAATTGAAAACTCCTTTCTCATGCACAACGACGGGGGCAAATTTTAAGGCGCCGTAAACACAAGCCATATACTCTTATCTATGCTCAATTTGTCAAACGGGTTAAACCCATCGGTTAATATTCCGAGGCGAACGTTGCGTATTTCTGTAGCAAAGTCTGGGTATCGTTGATTTGAAGATTTCCACACAGATGAATCAATCGGATGTCGCATGAGATTCTCACCCACCTCCGCTCGACTATGCCAATGTAATACCTCGTATTTTTATGCTATATTAATTTGGGGATTTATTAAATTTAATGTGAGATAATTATTTAATAAAAATCCGGAAATTAATTATGTTATCATTATTAACGTGACGAGAGTTAGTAATTATGGAAAATTTGTTGAATATTACTATTGAGAAAAGTAATATATGATATTGATTATATTGGATGTCACGAGTGAATAAAATGACAATTTTGAAAATTTGAGTAGGGACGCGCCCGTGTCGTGTCGGGACTAATTATTGATAAATAAAAGTGAATATTTTATAAGTTGTTCGTATGGTCGTTTTGAGTGCGCCAACGCGTCCGGAAGGGTCGAGATAGTCATAAAAGTATACCCGGGGGTTTAGTTCGGGTCTCGGGGCATTTTTAGGCCTAATTAGTACCCCGGGAGGGCATTTTGGTCATTTTACATTTTTGGGTAATTAAACCCACGAAAATTAGAGGAGTTATATCAGATACCTAGGTTACCTTCTAGGGTTAGAAACTCTAAACACAAGTGACGGCCATAGGAGAGGAAGGAGAGAGCTCTCAAGGCAAATTCAAGGCCCAAAACTCAACGGTTTGCACCGCCGCCACCACCAACGCGTAGATCGCGAGATGGGGAACGCAACCATACCGAATTTGGCACCAAACTAGACCTCTAAAAATTCCAGGCAAGTGTTTATCTTGCTTATTTCGTTTATGCATCTTTCATATTAGCTTAGGAGTAATTAAGATGAGTTTTAATGGAAGAAAACCCGATTTATGATAGGAAAATCCATGTAGTATTGGTCTAATTGATAATTCTGGAAACCCTTGCCATGTAGAGGAATTTAAACCACGAAATTATGATGTGTATAAGAAGAGAATTCTGGAAATAATTGTTAGAACCATGTTTAAGAGAATTTTAGGGTTCTTGAGATTTTATATGAAATTGGGGCTGTTAATTCATGATTAAATGACAGAAATCCACATGCTTTACGTTGAAATACCTATTATGATGATATAGGGTTACTAGTATCAATTCTGGGATGATTAGGATTAGAAAATATGGAAATTGTTGGTGTTTGGAGATGAAACCCGTAACTGCAGAATTTCAGTTTTCGCAGACCTGCTTGATCGATCGATCGAGCCCAGAGCTGCGATCGATCGAGCCCCAGACCTCGATCGATCAACCCCTCCTGGCAGACTCCTATTTCCCTTTTTAAATGAGTTAAATTCAATTTATTATGAAATAATTCTTGGTCATCCTTAATGAAAGGTTTTGGGAGATAGGGAAGACTAGTAGGACATGTGAATAGATTTTTGGACCCTTGATGTCGGGCAAAGATTATATTTTGGGAGAATTACATAAGGGTCGGTAAATTTATGATTTAAAGAGAGAGACACGTAAGAGAGTTACTTTGGGACAAATGTGTATACCTACTGAAATTTATAATTGGGAGGATAGAATCCATGAAGCGATATATATTAAGTGGAAAAGTTCCTCAAATTAAAGTAAGATGTGAATGGAAATACGTGATAACTATATAACGTGAAATAAATGCGAATGACGTAATTATGGGAATTGAGACTTTACCCATTTTTGATATGGTAATATTAGTATAGTTATATGATTGTGTATGCATATACTATCTATGTGTGAAAATTATGCCCACGCTACTTGCTATCCCTGAGGTTTCCGTGCTGGGACAGTCTTATCTCGATGGAACCTTTATGGGGGATATTGACTTGTACCGTAGAAGATAGATATCCTTGGTAGAGGCTATCGGAATGATAGTTCAGAAGGTCCTAAGAGATGCGGGTATGTGCTTTCCTCTTAGAGACTTGGAATCTATGCTTCGCCTCATTTTGTTTGTGTATAGATATCCTTGGTACAGGCTATCGCAGTGATAGTTCAGACGGTCCTAAGGGACTTGGAATCTATACTTCGTCTCAATATTGTTTGAGTATGTGTTAATACAATTCGAGAGTGATTCCGAATTTGTATTCCCCTTAATGTGAGTGATATGGGGTTTGGATAGTAGAGTATGCCCGCACCATAGTTATTATGTGGGGTGCTATTTTGATATATATATTTTTGAGTAGTTAATATATATATATGAAATTATGAAATTATGAAATCTGGAACTGCCTACTGTGATTTGATATGTAGGACATGGTTGATGACTCAAATTGTAGATACTTGCTTTGAGAATGTATAATATGAAATTGGAAAGCTTTATTGATTAATAAAGTCAAAATGAGAACTTTGGTTACTAATTGAAATATTCTTTTCAAACAATTGAATAGTGGAATTTGAATCTTACGAGTAATCTAAGATAAGTCAAATCATTGGAAATATTAGTGCGATAAATGATAAGACAAACCGTTGGGAAGGTTAGTGCGATAGGTGTGCACATTAGAAGAGAGGTGAGAATTTCTCAAGAGTGTGTCGCACTAATATGTTGTTGCATTGGCCTGTATCAATTTAAGTACTTGCTAAACGTATTTTAAATAAAACACACTTTCGGGCTCTGACCCATTTTCCTCTCTCTCCCTCTCTCTCTCTCTTGTATATATATGTATTACAGGTGCCCAGCCACAGGGGCGTCTTGCTTAGGATCTCTTGGAAGGAACGCGCTGCAGCTTAAGTGGGAGTTGCAGGTCCCTTGATTAGACGACTTCGTTCATTCAGACCCACTCTTAGTAGTTTCATTTAGATGGGCATCTATAGCCCTTTCCATTATTTCATTGTTATTGGACATTTGTATTTCAGTTATTTCCAGCACTGTTACTATGGGATTTATTCAGTGGGTGTATTACTTTAGATTTCGCATGTTGACATTCGATTGACGAATGTTTTAAATTAATTGGATTATGTTGCAGAATTTAATGTGGTGTGATTCATACTCATTAAATGTTGTTAATAAAATAAATGATTTTTCTTTGAATAAAATTTGGGAACTATGTATGAAAATGGTTTTGACACTTAGCTTAATTAATTAGGGTGTTAATTTGGAAAAGTTTATTTTTACGACAGTGATGCTAAGAATGAACCAACTGTTCACCTTGATTTTAATTTAATAAAGGAGTGATCGCCCGGTATTTAATTAGGCGGGGTATCACAGGTGGTATCAGAGCATCAGGTTCTAGTGTCCTTAGGATCTGTACGGCTTATTATGCTTTCAGCGTTACTTTATTTGTGATAGAGCCCTATGTTTAGGATTGTCGATTCCTATGACGAGATTTCGTTCTCCTACTATAATGTGTATACATTAGTATATTTTAATTTCGTTTGGATGTGTGCGTATACCGAGCGATGACGGATGTCAGAAAAGGACCGTTAAGCGTACATCAGGAGGCAGGGCTCAGTTGAGATTATGAAATATATCCGAGGATGATGACTGTAGACGAGGTCACCTCCATTATGGAACGAGAAGCCACAACTAGAAAGGCGACTAAGGTACAACAATGATTTTCAAATGCTGTTATAGTCAAACGAGGTGAGAGGGTAAACTTACCCAACGTATTACAAAAACGTGTAGAGACTGTCAGTGGGAAATTTTAGAAACGCGAAAATTGTTTGTGTTTACCAAAGGAGGTAAAGTATCCGAAGGCGTAAATATAGGACGGAGTGTGGCAAACTGAAAGTGAAAATTTAGAGAAAATTTTCTTGGCTTTCGGGACGAAGTTATAATGGTTGGAGTCAACCATCAATTTTGTAAATGGAATGCTATGCCTATAGGAGAACCTTAGGTACAGTGTTGACTGTATGTTCCTTCCTTAACTGTTCAGGATGAGAAGCAAATGTGGTTCTGAACTCATCGAGAGAGGGCATGTCAGGGGTCCATTCGTGAATATGAATCTTAATCGTTAGCAAATTTTGTATCGAAAGAGGTAGATACTAGTGGGGAAACGGCTCCAAGTGGGAGACCAACTTGTAGTAATAGTTGATAACACTCAAAGAGGTAATTCTGATGGACGACCGATTCAGAGGTTGACAATGTCATATTTTGTCAATATAGATAATAACGCTTCTTTGTGGGGGATGTTAAAGAAATCGAAGAATTTAGTCGAGAATAAGACTGAATACAACGGTGGTGATATAGCGCCAAAAAGAATGTGGATATACATCAGGGGACCCATTTGAATGATTCGGATAATGGAATTCTTACCAAGTGATGGTAAATTCAGTAAGTACTATTATATATAGTAACATTATCTTTATGGCCTAAAAAGCTAAGGGAACAATCGGGATGGCTAACGGGAATCGAGTTTACTAAAGTCCGAGGGAAGGACAATCCTAACCTGGTTAGTAGTACAGGTGATAAGTGGATTATGTACTGAGGTATTTTGTGCAGAGTGAGATCGCTCGCGATAATATGTTCCAAAGTGAGTAGAAGGACAAGAATACAGTGCCTAGTAAAAGGCAACGATTAAAGTAATTTTGTTTGGTTTGAGTAGACATGTTACGTCCGGAAACCATTTGCGCAGTCAAGACGATTGCCAGGATGGAAGTATAAGTTGTACCCTCAGAGGATGAGGCGTTTTTATGTGACACGAGAGAGTCACTATATTTTGTTCGTTGCTAGATTAGCATGTGAAAGAGATTAATGCATATCATTATAAACGTTATTAAAATGTGAATATTTTTCCCTAGTGTAGCGGGATTTTTCTTTAGTTCCATCCGCGGAGGATGAATGAGTATATCAACAGTGTTTTATACTTTATTGAGGTTACTCGTTGTAGTGAGGCGATACCCGAGTATGATATTATCTTTGTTAAAACGTTATAGAAATGGTTAGTACGATAGTGGGCATTTATTGCAAGGCTATCAGAGTGGTTGCATTAGTGCAACATGTTTTATGTTTGTTTTGGCGAGGCTTTACCTGTGAGAAGATTGGACTCGCACTTATATTATCTATCCTAGAGACTTCGAAGGAGATAGTGGGCTTGAGATATTCGATGCCAAATTATGTATAGACTTTGTCAGTAAAATTTCGTATGTATCGGGATTCACCGTTGAGCGAAAAGATTTGACTTAGTATTATGTTTAGCACTCCGGACTTAGTGATAGGAAGAGTGCATTGTTATATTTAACCTTTAGAGATGTGGGAGTTAATATTTATACCCCTATTATTAGGGAAAGGAATTTCGAGAATTCAGATTGTATGTATTCGAGATTTATGGAATGCTATTACCATCAACCAATACGGTAGTGAAATTGGTGAAACGTTCTTTATTAAGCATAATTACGGGAAAATTGTAACTTTTCTGTCAAGAGACGGAATAAAGGGGTACATACCACGGACGGAGGACCTAATGGATTTCGATGACCGACAAAGCTAGGTAGTAGTGTATCGGGGGGGTTCCTTATTTGGATTTTGCTTTGCGAGACATCCTACGCATGAAACTTAGCGTAAGGTTGGAAATAGGGAGACGTTTGGTCACTATTCCATGAGTTTGGTACCCTGGTCGAAATGGGATCAAGTAATTATGTATGTAAGTTGGAAGTTGAATTTTGTGGTAGGAAAACATTGAAAGTCATCCCCACGAGTTGAGGGGTGGAACGATGATAAGGAGAATTTAAGAATTCTGATTTCTATGGTGATTGAGAGTACCCAAATGTCATAACCGCGTACTAAACACAAGCAAATAAAGAGTTGGAATGATTTTTAGAACGAATTATCTGGAAAGAACCTTATTATACAAAAGAGAGGACCTGTAATTATTTTGATGAATAGAGCGTTAGTGATTTATTTTGGTTGTTGTACCTATTTGGGAAAATTGTTGTACTTATCTGAGGAAGGTTGAGAATTATTATTCCTCTTTTATTGTCATGGAATTTGAATGCCTATTCCTTCTATTCCATTGATTTAGTTAGTCCTACAGATGAGTAGCATGCCATTCGCCCTCCCAGGGCGGTCGGAGTGTTGCAAAAATGTGGACATCTGGGTTAGCTGCAGTTAAAATAGTCCGAGTCTAAGGGACGTGGTAATAGACGTGTGAAATATATGTTTGTGGGAATATTATGAAGAAGTGGAAGTGGTAGAGTGGATTAAACGTCACATGAGGGGCGATAATCCATACATAAGTGTGCAATTAGAATAGCACGCCCTAACTTGATTGGAAGGCTGTGAAAGCCGTTCAAGAAGAGTATTCCTTAAATGGAGCAGAATTAAATGATTATGAAGAACACCCGGAGTGGAGTTGTTAGTAGACAAGTATGAGAGTGAATTGCACATACAAAGGTGATGATGTTGTTATGGTATAGGAGATCCAGAAGTGCGCTTCGTGGAGAGAAGAGCGCGGGTGGAACTTTCGTCATACCACAAGGAAGGAAGGGGAGTATTACGTATCACTTAATGTGAGACATTTCAAGGAAGAATCGATGTTTAGCGGGACGTAGTGAGTAGTCTCTATATGCACCGCCCATAAGTAAGGTTTGGTTGAAAGCGGAGAATCATCCAAAGAATTTTGTGTTTATCGACAATTCCTGAAATTGGAAGAGGTCGGTAAAGTTGGTACAGTCCTTGGATGGGTTGCCATCCTCAAAACAAGATCAAGGGTTTATCCCGAACTTGTGAATTAAGTCGCCGAGAAGGAAGTGATTGATATTCCTTTGGGCAGGCTTACAATATTAACTAGTATGCCCCAGACTTCCTTTGAAAGGAAGGATCGCGCCAGTGCATTGTCCGGCGAAGTATAAATTTCCGAATCAGGATGAGATTGGTAAATCCCACCTTTGATATGGGATTTCAGGAACCAACGAAAATAAGTATTCGTTTCGAGTAGGATGTATCACCCTTAGCCAAGGAATAGGTGCATGGTGATTAAAGATTTGGGGATCTACGTGAAGGAGATTTTGGAATCTTGGAACGATGATTTCAAGAATGCTCTGTAGAAGCACTCGTACCTGTTTGTCGCGTACGAGGTACTTATTAAGGTTTTGTTATGGAAGAACCTCGACTATTCTCCTTCCGTATGTTTAGAGGAGAGTAGATAATCAAAATTTTTGGATCGGTCGAGAGAACATCCGATGAATGTGGTAGAATTCCACGACTGTTTTAGACGAGCAAGAGTGATCAAATGTTCATAATATTTTCTCAGAATAGGAGTTTTGTATATGAATAAATCCGAATATTTGTCATGTAGTGAGGTGCGGCCTCCTAATGATAGTGAGATAATGAAATGTATAACGTATAGGCGTGACCTATGTGAATGTTGTCGGTTGGGAGCACAATGTGAAGTGTCTCCAAAGAGAATGTAAAACAATATTGCTGTGAGGGAAAAGCTATAATGATTGAGCGCCGTACTATGTAGATAGTTTGCGTACTGACAAGAGATATCCAGATTTGTTCTTACCAGGTATGCCTTATTTTCCGAATTTCAGGACGAAATTTCGTTATTAGGGGGTAAGTATGTAATACCCCGTATTTTTATGCTATATTAATTTGGGGATATATTAAATTTAATGTGAGATAATTATTTAATAAAAATTCAAAAATTAATTATGTTATCATTATTAACATGACGAGAGTTAGTAATTATGGGAAATTTGTTGAATATTACTATTGAGGAAAGTAATATATGATATTGATTATATTGAATGTCACGAGTGAATAAAATGACAATTTTGGAAATTTGAGTCGGGACGCGCCCGTGTCGCGTCGGGACTAATTATTGATAAATAAAAGTGAATATTTTATAAGTTGTTCGTATGGTCGTTTTGAGTGCGCCAATCCGTCCGAAAGGGTCGAGATAGTCAGAAAAGTATACCCGGGGGTTTAATTCGGGTCTCGGGGCATTTTTAGGCCTAATTAGTACCCCGGGAGGGCATTTTGGTCATTTAACATTTTTGGGTAATTAAACCCACGAAAATTAGAGGAGTTATATCAGATACCTAGGTAACCTTCTAGGGTTAGAAACTCTAAACACAAGTGACGGCCATAGGAGAGGAAGGCAAGATCTCTCAAGGCAAATTCAAGGCCCAAAACTCAACGGTTTGCACCGCCGCCACCACCAACGCGTAGATCGCGAGATGGGGAACGCAACCATACCGAATTCGGCACCAAACCAGACCTCTGAAAATCCCAGGCAAGTTTTTATCTTGCTTATTTCGTTGATGCATCTTTCATATTAGCTTAGGAGTAATTAAGATGAGTTTTAATGGAAGAAAGCCCGATTTATGATAGGAAAATCAATGTAGTATTGGTCTAAGTGATAATTCTGGAAACCCTTGCCATGTAGAGGAATTTCAACCACGAAATTATGATGTGTATAAGAAGAGAATTCTGGAAATAATTGTTAGAACCATGTTTAAGAGAATTTTAGGGTTCTTGAGATTTTGTATGAAATTGGGGCTGTTAATTCATGATTAAATGACAGAAATCAACATGCTTTACGTTGAAAATACCTATTATGATGATATAGGGTTAGTAGTATCAATTCTGGGATGATTAGGATTACAAAATATGGAAATTGTTGGTGTTTGGAGATGAAACCCGTAACTGCAGAATTTCAGTTTTCGCAGACCTGCTTGATCGATCGATCGAGCCCCAGACCTCGATCGATCGACCCCTCCTGGTAGACTCCTATTTCCCTTTTTAAATGAGTTAAATTCAATTTATTGAGAAATAATTCTTGGGCATCCTTAATGAAAGGTTTTGGGAGATAGGGAAGACCAGTAGGACATGTGAATAGATTTTTGGACCCTTAATGTCGGGCAAAGATTGTATTTTGGGAGAATTACATAAGGGTCGTTAAATTTATGATTTAAAGAGAGAGACACATAAGAGAGTTACTTTGGGACAAATGTGTATACCTACTGAATTTTATAATTGGGAGGATAGAATCCATGAAGCGATATATATTAAGTGGAAAAGTTCCTCAAATTAAAGTAAGATGTGAATGGCAATACGTGATAACTATATAACGTGAAATAAATGCGAATGACGTAATTATGGGAATTGAGACTTTACCCATTTTTGATATGGTAATATTAGTATAGTTATATGATTGTGTATGCATATACTATCTATGTGTGAAAATCATGCCAACGCTACTTGCTATCCCTGAGGTTTTCGCGCTGGGACAGTCTTATCTCGATGGGACCTTTATGGGGGATATTGACTTGTACCCTAGAAGATAGATATCCTTGGTAGAGGCTATCGGAATGATAGTTCAGACGGTCCTAAGAGATGCGGGTATGTGATTTCCTTTTAGATACTTGGAATCTATGCTTCTCCTCATTTTGTTTGTGTATAGATATCCTTGGTACAGGCTATCGCAGTGATAGTTCAGACGGTCCTAAGGGACTTGGAATCTATACTTCTTCTCAATATTGTTTGAGTATGTGTTAATACAATTTGAGAGTGATTCCGAATTTGTATTACCCTTAATGTGAGTGATATGGGGTTTGGATAGTAGAGTATGCCCGAACCATAGTTATTATGTGGGGTGCTGTTTTGATATATATATTTTCGAGTAGTTAATATATATATATATGAAATTATGAAATCTGGAACTGCCTATTGTGATTTGATATGTAGGACATGGTTGATGACTCAAATTGTAAATACTTGCTTTGAGAAAGTATAATATGAAATTGGAAAGCTTTATTGATTAATAAAGTCAAAATGAGAACTTTGGTTACTAATTGAAATATTCTTTTCAAACAATTGAATCGTGGAATTTGAATCTTACGAGTAATCTAAGATAAGTCAAATCATTGGGAAGATTAGTGCGATAAATGATGAGACAAACCGTTGGGAAGGTTAGTGCGATAGGTGGGCACATTAGAAGAGAGGTGAGAATTTCGCAAGAGAGTGTCGCACTAATATGTTGTTGCATTGGCCTGTATCAATTTAAATACTTGCTAAACGTATTTTAAATCAAACACACTTTCGGGCTCTGACCCGTTTTCCTCTCTCTCTCTATCTTGTATATATATGTATTACAGGTGCCCAGTCACAGGGGCATCTTGCTTAGGATCTCTTGGAAGGAACGCGCTGCAGCTTAAGTGGGAGTTGCAGGTCTCTTGATTAGACGACTTCGTTCATTCAGACCCACTCTTAGTATTTTCATTTAGATGGGAATGTGTAGCCCTTTCCATTATTTCATTGTTATTGGGCATTTGTATTTCAGTTATTTCCAGCACTGTTACTATGGGATTTATTCAGTGGGTGTATTACTTTAGATTTCGCATGTTGACATTCGATTGACGAATGTTTTAAATTAATTGGATTATGTTGCAGAATTTAATGTGGTGTGATTCATACTCATTGAATGTTGTTAATAAAATAAATCATTTTTCTTTGAATAAAATTTGGAAAGTATGTATGAAAATGGTTTTGACACTTAGCTTAATTAATTAGGGTGTTAATTTAGAAAATTTTATTTTTACGACAGTGATGCTAAGAATGAACCAACTGTTCACCTTGATTTTAATTTAATAAAGGAGTGATCGCCCGGTATTTAATTAGGCGGGGTATCACAGCCAAGTCATTGCCTCTGCTATCCAAGGTATAGTGTAAAGTCTCTTCAATCGAGGACCTAAAGGGAAATACTTTAACACCTTCTTAGGTATTTGCGTATCTACTTTCAACAAACGTTTATTATGTACTATCATCTTTTCTTCATATCTAGGTTCCTTACATACAGGACAAGCCCGTTTGTCCTTATGCTCCTTATAGTATAAAATGCAGTCATACTTGCAGCAATGAATTGATTTGTATTTCATACCCAAACCTTTCAAATTATATTTCTTGATCGGATAATTGACTGGCAGTGTATTTTCTTTGGGGAGCAAATCTTTCGCCCAGAGGAGTATTGTCGTCACACTTTTCCCAACAAGACAAATTTGCTCTTTAAGTTGTGCAACCCAACCATGGCATATTACTTTGTGTGGTCGGAGTTGGAGTTATGGTATAATGGTGTTGTGGCTGCTGCTTTTAACCGTATATAATCCTTAACTTGGTCCGTATCATTGCCAACATGATCCTCACATCCTAAAGCATTCCCTCTACTATCTTGCTTTTCTTGTGCTGCGTGCACTTCATACGTATCATTTATGAGATCGTTTAACCTAGCATGTACTAACGGGTCACCATTTGTGTGAACGATTTCATTGACAAGTATTTCTTCTGGAATATACTTAAATTCCCTCTCCCCACGGAAATGCCAAAACGTGTAGTCAGCTTGCATACCGCAATGAAACAAATGTACTTTTACATCTACCCCTTTCAAACGTTTCCCATTTTTACAACGATTACACGGGCATGGGATAATATCAGTTTCGAGATTCTTCGTTGCATAATTCACAAAGTCTTTAACCCCATTAACGTATACTTGCCCCACTCTACAACTTTCACCCACCCACTCTTTATATTGTGGAAACCCCATTAATTGTACAATACAAACAAATAGAATCTTAGTAAATTATAAAACTAAATGAAGTTTGAGCTAATATTTAGAACATAATCTCTGACTTATCATTGCATTAATACTATCATTGCATTAAAACTCACAGGAAAACACAACCAAGCACAAAACGTCAAAACTTCAACGAGCACAAAATAATGGTTATTTAATTAATTTTGAGATAAAATAAATATGAATAGTATAAAATGATTATTGAAAAAAATCTAACATATTCCCAAACAAGATAATATTCAAAAAACGAAAGAGGTTAAACGATGTGTAGATATACTCACAACAAAACAATCAGATTTGATTATATTTTGTCTAGAGAACGTTGACCACAAATCTCGGGCAAAACTCGTAATATTAAAAATCCATTTGATTATATTTTGTCAAAAAAATATAATGTCTGGAGTTTTTGAATAATATTTTGTCAAAAAAATAACCTCAATACAATTTCTAGGGCTTATTAACATAAAATACAATTTGTATATAGATACACTCATAAACACACATATAAACAGAAATCTATACATACACATACATACACACACATGTAAACATAAATTTATACATACAGACACACATATAAACAGAAATCTCTACATACACACAAATATACACACATACCCACACATAATAAGAATCGAAATTAGGCTTTAGACCGAAATTATACCACAAAAATACCCAAAAATATACCTGTTTGATTCACAGAAATTAGGGTTTTAGATTCTCAAATGCTTCTTCACATCAGCGTCTTCTTCACAGCTAAGGCAAAATTTCATTTTTGGCAAATGAAATAACAAACGAAATTAGGCCAAAATTTCTTTTTTGGAAAATGAAAGAGAGAGGGAAATTAAAGCGGTAGCTCTTCACGTAAGATAGAGGGAAATTAAAGTAGGTGAGAAATTTTGTGACTGCTAATAGCAGTCACAAATTGAGTCTAAGATCAAAATTTGTGACTGCTGGGAGCAGTTACAAATTTATGACTGCCAATAGCAGTTACAAATTAAGTCTTAGGCCAAAATTTGTGACTGCTAATAGCAGTTTTAAATTTGGGACCGCTAATAGCGGTCATAAATTAAATCTAAGACTAAAATTTGTGACTCCTCATAGCAGTTATAATTTCGTGACTGCTCATAAAAGTCATAACTTATGTCTACTAATAAGCTTGTGACAGTTATAAATTTGTAACTGCTTATAGGAGTCACAAATTAATTATATGGTAACATTTGTGACTCCCATTAGCGGTAACAAACTAATTGACTCAATTTTTTTTAACCAATTAATTTTATCACCCCTAATGGCAGTCACAAATAATTTTGTGACTGCTCCCGGGAGTGACTAGTTTGTCACCCCTATTGGCAGTCACAAAAAGGCAGTCACAAAATTAATATTTTGGTGTAGTGTATAAATTTACTAAGTTACATTAAAATAAACTAATCAAGTTGCTCATATACCTGGGTATTCCCAATACACAATAATAATAATAATATATTTGAATTAATACAACCTCAAGGAACATTCATCACAATCACTCACCACCTAAAAGAACCTCGTGGTGCTGACACCACTAAATATCACAAAGAAAAAAAATAATTGGCCACAAAACGAACCCGTGGAAAAAAACTAAAGAATAATGGAAGATGTCAGTCTCATAGAGCAATTCATCAAACACCTCGAGGCTATTATTCAAATGTTTAGAAGTGATACTAATAATACTACATGACAAACTCATCAACAAAACCAATAGAATATTATGAAGAATACTACATGAAAACTCAATTAGAAACAACCAAAAATCTCATAACATTAAGTTTTAATGCAAACCCAAATTGGTTGCTAACAAATGACAACCAAAAATATTATAACATTAAGATTCCAAAAATCACAATGAAAAGCCTCCTCCAGATATAAGTAAACGCAATCACTATAACATCCCTCAAGTCCTAAATTAGTAATATAAACTACTAAAATGAATAAAATTTAACCCATCTATTACTCCAATACCCTAAAACACATCACGCTAACAATTGTTTACCCTAGTTACTCTGTAACTATATAAAGTTAAAATAAAAACATGATAACCCCAAAAAAATTCAGTATTTGAAACATGATAACCCCAAAATGCATTGGTTGTAACTTCAAGCACTAACTGTTAAAATAAAACATGATAACCCTAAAATACATATACATACCAACCATTGCTTACAAATCATCAGTAAAACCAACACGGAATGTTGGATTAGAACACGAAATGGAAAAACCTAGGTTGTCAAAAATCGTACCTGGAAGAGAAGATGATGATCGGGCAAGAAAAGGATGAAAATATGGGAAGATGAAGATGAGGATCTCACGTCTTTCACACACACACACACACACACATACACACACACACACACACACACACACACACACACACACACACACACAGAGGGGGAGTTGAGACTGTAAACATTGATTTGAGTGCTTGTGGGTTCGTCCAGTGAGAGAGTTACAAAATTAGCCTTACTTTTGAATTAAAGTGAAAAAAGGGGAACACAGAGAGTGAGGAAAAAGAGGGGGAAATGAATTAGTAAGGGGACAAAAGAGGAAAACACACTTTTTCTAATAACAGCCGTAGGATTCCTTCCTTGTTGATTTCATCCTAGCCTCTAATTAAGTTATCATCTTATCGAATAGTGTTCATACTTCTACTCCTTATTATATATATATATATATATATATATATATATATATATATATATATATATATATATATATATATCCTAACCATATATATAAATATAACTATGAAGATAAGGGCGTACCACGCTCTCCCACGAATCACCCCTCCATTCGTGGTAACACCCCTCGATTCTATCTCCAAAAGCCATCACAACTCTCAAATCCTCAAATCACATCACATCACCACATCGATACTAAAGATACCTAACATCTATAATAATGATCTATTGAAATAAATCTCATCTCCAAAATAAACTATAAGGATATTAAAATCAAGACCACTAGTTCGAACCTCAATGCCAACCATGGCCTTAGCACAAAACACCCTATCTCCAAGAAACACCACTAACACGTACGATAGACCCAATACCTTAGAGAATACGAATAAAAAAAGGGAATCAAAGATCGATAAATAAAATACCATTCTCAACATGTGACAAAAATATGAGACAATAAACTTTGTTTCCACATGATATAATGCGGTTTAATCCAACGAATATGAAACATCCAAACAATAATATCCATCACTATGCTAACTCCAAAATAAAATCCAACTCCCAACGATAAATAAATACTCAAATTAAATAATCCAACAAAAATCTCTGACTAAAATCCGTAAACAACTAGGGAATAGGCCCACCAAATCCATAATAATTGTCTCATAATAAAACAACAGAATAAAAATAATGTAAACTACTAAAGCCATAAAAGTAAATCTCCCGCTGCACTCCAAAAATTTCCAATAAATCTTGTGCATCTACTCCATCAACTATATCTAAAATATTAGTCAATGCAGTAGATCAGAGCCCACTGCATGAACCCTAGTTGCTCCTCCTAATTAGGATCCGTAAGCCCAGATATAAGAATTATACATGATATATATTAAAATTGAGTATTTTAAATTAAACGATATAATAACATGCGAGTAAAGTGATACAATAATAACTACCGACATAATTAATCCATCCCACAATTTAAGTCTAATTATGATATTACAACATTCATTATAAATTCAAAATTATTAATTTAATTAATGTAACTAATTGTATTAAGGCGATACTAGTATAACCAGTTCACCCTATTAAGGTTCCTGCACATACTCCTGACATGCCCAATTTTATTAATGTGACTGATTAGGCACATATTCTTCATATTTATCTCCTTAATTTCGGTGATTTTAATACCTCGAACAAGGTAATTGAATCATTTTTAGTCCATATCACTCTATTATCTGTTTCTAACAATATTCCCTAGTTTTTGTGTAATTGTGATGAAGTTTTCAGGAATGGAATGCAAGAAAGGAAAAGAAGAAAATCAGAAGAAAAGTCAAAGGGCAAAAGAGTAAAGTTCCATTCAAAAATTGAAGGCGACACCAAAAGTGAAGTTGAAGAGCATGAGTTCACAAGAGCATAGGAAGAAACGACACCCAAATCGGAGTTCTAAATCAGAAGATATGGCGAGTCAAAGTTGCAAGGAAAAAGTCAAAGTTGAAGAAAATCGGACCGATCCGGTGGAAACCGGACCGATCCGAAATGATCTAAGTCCAGTAGACCCCGGATGGATAGCAAACCGATGGAGAAGAAAATAGGACTGATCCGACTAGGACCGGACCGATCCGGTAGAAATAAAAGAACCGATCCGAGGGTAATCCGGACCGGTTCGGTCATGTGAAATCCTGGTAATTAATTATGCAGTTAATGCAGTGCAACTCTTGGAAAACTTGTGCCACAAGCAACTTGAGCTGTCAATTTCGAGACTTTATGCTATAAAAGCCCATGCCCTACATCATTTGAAGGAAGCTAGGGTTAGGAGAGGCTAGAGAGAGGCTAGGCTTGGTTAGGAGTAGCTAAAGAATTCTAGGGTTAGTTTTTGAGAGAATAATTCAGAAGTTTTCAATTTCTTTCATGAACTCTAGGTTGTAAGGATTTCGGGCTTCCAAATACTTTCTTGCTGCTGAATTCAAGTAAACTCTTTCCATTCTCTAGTTTTATTATTTGCAAATTATTTACAATGTCTTGTAGATCCATAATTTTACATGTGAATTTATTCTTGAACCAAATCATGAGTAGCTAAATTCCCAAGGGTTGGGGTACATGAACTCAATCCAAGGAAAATTATTTATGTAGAAAATAGAGGTTAAATTAAAATATTGATTGAATCATGAAAGAAAATCATACAAACATTGTCAATCTTTTAATCTCTCTTGCCCTAGGTACTTGAGATGTTTAAGAACGCTTTGAGAGTATAATTTTCCATTCACCGCTTTGTATTTGCCTTTGGTTTCGTATGGTGCGGGCTTGAACCTCATATACGTAATGCTTAGAATATATAAAGACTGGATCTAGTCAATAATTTTAATTTACAATTCTAGTATTCTATACGGTAATTTGTTAAGGATTGAGGGATTGTACCCTACCCTATTTTCTCCCATTTGTCAGATCTAAATTTTTTTACAAATTTCAGTTTGTTTTTCTTAAGAAATTTTCCCCATAATTAATCATCTTTTTGTTTCTTTTAAGAAATCATTCCAAGATTTAATAATTTTTCTGATTACTATTTGGCAATCTTGATCCCTGTGGATACGATCCCGACTTACCGGGTTATTACTTGAGCGACAGGCTTGCACTTGAGCCTAGAGTAAAACGCACTTTTGAGACAAATTCTTAGTCGCGTGGCATGCCCAATTTTATTAATGTGACACCAATATAGCTAATTCACCCTATTACAAGTCGTACACACACTCTTGGTGCCCCAACCATTATACACCACACACTTTTCCATCATTATATCTATGTAACACCCCGCCTAATTAAATACCGGGTGGCCAGTCCCATGCCAATTAAAAAAGAATATACAGTTGGCTCATTCTTAGCATCACTGTCGAAAACATTTACAACTCACCCAATACCCAATTAAGCTGGTGTTAAAAACTTCCTAATTTTAATTTCATCAAGATCCATTTTTAGTTTTCGAATAACACTACACCTTTTATTCTACAACAATAATAACTGAATAGATAACACAAAAGAATTTAAATTTAACTGGAATAAACATTCCCAAATAATAATCCATTACAGTAATCCCAACAATAACATATGTATTAAAATAACACGAATACAAGAGTATTTGACTCAGATAGAAAAGAAATAACTGAATTCCTTTGGGCGACATGCCCTAACTAAAAGAATACTGTGAATCAAATGGATGTAGGCGTCTAAGCAATACTCCATAGCTCCATAGCTCGTCATAATCCGCTAAGGTTGGCGTCCCTGCTGCTGGACACCTCATATAGAAGGTACAATAGAAAAGAGAATATGCAAGGAAACGGGTCAGAGACCGATGTGAAAATAATTTTTAAAACAACAAGTATTTAACAAGTGCAATAAAGCATTTATTATGTACATGTTAGTATCCAGACTCTCACTTGATATTCTCACCTCTCAGTTAGGGTTCACACTTAACGTTTCCTATTAACCTCCTAGTTAATGGTTCCTCTTCACTAGTTTCCATAATATGATTCCATCCCATATCATAACCCCGTATGTCCCATACCATACGTATTATAATTTTTCATATTCTTTTCTCATTAATATGAATCCTTTCTCATTAATATGAATTAATCTTTTCAAATCTATAAGAATAACTATTCATTAACTTAGTTCAATTATTTTTCTCTATTCACCGTAATCTACAATTTTCACACAATAGATTGATTTAACCACAATATACACATAAATTTAATTCATTATATATATACATATATAATACGGCACCCCAAGACACAACTGCGGTGCATGCATTACTCTGCTATCATGTCCCAATATCGCTAGTTTCCGAATAGGGGACTAAAGGTTCGGTAAGGATTCCTCGAACCACAAACAACAACACAAAAATTAGAGGCGAACATAGTTCACATACCCACGGGACACGCACATACCTACGTTACCATAGTCAACGGACTTATCGACTCCTTGATAAGTCTTTCATAGACCTATGTTCTCGAGCGACAAATAAAAAATCCCATGGATTCATCAGGATATGACTGCCCTCACGAACAAACCTCCCGTCGATAGCAAGTAAGATAGGTATGTCGTACACATAAATTATCAATCAATCAAAAAGGCATTATCATCTACCTATAATATATTATCAACAAGGTAATCACAGTTCCCTCAGATAATTCCCATACGTAGCATTATATCTCTATAAATTCTACGTATTAAATTATTATGACTTTACTCCTTTAATTTAATTATTCTAGAGTCTCACTCATTACCCAAGGTTTAAATAGGTTTTCCTCAATATATTTATTCAGTAAGAAATCACTAATATCCTACTAGTCCATATCATCTTATCTCCCAAATTACTACGAATTAAACTCTCCTTTAATTAGGGTTAAAACCAATAATTTCTATTCTCTTATAAACACATCTTCTATCACCAAGGATTAAACCCTATTGTAAACTTAAGGCTACCCAGGCGGTTTATTAAATTTACCTTACTGGACCTATCCTTAATCCTCATGCATACAAATTAGAATCCAACCCATGAATCTAGCAACCCAAATTTTATTCAATTTAATTATCATAATTCTAATCAATTAAATCCCAATCACATTAATTTGATTCTTATCTAGGGCTTACTGATCTTCCCTAAGTCCCATTATATCCAATTAATAATCACCAAAGATTTAGAAAAGGTTTGGGATAAGAACAAGCATTAAAAAGAAACAACTTCAACATTTCTGGGGAGGTCGATCGATCGAAGGTAGGGGGTTGATCAATCGATCGCCGAGATAACAACCCAATTTTCTGCATTTCTTAAACTACGGGTTTCATCACTTTTGATCATTCAAACCTTCATATTAACAACCCAAATTCCTTATAAACCTTACCACATGATATAACAACATATGTGAATGATTTCTAATGCTCTAAACATCCTAGAATCATCAAGAGTTTGGATTCAATGCATATATTTATCCTCTTTTTCCAGAAAATTATCAACATAATATCTCAAGAACACACCAATGATTCTCATAATTTCTTCAACAACTTAATGATTATATCGTGGATTACTAGCAACCTATAACATGAGTTTGATTCCTACATAGTTCCATTTTCCAGAAATCAATTAACAACTCTATATTTGTCTTCCAAACAAGAAAAATCTCATCTTTTTATAACTATCCTAACATGGACAATATACAAACTTAGATTACACTCATCAAATACTTGCCTCTAATGAAGATCTAATCCTTTAGGGTTGTCTAACACAGGTGGTTCTCCCCTTCTCCGGTCACTTCCGGTGCTGGTTGGTGGTGGTGACCTTTGGTCCTTAGTTCTCCTCCTTTCCAAGCAAGCTTCTCTTCTCCCAAGCAACCTTTCACTCTCTCTCACAAGGTGACCTTTCAATTTTGTGTAGAAGAGATGAATGAACCCACGTACAACTAATCTCCAAATATTTATAATAAGACAAAATCCGAAATCACTATTCATTCCCCTTGTAAAAATGACCAAAATGCCCTTTTGGGTTGTCTTTTCATTTTCAAATGACCTGAGACCCAAAACCAACATCCAAATAGACTTTTCTGACTATTTCAACCCTTCCGAACGCAACGATGCACTCGAAATGACTATAAGATTGATGTAAAAATAATTTTCCATTTTAATTTAACAAATTAGTCCCGACACGTTCCATATCGCGTCCGACTAAAAATTCAAATTACTGAATTAATATCACATAGCCATATCAATGGCATCACATTCATATATTACCTAAATATCTTTAAGTAATATACAGAATCATTCATTTTAATATCCACAATTCGGATAAAACCCCAATGAATTAATTAATAATAAAATCTAATTAATCCATTAATTTAAAATATAACACATTTTAAAAGTCATTAAAATCACCAGGTATTACAATATAGTTCGCCCAATTTCGTTAGCACTGCATATACTGTGGGGTTCCACGCACAACACGTCATTATATCCAGTTTGCCCAATTTTTTTAGCCATGCGCATACTCATGACACCACACAAACCCATGTCTCTATAGCTGGTTTGCCCAAATGATTGGCCCTGCATATACTCACGATGAAAAATCCTTTTAATACTTGTTCTTTGTCTTAGGCATTAATTATCCATTTATTATCAAGTTTTCATTGCTCTTTATTGTACCCACCATTTATTCGGGTAGTCTAGCCGATATTATTCCTAGTACCATGCCTAAAGATCAC
The DNA here is from genome assembly GCA_949130495.1 of Sambucus nigra. NCBI lineage: Eukaryota > Viridiplantae > Streptophyta > Magnoliopsida > Dipsacales > Adoxaceae > Sambucus > Sambucus nigra. Next base: position 148,496,332 of record OX422220.1, read on the forward strand.
CAAAGACATAAGTATTTCCTATACTATCACTTAGGAGGAAAACCTACAAGAAATCACCTTCTAGTCCAGCACCTAGGCTAATGAAAAACACATGATGGCGTACTACCTGCCCTCACCCAGGAAATACCCAACTCTATAAACCTACACTCCCTAGTCCATATTGAGAAAGTATTAACAACAACGAGGCCTACCTACTAGTCCCATACCTAGCAAGTAACCTAAAAATAAGGGTAAAAGCATACTATCCCAAAATCCCAGCCTCCCTGCAGTGTCGAAATATTAACAGGAGTAACATCACATTAAACATATTTTCATTTATCACTACAATTTATCCAATTTATTTTACAATTTCAATTCCATCCAAAATTACGTTCGTTTAATTATATAATTAAACAAGTTCTACCAAAATTCACACAGGTTGTAATATTCTATAATTTTCACATAAGTGCCATCTTTCCAATTAACACGATATTTCCATTTTTAACATGCATATTCACAGCATTACACCAAAAATATTCATTCTACAACCTACACATAAAAAAATCGTGACTTTTCGAGTAGAAACATTATTACAGATTCATATATTTAATTTTAATACACGAAACATCCCATAATTCTATTGAAATCCCAATATCTAATCTAATCATGCTACTATTTTGAGTCTTAAGTTATAGTATAATTTTGAATAAAAATAGCAACGATATTCATTTCACTTTTCCTAATTAATCTTACTAATTTATTTTAAGAGAACACAATTAAATTAAGTTTTTGCAATATCTAAATTGCACAATACTTAAGGGGAATAATATAAGTACTCATGCTTGTAAAGAAGTCGTCTTGAAAATATGATTACACGCTGACGCCCCTCTCGTGAAAATAGCAAAGAAACCTTCTTGGTTGTTCTTGCCAAAACTTGATTTAGATATTCAAAACTTGGGTTGAAACTTATGTTTAATGGGGTTTAGGTTTTATAGATGAGATGAAATAATATTTTTAGAGTCTACTTCTTTTTAAGAAGGATTAAATGTGTTTTAAAAACCCTAAACTCGTGCCTTTATATTTTACTAAGAGAAAATAATCTGAGTCCTATACAAACTCTACATGAAAAGAGTCAATTTCTGCACTGCCACTGGTGTGAGTCGATTCGCCGCCAGGGCTGAACCAATTCGGTTGGCCTGCCAAACCGAGATTCACCTAGTTTATATAAAAACTTAAAAAAATTAAATTTCATTCCTGATTTAAATTCCACTTAAAACCTTACTTTAAACATATAACAAGAAACATTTATAAATACTAGAAATTAATTAATTCCAAATAATCTTTTCTGAAAATATTTGATTTAACAAAAAAAATTGTGGCTTAAAATCATGGGGTGTTACACCTAACTTATATAACTTCACCATCTATAACGTGTCAATAATCATATTGATTGTTTTTCTTAGAATTCCCCATCAAATGAAAACATTTTATGACAACAGTGTGTGCATCGCAATATACGAAAAATCATCAATGACATTGTGAATAACATCGAACACTTCTTAGAGGTTGTCTTTCCACTCAGATCTTTGATTTCCAATAAAAATATATTTACCTTCAAAAAACTTCAACAAGAAAATAAGGAAACTACAATGAAATTTGATGCCCAAACAATCACACAAAAATTTAAAAAAAAAAACTACGAAAAACTATTGCAAACCATTTTGATTTTCAACAGGTATGCTAGAACACCATTGCGCCTCCCTAGCTAATTAGAGTGAGTAGATGAATATTTGGTGCATGATGATTATAGTTTCTATTAGGCCTTTCTCATGCTATATAAAAAAAATCAGATGGTAAAAATTCCTTAAAGAAACCCTTCAGTTTTGGTTCATTTTATATTTGGAAGAAATAAAGAGGTGGTGAGAAACTAAAGGATATTGTTTTAGCCTAAGAGGTTGCGTTTTACCAAACAGGAGTTTGGAAAAAATAAAGGGATATAATTTGAGATCGATGTAAATGAAGAGAGACGATGAAAGGTGGCAGTAAAAGGAATTAATGCATAAGGTACATATAGAGGAGAGATACATAAATGGAGTGAAAGGGGTATCATTTAACACCTTCCATATGGAATTCCTAGGTTATGCCTACAATTGCGCGACGCGCGTGCGGTTTTTAGACTAAGATTAAATTTGTCTCTCTATGATAACGACGTGGAAACTAAGCTTTATAGTCCGTAGTCGCAAAAGGTAATGGAGGAAAAATTTAAAAGTCATAAAAAACTCGTAAAAATATGATTGTACATAAATCTAAATCAATACAACATATATTGGTGGCATAATCTCAACATTATGCTCCAAAATGAGTAAGAGTGGTCCTGCTGATGGTAAGAGTATAAGATAATGGCATGGAAAACTCTAGGAGAAAGGGCAAATATCTAAACCATACATGCAAATTTCATTACAAATTATTGTTTAAAACCCAATGCCCAAATCCTTTCTCAAGCCTTAAACTCTAAAATTATTTATTTATAAACCCAGGCTACTAAATAAGCAAAAACAACATGTTCAATTATTACTCATAGAGCAAACAAGAAACTAGAGCCTGAAAATCCAAAACTCATGGAATCAAAATCTCTTACTTTGAAATCATTCGTCTTTAAATATATTTGTAAACTTCAAGAGTTTAAGTTGAAAACCCTAAATGTATCAAATCTTGTAGAGATTGGACTTTCGAGTGGGACCCAAATTTTTCAAACCCATAGAATAACCTCAACTTCAATTATACAAAAGTATAAGTAGATAATTAAAAAAAAATTGTAGTTTCAAAGGGGGTAGAGTGTTATCACTGTCATCAAATTGGTCATACCAAAAATAACTATCCTATGTTACTGGGAGGGATTCAATCATCTAATACTAGTCAAGGTTCATCACCTGGAGGCATAGGTAGAGGATGAGGTAGAGGGCAGGCTAGTTGTTCTAGGGCTCCGGGAAGAATATTTGCTATGACTTTACAGGATACTCCAGAGGTGGTGACATGTACATTTTCTGTCATGAACAAACATGCTTACGTGCTTATTGATCCAGGTTCTACTCATTTGTTTGTAGCACTATCATTTACCATGCATTTGGGTAGACTATGTTCTTATCTAGATTATGGTTTATATATTTATACCCATATGATGAATGTCATGTTAGTGGAGCTTGTGTATAAAAATTGTGTATTGTATGTAGGGGAGAGGGAGTTGACCATTGAATTAATTCCATTAGATATTCGAGATTTTGATATTATCTTGGGTATGGACTGGTTATCTTCCTACCATGCATCGATTGACTGTTTTTGCAAGGAGGTTACATTTAATATGCCAAGAGAGTAAGAATTCAAATTTACCGGGGAAAGAAATGTGGTTCCAAATTGTCTTATTTTTGCCCTTTGGGCGAGGAAATTGTTAAATAAGGATTGTCAAGGATTTTTAGCATATATTGTGGATACAAATAGGGAATTGCAAAAATTATAATATATACCAGTAGTTAAGGATTTTGTAGATGAATTACAAGGGTTGCTACCTAGCAGAGAGGTAGAGTTTACTATTGATTTAATGCCTGGTACAGCTCCAGTTTCTATTTCTCCATATAGAATGGCACCTGTGGAACTAAAGGAGTTAAAGGTTCAACTGCAAAATTTTCTAAATAGAGGTTTTATTCAACCCAGTGTATCACCATGGGGTGATCCAGTATTATTTGTGAAGAAGAAAGATGGCACCATGCGACTTTGCATTGATTATCGACAGTTGAACAAGGTAACTATTCGAAATAAATATCCATTGCCTCGTATTGACGATTTGTTTGATCAATTACAGGGTACTAAAGTGTTTTCAAAAATTGATTTGAGATCGGGTTATCATCAATTAAGGGTGAGAGATTATGATATTTCTAAGACAACTTTTCGTTCTCGTTATGGTCATTAAGAATTTTTAGTAATGCCATTTGGGTTAACAAATGATCCTGCGGTGTTTATGGACTTAATGAATCGAGTATTTCATCCTTCCATAGATTCATTTATAATTGTCTTTATCGATGATGTTTTGATATACTCACCTAGATAAGAGGAACATGAGAAGCATCTAAGAGTTGTATTGCATGTTTTGTGAGATAGTCAGTAATTTGCTAAGTTTAGCAAATGTGAAGTTTGATTAAATCAGGTAGTATTTCTGGGGCATGTTATTTTGGGAGATGGAATTTATGTTGACCCTAAGAAGGTAGAGGCAATTGTGCAATGGGAAATACCAAGAAATGTAATGAAGATACGGAGTTTCCTAGGATTGGATGGATATTATAGAAGATTAATAAAGGGGTTTTCATCTATAGCCTTACCGTCAACTAAATTAACCCGAAAGGAAGTGAAATTTGTGTGGAGTGATGAATGTCAGCATAACTTTGAAAAGTTGAAAAATAGGCTAGTATCAGCTCCAGTTCTCACTGTTCCATCCAGTGGAGAAGGTTTTATGATTTATACTGACGTTTCACATCAGGGTCTAGGTTGTGTTTTCATGCAACATGGAAAGGTTATTTATTATGCATCTAGAGAGTTAAAGACGGATGAATGTAATTATCCTACACACGATTTAGAACTTGCGGCTATTGTTTTTGCCTAAAAATTATGGAGACATCATTTATATGGAGAGACGTGTGAAATTTTCACTGACCATCAAAGTTTAAAGTATTTATTTACACAGAGAGACTTAAATTTGAGACAAATACGTTGGATGGAGTTAATTATAGACTATGATTGTACCATTCACCATCATCCTAGGAGAGTTAATGTTGTTGCAGATGCTCTAAGTCGGAAGTCATTAGGGAGGTTATCTTGTATTCAATGTGCACAGGTTGGAAATATTATGGAATTAAGACTGATGGGAGTCGAGTTAAACTTAACTAAAATGGGGGCGTTAATTGCACACATTCAAGTGAGACCTTTACTGGCATAACGCATTCGGAATTTGCAAATAAATGATCCATTCCTTGAGAAGAAGAAACGGGAAATCCTGGATGGTAAAGAGAGTGACTTTGAAATTAAGAATGATGAATCGTTGTGTTATAAAAATAGAATTTGTGTACCGAATGATCCATCCTTAAAGAAGGATATATTAGAAGAGGCACATAGTTCTATTTACTCTATGCATCTTGGAGGTACCAAAATGAACAGAGATTTGAAAGAGTATTACTGGTGGAATAATATGAAACGTGAGATTGCAGAATTTGTAGCTAAATATTTAGTATGCCAGCAAGTGAAGGTGGAGCATTAGAAGCCGACAAGATTATTGCAGTCATTGCCTCTTCTAGAATGGAAGTGGTAACATATAACGATGAACTTTATTGTAGTATTATCACGATCCCCAAAGGGGCGTGATTCTATTTGGGTGGTTACAGACCAATTGACAATGTCAACTCATTTTATTCCAGTTAAGATGACCTACACTGTTAACAAATATGCACGTATGTACATTGATGAGATTATCTGTTTACATGGGGCACCAGTGTCAACAGTATCAGATAGAGATCCAATGTTCACTTCTAAGTTTTTTCCTCGTTTACAGAATGCCATCGGCACAAGTTTGAAGTTTAGTACTGCATTTCATCCACAAACCGATGGGCAATCAGAAAGGACGATTCAAATTTTAGAAGACATGTTATGAGCCTGTGTATTGGACTTCAAAGGTAGTTGGGATGATCATTTGTCATTGATGGAATTCGCGTATAATAATATTTATTAGTCCACCATTGGTATGGCTCCTTATGAAGCTTTAAATGGGAGGATATGTAAAACACCATTATGTTGGGATGAAGTAGGTGAAAGGAAAATCTTGGGTCCTGAATTGATAGATATGACAACTGAATAGATTAAAATGATTCGGGAACGGATAAAGATAGCGCAAAGTAGGCAAAAAATTTATGTAGATAACATGAAGTATCCATTAGAATTTCAAGAGGGAGATTTTATATTCCTACGTATTTCACCATGGAAAGGCATCATGAGATTTGTAAAAAGGGAGAAACGAAGTCCAAGATACATTGGACCATATGAAGTTTTGGAAAGAATTGGGACCCTATCATATAGATTAGCATTACCTCCAGAATTGCCTCTTTTACATGATGTGTTTGATGTATCAATGCTTCGTAAGTATTTGTCAGATCCATCTCATCAACTGAAAACCCAACCTATTGAACTAAAAGAAGACTTGTCGTACATCGAGGAATCGGTGGAAATTCTTTATCATAAGGAGCAAGTATTGAGGAATAAAGTTATTCCCTTAGTTAAAGTTATGTGGATGAGCTATGGAATTAAAGAAGCAACTTGGGAAATTGAGGATAGCATGAAGAAACAGTATCCCAATTTGTTTGGTAAGTGACATCCATATTAAATTTCGGGGACGAAATTTTCTAAGGGGGGAAAGTTGTGACAACGCGGATATAATTATGATAAATTATATTTAAATCATGCTTACCTTATGTGATATGAATAATTTGTTATTATTATATCTAATTTTACGTGATTATGGTTAGTATAATCCTACTTTCATAAATCATGAAATGTCGAATTATGTACAAACACAAAATTTTGTTATTTTCGATAGAAATGTTCCTGTTCGAGACTAGTTTTGTCCCTTATAATGTAACAATTGACTCAAGGTGAAAAGTATATAGTTGTATATATATGAGTTAGGTTTGTGGCACAATAAATGGTGCACAAACGGATGTCCAAGTAAGAAATTAGGCCGAATTTACGAACAAGGGGCACATCTGTCCATTCCCACTAAGTGGTAAATTGTCCTTTAGTAAACCAAATGGTTTAATTTGATTGTCTAGCGTGGGAGGCAGCCTTGGGCCATTTAAAACTCTTCTTATAACCTATTTCTTCAGTAAATAACATCCTAGGTTAAGTTTTGGAGGGTTTTTAGCTTGAAGAAAGAGAAATTGGAAGTTTAAGGAAGAAAGGGTTACATTAAAAACTAGGAAAAATTCCAACAAAATCCTTAAGGTGTTTCCAAGGTATAATTATGTGTTAATATTGTTTTAATCTTGGATTATACTTATTTAAAAGTATATAAATCATGAATTATTGATTAAAATTCCATCCTCCTTTATGATAATAAGTATTTGTTCACATGTGAGATAAGTGGTGTATGTAGCCCATATTCCTTGTTATTAAAATCCCTTGTATTCAAACTTGCATATATTTTTGTGTGCTTACTGGAATTGAGAAATTTAAATTTTATATGAAACTAGACTCATATATTCATATCATATCCGAAAATTAAAATTTAACTCCTTGTGGTTGGGATTTAGTGATGGTTGAAAGTTGGTACATAGTTGATATTTGTATATTTCATTTCGATATGGCCAGAGTTTGATCAAGATTTTGACATAGAAAATGAAGTTAAAATTTTATGAAACTTTAATTATGTATTATTTAGTATGTTTATTGAAAATGGGTGGAAAGTCATGAAAATTTATACTGGAAAAAAATTATGAAAATTCTTGGAAGTTGAAGGAACAATAGAGGGGATTGTGGGGCAGATTTAATAGGTTGTAAAGAAATGGTTATAACTTGCTCTAGGAAGCTTGAAAAAATGACACTGTCACTTTTAATGGAATGTATATTCAGATATTTTTTTCATATTTATAAGCTTGGACACCTGTATATGTACAATTTATGAATATGGGATGGTTAAGTATGGAGGACAACAATTTGAGGTCACACTGGATACCCCATGAAATAATGTTGTTATCTACTCTTTCCCAAGGGTATTTTGAGTACATGTTTTATGTGTATATACATTAAGAAGTATTCTTTTATGTTTAATTGATTTTAGTTATAAATTCCATACGAGGTATTTTCTATGGTTGAATGTTCATAACCTTATCAACATATATACCATTGTTGCGTCTTTACACATGTTTCATGGAATATGACTTGAGTAGAATTATATTGTTGTTGTATCATCATTAAAAGTTACATATATATATATATATATATATATATATATATATATATATATATATATATATATATATATATATATATATATATATATATATATAGATATTAAGATAATGCTTATGGTTGAGATTCAGTATTGATTTAGTTAGATTAACAGGTGTAAGGTCAAATCAACCCATTTCAGCTCGACCTGAAGGAAACGTGAATACATAGTTGACAACCCAATGTGAGTGTACTCACTGAGTTGATTATGGATATGATGTGTATGTATTATATATTGAGATGATATGCCTTATTAAAAGTTAATAGATGTTGAGATGTTACGGCTTTATAAAAGTTAAGATATGTTGAGTTGCTATGCAATTGAAGAGATGTCAGGTTATTAAAACCTATGGATATGATTATTGCCTACGGGCAGGAGATGTGGGGTTTATTAACTTCGGATATATATATGGCCTAATTTGGTACATATATGGATATATATTGATATGTTGATATGTTAAAATAATACTTTCACTATATAGAGATGTAGTACATTAACTGAGTTTTTAAACTCATGGTTTTATATGTTTACATTTTCAGGTTCTGAAGCTGCCACTGCCAGGTCTAGGAGGTTGAGTAAATAGTAGTAGAGTCTTGTAAGTTTTGTTTTATACATTTTACTAGTTGTAATTAAGTTAAATGGTATGTGAGTTCTGTTTAAATTATGTCTCCTTAAAACGATTGGATTTTTAGTATTCCGCCTTTGAACCTTGAAGTTGTTTCAATATGTGTTACTAAATAAGTAAATAAATAATAAATGTGGTTTGTGAACTATTTAGTTAATTATATCCTAATGGGGTTAGGGGGTCACATTCACCGTATTATGACATGTGAAATGTCTAAAGAGGCTTGAGACATACTCAAACTCACTCATGAGGGAACTAGTGTTGTTAAGGTTTCCAAAATCCAAAACCTCACTACTCACATTACACCAAAATGGGCGAACGGTCGCGGTCTTGGACCATGACCAGGCCCATGGGTTATGGGTTGGGTCGTGACTAAAGTTAGTGTGACTAAAATTACATATCCCTGACCAAATCCCTGACCAAGAGTAGTGGTCATGAACTATTGCGTTAGGGTTATCAAACTCTTAATATTCCAAAGAGGCCACCTTGTAATGTTGACTTCCTCTCACCTTAAAATTAGTCCCTTATAAACATTACCTCTCACTCTACTAAACAAAATTGAACTCCACCATCTACTCTAGATAAAACTTCAAAGACCGGTCAGAGCACGATTCTAGTGTTCTCGTGTCATGACTGTTCGGATTTTCTTACCAAACATTCCTTTTGAGGGTGAAAACTAAAAGAACCTTCCAAACGGCCCCGTGACAGGTGCAAAAACTTCTTACGAGATCAATTTAACTCGCATGAACCGACCGCGTGGTCATGGGACCCCTGGTTCCGAAAAATGACTATAATTTGAGAAAATCCACACTTTTACTTGAAAACGTGTTGTTATATGGAGAAACCCCTTAGTGCCCCCAAGTGTCCCCTTTAGGGGAGCGATCACCATGCACGAGACCAATGTAACTCGCAGGAATAGATCACATGGTCACGGGACCCATGGTTTCATAATATGATGATAATTTGAGAAAATATACACTTAGGCTTGAAAACATTCCGTTAGAGGGGAAACCCCTTAATGCCTACAAAATGGACCTTTTAGGGGAACGGTCACCGCGCACGGGTCCAATGTATCTAGTAGCAGCTGACCGCGTGGTCACGGGACCCCTAGTTTGAGATTGTGGCCCAAAACAGATAATATCCACACTTAGGCTTGAAAAATGTGTCGTTGAGGGATGAAACCCCTTAGAGCCACCCAAACGGCCCCGTAAGCAGCACCAATATCTTGCACCGGACCAACGTAGCCCGTACGAACTGACCGTGTGGTCACAGGACCCCCGTTTGAGAGCATGGCCCAAAAAAGAGAATATCCGCACTTAGGATTGAAAACGTGTCGTCGGGGGTCGAAACCCCTTAACTCCCCTCGAACAACCCCATGAGCGATGCCAACACCTCGCACGGGACCAACATAACCCGAACAAATTGACCGCATGGTCACGAGACCCCCGTTTTAAGAGCACGATCCAAAATAGAGAATATCTACACTAAGGCTTGAAAATGTGCTGTCGGGGGGCGAAACCCCTTAGTGCCCACGACCCATCAGCATGGTCACGGGACCCCCGGTTTAAGATCACGGCCCAAATAGAAAATATCCACACTTAGGCTTGAAAACATGCCGTCGGAGGGCGAAACCCCTTAGTGACCCCCAAACGGCCCCGGGAGCGGCGCCAACAACTCGTACGGGACCAACGTAGCCCGCACAACCCAATCTAATGGTCACGGGACCCTCGATTTGAGAGCACAACCCATATTTTAGAATGCCTACACGGGTTCCATGACCGCGTGGTAATGGGAACTCTCGATATGAGAGCACGAGACCCCCGATTTGAGAGCACAAGACCCCCTCGAGGTCACCCAAGGAGCACTTGCAGCACCTGACCGATTAGCCTCCCGATTCGAGGATTTTTTTTTATTATTAAAACTGGTCACGGACTAAAGCCGTGACAATATTTTATGCATAGTAAGTATAGTCACGGTACAAAGCCGAGAGAATATTATCTTTATTGTAAGGTGGTCAGGACCCAAAGTCATGACAATATCATATATACAGTAAGTTTGGCCACGGTCTTAAGTCGTAACAAAGATGGATCGCATAGACAACTGGTCACTGCTTTGAACCGTGACCAGATGGTCTTTAATCGCGAGGTGGTCACGAATTTGTGCCATGATTAGGCTTACAAATAGGGTCAGGGCTATGGTCCGCGACCACTTGTGTGACTATGGAAAATTCGTGACTAGGCTCTGGGTCAGTGATTTGGGCCGTGACCACTGATATTGGTTATGCCCTATTGGTCACGGACTAAATCCGTGACCCACCCTTCCTGGTTAGGGATAAAGTCTGTGACCATTAGCCCAGTTTTTGTGTAGTGTAAAAACCTACTTGGTTCCCTCAAAACAAAATCTCAAAGCGTATAAAATATGAAACTTGAACATTTTGCGTGAACTGATAAGGTTTGGAAGGTTTTGGACACACATTAGAAAACAAATTTCTCTAAAAATTAATAGGGCCCCTTTAAATAGAAAACACGATTTACGAGACAATAGATTTTTTTAGAAAGTTCATTAAAATGAAAACTAGACTTTGTTCGAATGAATATTCAAACTCATTCGAACCAAATCAAACCTCGTTCGAACAAACAACCACTCTCGTCCGAACCAGCTTTGAAAGATCTTTAAACGAAATTACTTCTGTAACTGAAATTCCTCGTTTGATGTTCATTCGAATTTTATTTGAATGAAATACCATTCTCGTTTGAATGAAACCACAATGTTGTTCGAAGAATTTTGAAACAAAAATTATTTTTCTTTTAAAAAAGCTCCAAATAAATTCATAAAAATTGAACACCCAAAAATTAAATTCTAAGGATCAAAATCATATGCATTCATACATGGTAGATTCTCAAAGAAACAAAGATGAAATGTGGCATGGAATATGATACAATGTGTAGTCTCTGAGGCTTTGTCTCTACGCATTCAATCAAATAAGTCATAGGCTTGAGAGATTAATTACTCAAAGCCAAACTTATGACTCAAAATATTTTGTCAGTAATTATGCCAATACCTATAAATTGACTCAATTAAAAATTTTCCAAAACTAATTATTTTCCCCACAATTACCCTTAAATCTCAACAAATGGGCGAGGATGAAAATGTTTATTCGAATCTTCAGCTGAATTCGTACCATGGTCAGAACCAATCTTTGCCAGTCAACTGCGTTGTAGTAAGAGGGCATTATAGTATTTTTTTAATGTGAAGACTCATGTTATTTACTAACTTTTGAGGATAAACTGGTCATTATTCCTACTCGTTATAGGATTACGCTAGTATGTGTCCTAAGTTGAAGAGGCGATTATGTGTAAGCAGACTTTTATGCGTGTGTCAGTCCTAAGAAATCTTGCCCTGGAACTTTTTCAAATCCACTAAACTCACTCTTTCAGTCACTTTGGTTCATTACTCAATATTTCTATAACATTGAAGAGTTTAGCAACTACCGTTGTTTTCCCCACGTGTTTAAGTCTTCTTATCCCATTTTCCATGGAATTTCTTTCTTTTTTCCTTCAAAGTTTGACAAGTGGGTTATACCATCTCATGGTAAGTTGGTGAATTATTGAGCCATGTTGGATTTGAACCAATGTAAACATGTTGCCAACGAATTTACAGTCCTTCACCATTAATCACTCGGGCATCGATCCCAGAGAATTCATTTTCTTTTGGACTTATTTGTAGTCCATGACCAACTTCCGTTTGTAGTACCCTTCCCCAAAGGGAAGTCCGTGACACAAAAAAAATTGCAAGTATGCATTTGGTAACTGTTTTAGATTTTTTCAAATATATTTGTAAATTTTTGAAACACTTGCAAAAGAAATGTGTTTATATATGATTTGGTCTAGGTTCTCAAGGAAAGAATTGTCTGGCTTGGAGCTATTGTCTTATTAGAAAATTGATATTGGTTGAATTAGTTACATGTGTAAATCTGCAATTTTTACTTTCAGCTATTTGAAACCTTCTATGTAAAAAAGTGCAAAGGCCTCGTGAGGGAATTGCAAAGTATAATTTTTTTACCAACGTCCAATAAGCTCTTGTGCACAATAGCTCGTGCTTACTTATTTTTATTTTTTAATTTTTGCGACTTATTGTTCCATTATTTTATTAATGTCGGCATGATTTGAAAATGTAATTGTTGAAATGATTTTTTCTCCAAATATTCAATATATATAAAATTGTAAAATGAATTTCGCATATCCAACCATTGGTGGATGTAGGGCCATATTCTAGCCCCCCCTCCCCCCGAGAAAAAAAATTAGGTATATAGCAAAAATTTAGTATGTATCATAGAAACTAATGATAAAACAATTAATATTTTTAAATCTAAAAAATCAAATTTAAGTGCCCCCCCAAAAATATAATTGTCAGATTTTAAATAATTTACAAATAAAAAAAGGCTTGAACTATATAAAACACAAACCAATTGAAAATTCAACCCAACCCGACTCCCATCCATACCCGCTTACACCCAATTAATAGCACATTTTTTTCCATTAACTTTACAATTACTCTCTCTCTCACTCACTCTCTCTCTCTCTCCCTCTCCATTTTAACTTTTTCTACTATTTTCTCTTCTCTAACCTTCTCTCTACTATTTCTCTTCTCTTCTTCTTTCAAAAATCAAATACATTTACATACCCACTACCATCATCACCACCACCCATTTTCGAACTTACCCCCCACCCTCACCTATTTTCAGACTTACCCCACCCCCACCTCACCCCTACCCATTTTCGAGAAAACATCCCCTCCTTAAATTTTTCATCTTCTCCATTTTTTTATCTTCTCAATTTTTTAACAAAACACGAAAATTTTGAATCAATTCCTCCAACCACCATGTTTCCCTCTAATTGGGAAGAAGATTTTGAATCTGCGGCCGAGGGGGATGAGGTCATCTCCTCTAAATCAATGGGAGCTAGATAAATGTCTTTGGTTGGCCAAGCAACTTTTAAAAGGCAATACTTGATCATTTCACTCACCACATCATTCCACCACATCATTCCTATCAAGAATGAAGTATTGGGAGCTTTTGTTAGGGCCTAAAATAATTTGGCCATGTGGACCAATAAAAAACAACACCTGTTATCATTATCAAGCATCATATATGTATGGTCAGTTCAGTTCTCTTTGGTCGGTCACCTAGACGACCACATCTGTAAAGGTGAACAATCAGTAATATGAATGGACGTACGTGGGATAATCAGCAGGCACTATGCACATGCACGTGAAAAAGTATCCAGCTGCACATTATCGTGTAAAGATGTAAATATCTAATGTACAAAGGTATTCCATCTCTTTAACTTCCAACTACTATAAATAGACTCCTACCCCTCTCAGCTAAGGGGCATAAGTATTTCATATTCAACCTACATAGTGTTCTTGAGAAAATTGTATTCACACCTAAAAATATACTGGTATTAGCCCCATAGATGTAGCCACCACATTTGGGTTGAATCACGTAAAAATCTTTGTCTCTCAATAATTCTCATGTGTCTCTAACTTATCATTTTATCAATGGTTATAAATATTGAGTAATTTAAGCTAAGATTATTCTAAATTATCAAACCAAATTTAGGCACCAATATATGACCTTTATTTTGATGATTGAATTGATAATTTTTCATCAAAAAATGACAAAGGAAGACATGTTCTTTGTCAATTATTATAAAAAATGACATAAAGGGGTCCCAAAATCTCGATATTGGGCGGATACAATTCAACTCAACTCAACAAAGCCTTTTTTTAATTATTTGGGATCGACTACATGAATCATATTTTTTCATTCCATTCTGTCCAGCGTAATATCTTCAGTTAAACCATGTGATATCATGTTCTTTTTTTATAATATTTCACCAAGTCAATTTAGGTCTACCCCTTTTGTTACAATCAAATACTAACTAAATCACTCTTCCTTACGGGAACATCCATTGGTATGCGCTTGATGTGTCCAAACCATCTAAGTCGATTTTCTATCAATTTATGTTATATAGGAGCTACTTTTACTGTTTCACGAATTTGTTCAGTTCTAATTATATCCTTTTGAGTTTGACCATAAATCCATCTTAGCATTCGCATTTCCACCACATTCATTTTCTGCACATTTTGTTTCTTGTTTTCCCAACACTCTGTCTCATGGCGGGTCTAATGGCTCTTATAAAATTTCTCTTCTAACTTCAGATGTATACGCCTATAACATAATATTTTAATGGTGTTGCAATTTCAAATGAGTCGAGAAATTACAAAAATAATTGATTATTATTTAATTTACCCAGTTAAAATATTAAAAAATAATTTTTATTACCTTTTTTATATTTCAACTTTAAAGTGTCATTCACTTAACCGGAAGCTTAGAGATCTAGCGATCAGAAGTCCTGTTCTCAAAAGGGCTAATATTGTGTTGAAATTTTTCATAATAATGATAGAGTTGGTATGTTTAGAGAAAGCAAAACAACTTATGTTAATGGCAAAAAAATATGAGTTTTTTAAAAAAAAATCCCATTAACCTAAACAAATCTATGTATATATATATAGTTGTAGCCCGGAATCATTCTGAATTGACACGTGACAATTGATTTAATGAAGAACCAATAACCTGAATTAACATCACTCATTTTCCCAATTGTTCAAAAAATGATCTGCCAATATGTTCTTTACCTACTTTGAACCCTTACCTATTAATTAAAATGGAACCTAACAGTCTTCAAATTATAATTATTATCCTTATTCTCAGCCTCTCTATTATCTAACCTCTTATTCTTTAAGAAATGCAAATGGTTTTTTATTCTATGCATTAAAATGACGTTTCTCTTCCTCTCCTTGTTTAGAAAATTAGATGACGATATCTCTCGTTGATTGGGCATAAATATTGTATATTTATCCCCCTAATTTCAGTACATTTGTGAACCCGAGTGATGTAACATATATGGATTTCCTTCACATTTATGCTACTAACCTTCGTGGTGAGTATGTCGTGTTTTATGCTTCTCCTATTGATTTTACAGGTTAATTATGCAAGCAATGCAAAGGAGGAAGCAAGACAATGCTAGAAAAGCTAAGAAGGCAAGTTCAAGGGAAAATTGGTAATTTTGCAGCTAGATCCGGAAGGATAAGTCAACTGGAAATTTGAAGAGTTCGGAACAACGAGGACACTGGAAGAAACGGCACCCAAATCCGAGTTACGGTTGAAAAGTTATGCTCAGTTGAAGTTGAAGAAAAATCCAAGAAAAGAAGAGAAAAGCAAAAAAATCCTAAGTGTTGAACTCCAGGCCAGCACACATTCGCGAACCCCAGGCCGAACCGGTTTGGGGGGGGGGGGGGGGAACCGGTTCGCAGGTACACCCGAACCGGTTCGGGGTACCTGACACGCGAATTTTGCCTTTTATGCTGATTGGTTCCTAAGACTCCTATGAGGTTTTAACTTCTCAAAATTTGTAGGGAACGTAGGTAACAACTTAGGAGCAGCCATTAGGAGTAGTTTTACTCAGTTTTTGATAGAGAAGAAGAAGGAGAAACATCTAGGAACATCAAAGGAATTATTTGCTTCAAGATTCAATTGTTAAGGGTTTGTTTTTCAAGTTTTAATTAAAGATTCAAGATTCTTGTCATTGTTCTTGCATGCTTAGTTTCGTAATCGATTCAACTTGTTTTCGCATTCATAATACGTATTAACATGCTTCTAGCTAGTTTCATCATGATTTCATGCACATGCAACGTTACTATTTCATGCATTAGTCCATTTAACATGTTCGGCTAGGTTTTAAAGGTTGGGATGCATGAACCCAACCTGATGTGTTAGTGTATGTGTATGACGTTAATCCGATGAATTTGATGATTAATTTTTATCGTATTGCGTAATTACATAATAATTGTGGATCTTTATATCTCGTTTGCCCTTGGGTACTCGTGATGATATAGAGTACAATTTGAGTGCAATTATCGCGATACCGATTTACTCATCCTCAGATTAGGTATGACGCGGGTTTGAACCTCGTATACATAATGCTTGGGAGTACTAAATTCCGGGTTGGATTAATCGGATAAATTTATGATTGACGTTGTCACTGCACTACACTAGGGTTGGGGGATTGTATTCCCATCCTATTTTCTCCTCATTTAGGTTCAAAAAGTTTCAATTTAACTCTTCATTCTTCATTTAGATAATTTAGTTAGTTGCATATTTCATCATAATTTCATAATTGCATTTAGTTTAATAAATCCCAAAAACCAAAACTAAATCTTTTCCTTCCTTTTTAGAGTCATCGTTAGGATTCCTCCGTCTGATTCCATCGTCACAACTCCGTTGTCCTTTTTCCCTGAGGATCGATACCCGACTTGTCGAATTATTACTTGAGCGACAGGCTTACACTTGAGCCTAGAGAGTACACACTTTAGAGACACATTCTGAGTCGTGTCAAGTTTTTGGCGCCGTTGCTGGGGAATTAGGTAGACTTAGGTATAGATCGAGTTAATCTAAAACTTTGACAAAAAATAAAATAAATAAAATAATAAAAAACAAAATATATATAAAAAAATTGATGAGTATTACGAGGGAGATGCTGGATGAGAGCGAATGGCAAGATACAATAGATGAATTCCTTCGTAATGACCAACCATCCACATCACATAAGTCTTCAGAAGAGAGTGAACAAAATTTTTCAAAACACACTCGAGAGAGAGAATTAGGAGATATAAGTCTTGAAGACTTTGAAAAAGAATTCGGTCCAGTGGATGAGAGACTTAACGACGAAGTCCAAACTCTATTGGATTCATTTCGTCACCTAGAAGAAAGCGAATGGAAAGTTAAAATTGATAAATTCCTTCTTTATGACCATCCACCCATACCACTAGAGGTCCCGAAGGCGAGTGAGGAGAAAAGTTGTGGTCCATCCGACTTAGAGCCCGACCCACGTGTCTTAAAAATTGAAAGAAACTTAGGTGTTCCCTCCGAGTCAGTGCACGCAGACCACGCTTTGAGTCAGCATCATGAGGATCCCTTTCCAATTAGTCACGATGAGTCTCCCGGTCTATCCTTTATCTATGGGCGAGGTCCCAACTTATTCCGGTTGTTCGTATATGATAGGAAGACGAGGGTGACAAGGAGATCATCATTACTCGTGCAAGGGGTCAGGTGAGTTTGTGGAGAGATGAGAGGTCGTCGCACCCCCGACGCGTATGGGGTGATTATTGTTGTATTTTTGAGTCATGCATGAGTGTCATATAGTGTCTTGTTGCATTTTAATATTTGTTTATTTTATTTTTCCGCACTTTTCATTCGCCTTGAGTTAGATTTTCGTCCTTTTTGCTTGAGGACAATGCAAAAGTCTAAGTTAGGGGGGGTCACAAGTGCGTATTTCTAAAACTTCACAAATTTTCAAAAATGCCCAGAAATTTCCAAAAACATCATAAAATTTTGAAAAATCCAAAAATATTTTTTGTTCAAAATAAATAAAAATTGGAATTCAAAATTTTCAAAAATATAATTAAAAGTCAAATTGGAGTCTAAAATTGTAAACATCCAACATACACAAAGCCGAAATTGACCAAAGATGGAAATTGAGCGAAAATTGACGGCTTAACGAATAAATGTGGAGATTAACAAAACCGGTGAGATTCGGGCCTATCACGTTTTGCGAGTTTTTAAATCAATCCGAGTTAATTGTTAACTCAAAGTTCTTTTTAGCTCTTAATAAGTTGTCAAGGATCTCAATCCTTTCATTTTGATCGGTTTTAAAAAAATGTGTGCAATATTGCCTTGAAAAACGTGCCAAATTAGTTTCTAAACCTAAATTCACCTCGAAACGCATATGGTAACGCAATTGGCATTTTGGACAATGAAGTAGGCCCTCGTTTGTCACCCCAAAAATATTGGCCAGAAAAAGTAGCGAAAAATCACCCTTTGCAACACAAATTGAGCCGAATAATTTTCCCTTTCGTTTGACAACCCGAAAAACCCAAAATAGCCGGAATTGTGAAAAATGAAAAATTCAGAATTCAAGTCCAAAAAGTGCATATAAAGGGGCAAGAAACAAAATAGTATGGTCAACAAAAACAACAAGAAGAAAAAAATAGAAAAAGAAAAAAAATGAGCAATAGCCCGGAAAAAGTACAAATGGACATCATTAATGACTTTCCCAATTCCAACCTCCCATACCGCCTTCATTTTACCCAATGCAACCTTCAACCCGAAAAAGGCCTAACCGAGTCCAAATTGCGAAAATTGATTACCGCATGGAGAGTTAAGACACCAAAAGATAATATAAGAGGCTAAGTGCGCAAAATAAAGGCAATGTTTTCGTTTTTAAAATCGTAATCCGTTGATGAGATCCTTTCGCCATAAAGTTTCCGTCTTTCTACTTGTATGCGTGAATTTGCTTCCATTACATTTACTCTTTATATCACGCATGCCGAGAGGAATGCCATAATCTGAGAGATTCGTTTGTGAGAGCGTTCAGTGAGAAATTGAAATCAAAACGAATTTTCGGATAAGTAACGTAATGATCAATCAGTGAAAATTAGCGGTTACATTTCCGGCTTCGCACACACACACTACGATTTGAGACTCGTGAATATGACTTAATGATGATTATTTTAGGGAAAAGTTTGAATTACACAATTTTTTCATATTTTGAATTTTCTTTGAGTCGAATTTTGTGGGTATATTCACTGCAAACCCTCACGAGACACAACTCGTCCTACTAGGGTAACCTAGGGGTTTAAAGGCTTTGCATACGCTAAATGCAATCGCTTGCCCGCGAAAGAGGTGCTCTATCCCAATAAAGTCTTTGATGGATCCTTAACTCATATTCTCATTCTTTTACATTGCTCGGGACGCGCAAAGTTCTAAGTTAGGGGGGTTTGATTGGGCATAAATATTGTATATTTATCCCCCTAATTTCAGTACATTTGTGAACCCGAGTGATGTAACATATATGGATTTGCTTCACATTTATGCTACTAACCTTCGTGGCGAGTATTTCGTGTTTTGTGCTTCTCCTATTGATTTTACAGGTTAATTATGCAAGCAATGCAAAGGAGGAAGCAAGACAATGCTAGAAAAGCTAAGAAGGCAAGTTCAAGGGCAAATTGGTAATTTTGCAGCTATATCTGGAAGGAGAAGTCAACTAGAAAGTTGAAGAGCTCGGAACAACGAGGACACTGGAAGAAACGACACCCAAATCCGAGCTACGGTTGAAAAGTTATGCTCAGTTGAAGTTGAAGAAAAATCCAAGAAAAGAAGAGAAAAGCAGAAAAATCCTAAGTGTTGAACTCCAGGCCAGCACACATTCGCGAACCCCAGGCCGAACCGGTTTGGGGGGGGGGGGGGGGGGGGGGCGAACCGGTTCGCAGGTACACCCGAACCGGTTCGGGGTACCTGACACGCGAATTTTGCCTTTTATGCTGATTGGTTCCCAAGACTCCTATGGGGTTTTAACTTCTCAAAAATTGTAGGGAACGTAGGTAACAACTTAGGAGCAGCCATTAGGAGTAGTTTTACTCAGTTTTTGATAGAGAAGAAGAAGGAGAAACATCTAGGAACATCAAAGGAATTATTTTCTTCAAGATTCAATTGTTAAGGGTTTGTTTTTCAAGTTTTAATTAAAGATTCAAGATTCTTGTCATTGTTCTTGCATGCTTAGTTTCGTAATCGATTCAACTTGTTTTCGCATTCATAATACGTATTAACATGCTTCTAGCTAGTTTCATCATGATTTCATGCACATGCAACGTTACTATTTCATGCATTAGTCCATTTAACATGTCCGGCTAGGTTTTAAAGGTTGGGATGCATGAACCCAACCTGATGTGTTAGTGTATGTGTATGACGTTAATCCGATGAATTTGACGATTAATTTTGATCGTATTGCGTAATTACATAATAATTGTGGATCTTTATATCTCGTTTGCCCTTGGGTACTCTGATGATATAGAGTACAATTTGAGTGCAATTATCGCGATACCGATTTACTCATCCTCAGATTAGGTATGACGCGGGCTTGAACCTCGTATACATAATGCTTGGGAGTACTAAATTCCGGGTTGGATTAATCGGATAAATTTATGATTGACGTTGTCACTGCACTACACTAGGGTTGGGGGATTGTATTCCCATCCTATTTTCTCCTCATTTAGGTTCAAAAAGTTTCAATTTAACTCTTCATTCTTCATTTAGATAATTTAGTTAGTTGCATATTTCATCATAATTTCATAATTGCATTTAGTTTAATCAATCCCAAAAACCAAAACTAAATCTTTTCCTTCCTTTTTAGAGTCATCGTTAGGATTCCTCCGTCTGATTTCATCGTCACAACTCCGTTGTCCTTTTTCCCTGAGGATCGATACCCGACTTGTCGGATAATTACTTGAGCGACAGGCTTACACTTGAGCCTAGAGAGTACACACTTTAGAGACACATTCTGAGTCGTGTCACTCGCACACAAAACTTAAGATTTACTCTCTCTCTCCAACCCACGTGACTTTAATTTTTTTCCCCACCTGATTCTTTATTCCTCTTTGGATGGGTTGCCTAATGCCCCTACTAAAAGACACTTTTGAGGAAACAAAAAACAATTCGGTATCCCAATATTCTTCACTTCCATATTTTAATTTTAATTTTAATTTTATGTTCATTATAATAAATTGATTTGTTTTATCATATTCTGCATATTTATTGTTACGAATTTCTGATTTGAAGGATTTTCGGTAATCCATAGAGTAATTTGTCCAACTTCATGAGATTTGTTTTATCCTAATGGTAAACTTTACAATTCCTCTAGACGCTGACATGTTTTGTCTAGGTTTATATAATTACTTTACAATTTCAAGTTAATGGATGGACAATTAGCTTATAATTGCAGCTTATAAATGATTGTACTGTGAAAACGACTATGTGTAAAACGAATTAATATTTCATCATGTTTTGGGATTTGTAAACATCCATTTTTTTTTAAAACGGAAATGTTGGTTTTCTTGTTAAAACTCGAACTAAAAGAGGAGTCAAAGTTTAGAATTGTTAGCCTATTCACTTAAACCATGAAAATTCAATACTTTTATGTGAACCATAAATAATTTTCTTTTAATATGTACAAATAACAAGCAAAAAGTCAAATAAGTTATTTAAATAAAAAATTTCATACTTCATTTAGGTAAAGTAACTAATTAGATCTCCTACTTAACACATTTTTCCTTTATCTCTGGTTAAATAATTATGTACTTATAAAAAAAACTGATTATGTAATGTGAAGTATCCATTAAATATCTCTACATATATAAAAGGTTGTCATTTATCTCACTCATACTACGATACGTGTATATTTTATTAATGTGTTAGCCATTTATTAATTTTGTTTTATCTAGATTAATGGAGACACATATGTATTTGGTCTATACATATATTTAGTTGTTTCATGTATTTAGACACATATATATTTGGTCAATACATGCATTTAGTTGGTTCATATAGAAATCTACATGAGGTTTGATCAAGCTATTATTTCGATCTTTTTCTCGTGTATATATATATCCCTTTCACTCTTTACTTTTATTTGTTTAATGTTTTCAATTTAACATTATGTGAAAGGCATCGATATGAATTTACTAGTCACACAAATGGGGGATTATGAGGAAGATAATAACACTTTATCCGGTGTGTACGAGATAAAAAAGCATATGTCGTCCAAGGAATAGTTGTGGGTGGTCTAAGACATGTTCAAGGTGAACAATAATAGTCTCACTCTTGTCAGTGATATTTTTGGTGTGTAAATATCACCTTAAATAAAGGTGTTCGTTATACTATGTTAAAATATATTTTTTATATACTTTAACTATATTATCTTTTACAATGTGAGTCTTCATAAAGTAATATTTTACCACGACACAACGCGTTACCTGCAAGCTAGTTATAGTATATACTAAAGTTGACAGCAAACCAGATGTCGGCATTTGTCGCTTCCATAAGATGACACTTGTACAATTTTAATGACTCAAATTAAGTCAACCCCTTAAATCTTTTTTCATTTCACAAGGTGTAATCCAACAACAATTTTAATGACTCAAATTAAATTAATCATTAAATCTTTTTGTATACCCAAAGTGCTCTTTCCCTTCCACTTCTCTTTACCCTATTACCAAGACTCAATTTAACTACAACCGTCACGATATTTTCTTGTTTTAGCTATGGATGCTAACAATCTAATAGACACAAAACCCTAACAGTTTCACTTTTTTTTCTCTCATTTTAGCCGTCACACTCCTTCACACACCCTCCTCCCTCACACTCCCCCCTCATTGCCTCCTTCACTCTCACCCCTCTCCCCTCTTCCTGCCTGGACCGCCTCTTCTGCCTCACTTCAGCATCGCTGTTGTTCAACTTCAACAATAGGTAATGCTTTCTCTCTCTCTCTCTCTCTCTCTCTCTCTCTCTCTCTCTCTCTCTCTCTCTCTATATATATATATATATATATATATATATATATATATATATATATATATATATATATATATATATATATATCACTGTTCTAAAAAACCCGCCTAGGCTTGAGGCTTGGGAGAAACGCCACGTCTTACGCTTTTTACGCCTTATTCTTGGTAAAATCCTTAAGACACACTTTTGTCTAAATACAACAATGCTTTAGTGAAACGATATCACATTTTAAAGAATTTTTTTACAAACCGGGCCATTATCTCATCCAAAATAATCAAATAGTATTTAAATTTGCATATATTCAAACTTATTTTTATGATATGTACAATTTTAGTATTTTAATAGCCTTATTATGATTAAAAAAATATTAAAATATATTAGGAAAGCCTAAACGCCTTTTCACGCCTTTTTACACCTTAGGACCTAGGGTTCTAAGGCTTAAGGCTTGGCATCCACGCCTCGATCATGCCCCGCGTTTTTTAGAACCTTGATATATATATATATATATATATATTCTCTTATATATTTGTTTTGTGCCAAATTGTCCTTTTTAATTGTTGTTCTGTTTAATGTTGTATTTGTGCCAAAGTCTAATGTTGTATTTGTGCCAAAGTCTAATGTTCTGTTTAATGGAGAGGTTATTAACAATTTCTTCATTCCAAGTAAGTTTTACTTTAAACTCGTCAACTTTTTTCTTCCTCTTCAATTTGTTTCATCACATCAATTATAGTCGATATTTTACTCAATCATGATCACTAATTATATGTATAAATATGTTGATGGAGTTACATGTGTTGAGTTTGTTGATAAGGCATTGGAATACTTGGGTTTGCTTGATGACTTAATGTTACTGTCACCATATCACACACACACACACACACACACACACATATATATATATATATATATATATATATATTAAATTACAATTTTAATCTCTAATTTTATGTGGTATTTTTTTTAATTATACAGATATTGGAGATTTGATTGACTACCAAATGGGACAAAGGCAAAGACTTGAAATTTTTGTTAGTTAGAGTCACTTAGTGAGTTTAAAATACAACTTGCATATGCACACACACACACACACAGATGTATATATTTGCACTGAATTTTTTAATTTTTAAATTATATTGTGATGCATATATCATTTTGTGCTACCATATTTTGGTTAAATGAAATGGTGCGTAAATAAAATGATAAAATGTGCAAGAAAAATAAATGTTAAAGTTTTTCAAGAGAAATTTTGATATTACTTGCAAAAGTTTTTTCATGTATTTTTAATATGTTTAAATATGTCCCTTATTCTATCCTAAAAATTTTTGGTAGATATCGTCCCTCGATATTTTTATTTAACATTAAACATGAAATTTTGAAAAAAAATTATTATCAATACCACAAATAATTTAGCCACGTATATCATGGTAATTGCAACTCCCCAAATTCACCACATACTTTTCACACATTTTTTTAAATATTAATTATCGATTGAGAAGCGCATCGCGCGAATTGCGTGTCGGTAAAATACTACTCAAGTATAGATAAAAGATGATTGACCCTCTATGATATATAATCTCTGCTATCTATTTATTTGAGTAGATATATGTCCCTGTATACAGAATGTTTTGGACCTCCCAGTCCTTCAATATATACACAAAATCAACTTGTACAAATATTGGGTTAGAGGAGACTGTCGGTTAATGCGAATTACTGCAACTATACAGTGATGTCTTATTAAAACTACGCCATTTACCACCGACTAGCGCCCACACGCATCTTTTTTCTCTATATATACACTCCAATTCAATTCCAGCGTTTCAAATCAGAACTTTCTCGTATTCAGCTCCCGATCTTCTCTTCCATTGAAAATACGAAGATCAAAGATCATTTCTCTTTCTAAATAAGTCCCTCAAGGTCAAGTTCCATTCATCCAAGATTTATTCCCATTTTCTCATCCCATCCTTTATTTTTAGCTAAGATAAAAACCATCTCTCTCCAATTTCATCCTAATCCTACTATGTAAGACATTCAATACGTGGGTTTTGCTCAATTTGCATGAACTCTAAACAATATTGAAATTGTGTTTGCAAGTGTTAATGGAGGAGTCCATGAGAGAAGTGTCTGGCAAAAGAATTCATGATAATTTTCAAAAAACTATGAGGAGTACAAAAACACGGTTATGGTCGCCCGGCCCCATAATCGTTGGGGCCGGGCCTTCCGGTCTTGCAGCAGCGGCCTGCCTTAAAGAAAGAGGTATCCCAAGCTTGATTCTTGAGAGGGCCAATTGCATAGCTTCTCTATGGCAACTCAAGACATACGATAGACTGAGGCTGCATCTCCCCAAGGAATATTGCGAGCTTCCTCTCATGGGTTTCCCACCAAACTTGCCAACTTATCCTACAAAACAGCAGTTTGTTGCATATTTGGAGGCATATGCTGAAAATTTCGACATTAAACCAGAATTTAACGAGACAGTTGTGAGTGCTGAGTTTGATTGTGGGTGTGGGTTTTGGATAGTAAAGAGTGTGAGTATGAAAATGGAGGAGAGTGAGTATGTGTGTAAGTGGTTAGTGGTAGCGACCGGAGAAAATGCAGAGGAGTTTTCCCCGGTGATTGAGGGGTTGGAGAATTTTGTTGGGCCTATTGTTCATACAGCTTCGTACAAAAGAGGTGAAGTGTTTAGAGAGAAAAGTGTTTTGGTGGTTGGATGTGGAAATTCAGGCATGGAGGTGTGTTTGGATCTCTGCAACTATAATGCTCGCCCATCCCTCGTGGTTAGAGATTCAGTAAGTTTACCTTTTATTATATTTTTCTTCAAAACATGCGTAAAATATCATGTTGGGTAACTTGTTTTGATTGGATTCGCAGTTGCATGTACTGCCGCAAGAGATTTTGGGAAGATCAACTTATGGAGTATCCATGTGGCTGCTAAAGTGGTTCCCCGTGCGGATAGTGGATCGGTTTTTACTTTTAATATCACGTCTCATGATTGGTGACACCGGTCAACTCGGACTCACCAGACCACAGATTGGTCCCCTCCAACTCAAGGGCTTATCAGGAAAGACACCAGTACTTGATGTTGGAACCCTCGCAAGGATTAGAACTGGGAATATAAAGGTTATTCCTTATACACTTTTCAATCCGTTAACTAATTTTTATATATTTTAATTTCATCCCAAATACCGTGCTGAAATTGAATTTGTCCACCAAATTATTTGATAATTGGACTTTGGCGCATAATACCGATGCCTTTTCGTATTAAAATCTTGTCCAAAATCTCAATCTATCTCAATTTAAGAAGCCAGAGGGAAATGCTCCTCAAAGAGGGGATGCCCAAGGCATGGCTAATGAAATTAAACACATAATGATGACAAATGTTTTCCTTCATGTACTTTCTGAGTATGCATGACATTTTTGGGTTCTGAAACCAATGATCAAGAACATTTAGCAATGTTAACCTAATATTATCTTCATTTAATTTAGGGAGTTTTTAATTGAGTCCCTTGTCCATTAATTTTTTTGCCTCTGGTACGCATCTTTATTGTATGCTTTATATGTTAATGTAAACAGAAACCTAACATGTGTATACCTCACAAAAATTTGCATATACACTAAAAAAAACATTGCTATACTTGTGGAAATTTCACATATACATTAATGAAAAAAAAAACGGTATACACTAACACATATGAACCACATATAATACGAGTTGAGTATTGTTAGACCTTATTTTTAAAGAAATTCAATATGTCCTAAACACAAAAAACTTATCTAACAGGCAAAAAAAAATTATCGTCATTGTTTTATTGAATCAAAATCTAAAACTAAAAGTCTATCCGCACAAATTTATTTTTCAACATTGCAGGTATTCCCTGGTATAAAGAGAGTCACTTGTCATACAGTGGAATTTGTAGATGGAAGGGTGGAGAAATATGACGCCCTCATCCTTGCCACAGGTTACAGAAGCAATGTTCCTACGTGGTTAAAGGTAGATTCATGTTTCTATGTTGTTGCTTTTACTCGTGCTCTTTTGATTAGAGTTTTGTATTTCTCTAAATTCTGAAAGAAGAATTTAAATGATATCATGTCAAATCTCTTTCTAATGACCGCCTTATATGCAAATTTATAGTTATTAATTTAAAAAAAATCATATAAATTAATGGTACGACTACTCTGTCCTTTGTTACTTTAAGACTCCAAAAATACTTGATGCGACTCTTAACAAATTTCTTTGGGCCACTTTTGAGATGACATTTAATAAATTTCTTTGGGCCACTTTTGAGAATTTTATGACACATGGAGTGATAGAGCACTAAAGAGAAATTGTTTTAGCGGTACCCAAACATTCAATTGAGATGAACACATAAATTAAATTAAGTGTTTAGGAACAAGTTATGTCCCATTGAGCATCGACTAAAAAAAAATGAATGCACCATTAACCGTCAATTTTATATGGCAACTACTACCAAACAATATTATGGTTAGTGAGCTCTCTCTCCTATATGTCCAGCTGACAAGCATGAAGCTTCAAACTATCAATCTACAAATTAATAGTATAAACTGACGTATATTTAAAAATCATTAAAAAAATCAAGAAAAAGGAACACATGTCATCACCTTTCAATTTAAAAAAAAAAACAAAAAATTCTTGAAATCATCACATTTTTTTTATATTTGCATTTTGAAGAAAAAAATCATAAAAAAGACGAAAACAATTGAAAATATGGATGGATGATTGTTAAATTTTCAATCTTTACATTAGTTTATCGTTTGTGATATGTGTATGAAGTAGTTATACAAAAAACGTTACACAATACTTTTTTTTCACCATCCTATTGTTTAGTGCAACAATTTTTCATTTTTGTGCACAAAGATTTTCCTTGAACTTATCACTCCTTGTAAGTAATCTTATTAACACTTGTGTTGTCAGAATTCAAATTTCTTCTTGGAGAAAGACGGCTTTCCCAATGAGCCATTTCCCGATGGATGGAAAGGTCACAGTGGTCTTTACGCTGTGGGTTTTACCAAGCATGGGTTAGTTGGTACATCTATGGACGCCAGAAGGATCGCCCAAGATATTGAAAAGGAATTCAATCATTCACCTGAACTATATTATTGTAGAGATGTGTAATCAAGTTCAAAGATTTTATTCCCTACCAAAATGGGTGCTGTGGGAATGCGTACAAAGATCATTTCTACACGGATCAACGTAAATAAGATAATAATGCATTAAATGTCATCAAAAATTGAATTGTTCAAAGTTTGAAGTGAACATTAGCATGCAGGCACGTCATACGTAATCAAATTTACAAAGTTTATTGTTTTGTTGTTTCAGTTTGTTTCACATGATAAATTCTATAAATATAACATGATTCAATTCTAAATTAATATCAAGAGTTGGATGATTAACATTTAATAAGTGCAATCAATATTTTTAATTTTGAGAATACATTATATCTCCCAAAGATTTTAATAACGTTAAGTGCATCAAAATTGATGATTTGAGAGTCCTAGTCAAAGATGATGAAATTATGGAAAGATGGAAAAACTACTTTGAGAGGTTATTAAATGGAGATAATGGGAGTAGATTAGTTATAGAGGAACTTATGGAGACTCGAGAAGATATATTTTTTCGTAGAATTAGGACAACAGAGGTCAGGATTGCTCTAAAAAAGATGAAAACAGGGAAGGCTTTAGGACCAGATGGTATCCCTATTGAGGTTTGGAAGTGCTTAGGGGAGGATGGAGTATCATGGCTTACAAAATTATTTAATAGAATTTTAATGACTAATAGAATGCCCGATGAATGGAGAAAAAGTATTTTAGAACTTATTTATAAAAATAAAGGGGATATACAAAGTTGTTCAAATTATCGTGGTATTAAGTTAATGAGTCATACAATGAAACTTTGGGAGAGAGTGATTGAATATAGATTGAGATTGAAGACAACAGTATCTGAGAATCAATTTGGGTTTATGCCTGGGAGGTCAACAATGGAAGCAATCTATTTATTGAGGAGATTAATGGAGAGGTATAGAGAGAAAAAGAAGAATCTTCATATGATTTTTATAGATTTAGAGAAGGCGTATGATAGGATACCCAGAGATATAATATGGTGGGTTCTACATAAAAGATGAGTGACTCGCAGATATATTGACGTGATCAAGGATATGTATGATGGTGCGATGACTACAGTAAGAACATCAGCTGGAGAAAGTAGTGAATTTTCAATTACGGTAGGGCTACACCAAGGTTCAGCATTAAGTCCTTATCTCTTTGCTCTTGTTATGGATGAGTTGACTGGACAAATACAAGATGAGCTGCCATGGTGTATGCTATTTGTAGATGATATTGCTTTAATCGATGAGACTAAGATGGGGATAAATGCTAGGTTGAAATTGTGGAGAGAAACTTTAGAAATAAGAGGATTTAAATAAGCAGAACTAAAACAGAATATGTGGAGTGTAATTTTAGTAGTAATAGGAGGACAAATGGAGATGTGGTGAAATTGGAGGGTCAAGAAATACCTAGAAATGATCATTTTCGTTATTTAGGATCGATTATACAAAAAGATGGAGATATTAGTGATGATGTTACGCATAGGATTAGAGCAGGCTGGGTTAAGTGGAGAAGTGCGACTGGCGTTCTGTGTGATAGGCGTATACCTTTGAAGTTAAAAGAAAAATTTTATAAGACAGCCATTAGACCCGCCATGTTATATGGGACATAGTGTTAGGCAACCAAGAAACAAAATGTGCAGAAAATGAGTGTGGCGGAGATGCGAATGCTAAGATGAATTTGTGGTAAAACTCGAAAGGATAAAATTAAAAATGAACAAATTCGTGAAACGGTAAAAGTAACTCCTATAGAAGATAAATTGAGAGAAAATCGACTTAGATGGTTTGGACACGTCAAACGTAGACCAATGGATGCTCCTGTAAGGAAGAGTGATTTAGTTAGTATTGATGGCAACCCAAGGGGTAGAGATAGGCCTAAATTAACTTGGCGGGATATTATAAAAAAGGACATGATATCATGTGATTTAACCGAAGATATTGCACTAGACAGAATGGAATGAAAAAATAGGATTCATGTAGCCGACCCCAAATAATTGGAAAAAGGCTTTGTTGAGTTGAGTTGAGTTGAAGTAATTTAATATAATAATTAAAACCATAAATACAATGACCCATTTTCAAAATATATAAAAATAGAAATCCTGAAATAT
Source organism: Sambucus nigra (assembly GCA_949130495.1). NCBI lineage: Eukaryota > Viridiplantae > Streptophyta > Magnoliopsida > Dipsacales > Adoxaceae > Sambucus > Sambucus nigra. The sequence continues at coordinate 148,526,669 of OX422220.1, forward strand.
TTATGTGACACCCCGCCTAATTAAATACCGGACGATCACTCCTTTATTAAATTAAATCAATGTGAACAGTTTGGTTCATTCTTAGCATCACTGTCGTAAAAATAAACTTTCCAATTTAACACCCTAAATAATTAAGCTAAGTGTCAAAACTATATTTAAACATTACTTTCCAAATTTTTATTTAAAGAAAATGATTTATTTATTTATTAACAACATTTCAACAATTAAGAATCACGCCACAATAAACCTGGAACACAATCCAATTAATTTAAAACATTCGTCAATCGAATGTCAACATGCGAAATATAAAGTAATGCAATTCAAACTGAATAAATCCCATAGTGACAATACTAGAAATAACTGAAATACAAATGCCCCAATAACAATGAAATACTGGAAAGGGCGACACGTGCCCCAATTAAATGAGAATGCTAGAAGTGGAGTCAATAAAGGAAGCCGTCTACGCAAGTGACCTGCAACTCCCACCTAAGCTGCAGCACGTTCCTTTCAAGGGATCCTAAGCATGACGCCCCTGTGGCTGGACACCTGAAATATATACATATATATACAAGAGAGAGGGAGAAAAAGAAACGGGTCAGAGCCCGATAGTGTGTATGATTTAAAATTTGTTTAGCAAGTATTTAAATTGATACAGGCCAATGCAACAACATATTAGAGTGACACTCTCTCGAGAAATTCTCATCTCTCTTCTAATGTGCACGCCTATCGTACTAACCTTCCCAACGATTTATCTTATCATTTTATCATACTAACCTTCCCAATAATTAAGCTTATCTTAACTTACTCATAAGATTTCAAAACCGAACAATATCATTGTTTAAAAAGAATACTTCCAATTAGCAGCACAACTCTCGTTTTAGCTTTATTAATTTATAAAGTTTCCCAGTGTCATATTATACTTTCACAAAACAAGTATTTACTATTTGAGTCATCAACCATGTCCTACTTATCAAATCACAGTAGGCAGTTTCAAATTTCCAAATCTCATATATATATTAACTACTCGTATAATATATATAAAATAACAGCACCCCAAATAGAACTATGGTGCATGCATACTTCTACTATCCAAACCCCATACCACTCATATTAAGGGGAATACAAATTCGGAATCACTCTCGAACTGTATTAACACATACACAAACAATATCGAGGCGAAGCATAGATTCCAAGTCTCTAAGAGGATGGCACATACTCGCGTCTCTTAGGACCGTCTGAACTATCAATTTGATAGCCTGTACCAAGGATATCTATCTTCTAGGGTACAAGTCAATATCCCCCATAAAGGTCCAATCGAGATAAGACTGTCCCAGCGCGGTAACCTCAAGGATAGCAAGTAGCGCGATATGTTTTTCACATGTATATAATATATGTACACACAATCATATAAATATACCACTTTTATCATATTAATATAGGTTCCTCTAGTCACCCATAATTACAACATTTATCCTTAATTTCACATTATTAGTATTACGTATAAGGTTTCATCTCTAACCTTAACTCGAAGAGTTTTCTCACTTATTACGTGACACTCGTGGACTCTATCCTTCCAAGTAGAAAATTCAGTAGGTATACCTCTATTCACTATCGTAGCTATTCTCCGTAATCTCTCACTTGAAATACGTAGTTTCATCGTTCATTATATAATTATCCCAAAAGCAAAATTCTCGTCTTATAATGAAGTTTCCAACACTTATTCATATGTCCTACTGGTCTTTCCTATCTCCCAAAATATTTTATTAAGAATACCCAAGAATTATTTCACGATAAATTTAATTTAACTAATTAAACAAGGGAAATAGGAGTCTTCCAAGAGGGGTCGATCGATCGAGGTCTGGGACTCGATCGATCGAACCTTCGATCGATCGAAGCTCTATGCTCGATCGATCGATCAAGCAGGTATTTTGATTTTCTGCAGAATTGCAGTTACGGGTTCTACCGATTTTCTTCATCCAAATCCATGTTTTCCAACCCCAAACGTCCCAAGAATTCTACTACTAACATTATATCAATATACCAGATGTTTCTAACGTAAGGCATGTGTATTTTTATCATTTAAACATGGATTTTCAACCCAAAATTCATACACAACTTCAAGAACCCTAAGATCCCTAAATCATGGTTCTAATCTGTTTTACCCAAGAATTCCTTTCTTAATTACAACAAAATTTCGTGGGTTATCTTTATACATCACAAGGGACTTCCAGAATAAGGTTTAAGTCTTTACTACATGCAAATTCCTATCAAAATTTGGGTTTTCTTCCATATATTTCATCCCTAATCATTCATAAACTAATATGGAAATTGCACCAACGAAAATAGGAAGATAAACACTTGCCTTGGATTTTTGGTATTCTGATTTACGACTGATTTTGGTATGGTTGCGTTCCTCGTCTCGCGATCTACGCGTTGGCGGTGACGGCGGTGCAAACGGGTGACTTTTTGGCCTTGAATTGCCTTGAGAGCTCTCTCCTCTCTTCTCCAATGGCCGTCACTTGTGTTTAGAGTTTCTAACCCTAGGTGACCATCCAGATATCTGATATAACCCTTGGTATTTTCGTGGGTTTAATTACCCAAAAAAGTGAAATGTCCAAAACGCCCTCCCGGGGTACCAATTAGGCCTAAAAACTCCCCGAGACCCAAACTAAACCCCCGGGTACACTTTTCTGACTATCTCGACCCTTTCGGACGCGTTGGCGCACTCAAAACGACCATACGAACAACTTATAAAATATTCACTTTTTATTTATCAAAATTTAGTCCCGACGCGACACGAGCACGTTCCGACTTAAATTTCCGAAATTGTCATTTAACTCACTCATGACATTCAATATAACCAATATAATATATTACTTTGCTCATTAGTAATATTCAACAAATTTTCCATAATTACTAACTCTCGTCACGTTAATAATTATAACATAATTAATTTCTGGATTTTTATTAAATAATTCATTCACATTAACTTTAATAAATCCCCAAATTAATATAGCATAAAAATACGGGGTATTACATACTCCCCCCCTAATAACGGAATTTCGTCCCGAAATTCGAAAAATAAGGCATACCTGGTAAAAACAACTCTGGATATCTCTCGCGTATATCTGCCTCGCGCTCCCAAGTGGATTCCTCCACATTATGATGCTCCCATTGGACCCGCACAAGTGGAACTATCTTTGACCTCAATCTCCTCTTACTATAGTCTAGGATAGCCACCGGTCTCTCCTCGTAAGAGCTATCAGGCTGTAAGTCGATCTCATCTATCGTAATGTGAGTATGGGCCATATCATCCCGAAGATATCGTCTCAACGACGAGATGTGGAATACATCGTGGATGCGATGTAAATGTTCTGGCAGTCCCAACCTGTATGCAACCGACCCAATCCTCTCGATGATGGGAAATGGTCCCACGTACCTCGGAGCCAACTTCCCCTTCTTCCCGAACCTCATCACTCCCTTCATAGGAGATACACGCAATAACACTTGGTCCCCCACACTAAACTCCCGGAAGAACCGTTTCGCATCGGCGTAGCTCTTCTGCCTGTCCTGGGCTATCCGAATGTGACTCCTGATCATCTCAATCCTCGCGGAGGTTTCCTGAATCACCTCTGGTCCTAGCAACTTGTAATCCCCCACTTCGAGCCAATAAGTTGGGGAACGACAAGGCCTGCCATACAAAGCCTCAAATGGAGCCATGCCAATCGTGAACTGATAAGAGACAGGGTGAACTACTCCAAGCGAGACTCAAATAAAAAGGCTTCTGTCAAGTGGGCATCGGCTCCTACGCCTACGTTAGCCGGTTGGTAAACCTTTATTGCCCCTAACACTAGATCGAAGTAAGCAACCGTCAGTTGAAAGAGGGGGGAATGAATCGCAGGTAGGGAAAGATTCGCAAGCACCTATTGAAAGGGTCTTTCATGTGAATTCAACATCTCTGATATGTTCTGCATTTTGTTCGCCCACTCTTCATTCAGGGTGGTTAGAACCAGGGGAGGATCTTCCACCTTTAAGGTCATAGCACCAGCACCTGAACGCTTACTCTTACTGCTCTTCTCAGGTTCACCTCTTTTCTTAGGATTGGCTGCCCTGAGGTTCTTGTTTGGAGTCATTTGTTTATCACAGAACAAGTCCCCCTCAGTCACTGCCATAGTTGACCCAGTATCAACCCTCTCTTCCAGATCCTCGCTTCTATGGGCCAAATCACTCTCCTCGGGAGTTATTATAGGCAAACTCTACCAGTGGAAGATGTGGATCCCAACCTCCTCCAAAATTGAGAACACACATGCGTAGCATATCCTCTAACATCTGATTAGTACGCTCTGTTTGTCCATCTGTCTGTGGGTGGTAAGCTGAACTCAACCTCAACTCAGTACCCATAGCCTCCTGAAAGCTTTTCCAAAAATGTGACACGAAAATCTTGTCTCTATCTGACACAATATTCAGGGGCACCCCGTGTAATCTGACAATCTCAGTGATGAACAACTGAGCATACTGACCCATGGTGTAATCTGTCCGCACCGGCAGAAAATGAGCCACCTTGGTCAAACGGTCTACAATCACCCAGATAGAATCGTGGCCCCGCTGTGATGTAGGCAACCCTATAATAAAATCCATGGAAATACTCTCCCACTTCCACGCGGGTACTTCCAATGGCTGAAGCAATCCTGACGGTTTCTGATGGTCCACTTTCACCAGCTGGCAGGTAGAACACTTGGACACGAACTCAACAATGTCCTTCTTTATCCCACTCCACCAGTATTATCGCCTCATATCCTGGTACATCTTATCGCCTCCCGGATGTACTGCAAATCGGGACCCATGAGAATAATTCATCACTACATGACGTAATTCTACTCCTTCTGGAACCACCAATCTCCCATTAAACCGCAAACCTCTATCAGAACTAATAGAATAGGACTCAGCACCCTCAGCTAGAAGTCGCACAATCTGCTCCTGGCAAAACGGGTCTGTGGTTTGTGCCTGTATCACCCTCGTAACAATCTCGGGTGTGACTGACATCACGGATATGAAAGAACGTGCTACTGCATCCTGGTGACCCAACTCCTTCCACTTTGCTTTCCAGACGTCTGCTACTTCGTCTACCGGTCTACGACTCAACGCATCCGCAACTACGTTGGCCTTTCTCGGATGATACTGTATGTCGAACTGGTAGTCCTTCACAAACTCTAGCCATCTGCGCTGACGCATATTCAGCTCTCGCTGAGTGAACAGGTGCTGCAACGACTTGTGGTTTGTGAACAAACGGAATTTCTCTCCCAACAAATAGTGTCTCCATATCCTCAATGCAAAGACGACCGCTGCTAACTCCAGGTCATGGGTGGGGTAATTCTTCTCATGCGGCTTAAGCTTACGGGAGGCAAAATCTATAGCCTTCTCTTCCTGCTGAAGTACTCCCCCAAGTCCCCGTAAGGACACATCGGTGTAAACCAGGTACTCCATACCTGGCTTCGGTAACGCAAGGACTGGCGCTGAAGTAAGCTTGTCTTTCATCTCGTCGAAAACCAACTGACAAGCGTCATCCCAAACATATGGTACTCCCTTGCGAGTCAGATTCGTTAATGGACCCGCTATTTTGGAGAATCCCCGAATGAATCTCCTGTAGTAACCAGCTAACCCCAAGAAACTACGCACTTCCGTCGGTGTCGTGGGCTGTCCCCACTCCCTCACCGCTGACACTTTACTCGGGTCAACTGCTATCCCCTGCTCAGAAACAACATGCCCCAAGAACTGTACCTCTCGCAACCAGAATTCGCACTTCTCGTACTTAGCATATAACTGATGCTCTCGTAGAGTCTGAAGAAGCTGCCTCAAGTGCTAGGCATGCTCCTCCTCGGAGTGTGAATATATCAAAATGTCATCTATGAAAACTATGACAAACTGATCCAAGAACTCTCTGAATACTCGGTTCATCCAGTCCATGAAAATGGCTGGAGCATTTGTGAGTCTGAACGACATCACCCGGAACTCATAAGACCCATATCTCGTCAAGAAAGCCGTCTTCGAAACATCCTGCTCCCTAATACGTAGCTGATGGTACCCCGACCTCAGATCTATCTTCGAAAAGAAAGTTGCTCCCCTCAGTTGGTCGAACAGATCATCGATTCGAAGTAACGGATATTTATTCCATATCGTGACCTTGTTCAGCTCCTTGTAGTCCATACACAATCTCAGTGAACCATCTCTCTTCTTCACAAACAAAACTGGAGCGCCCCAAGGTGAGGTACTCCTATGATTGAATCCCTGACCTAACATCTTCTCTATCTGATCTCGTAGCTCTCGCATCTCTGCCGGAGCCATATGGTACGGTGCGCGTGCTATAGGTCTCGTATCTGGCAATAAATCTATAACAAATTATATCTCTCGACTGGGGGATAGGCCTGGTATCTCTTGAAACACATCGGAATACTCCATGACAACTGGGATCGAATCTAAGGGAATCACAACCTCCTTAGAGGTATCCTCCTCTATGTAATACAAATGAGCGGTCGAACCTCCCTCTGGGCGAGGCATCGCCACTACAAACATCTCTTGCCCCGGAATGGTAAAAACAATGCTCCCACCAAAGCAATCAATCATGGCTCTATAAGCTGCGAGCCAATCCATACCAATAATCACATCATGCTCGTGCATGTCTAAGACTAACATGTCCGCAGGTAATACCAAACTACCGATCTCTACCCCCACTCCCCGGCGTATAAAGAAAATAAGTGACCCACTCCCCAGTGGTGAGTCCACACACGTCACTGTGCTCTCTGTTGTGGCTAACAACCCTAAGGCCTTCGCAAAATGTGTAGCTATAAAACAATGTGTTTCCCCCGTATAAAAAAAACCCGACCCATAGTACCATGGATAGGAAACATACCCTCAATCGCGGGTGGTGCCTATGGAGCTGCTTCCTGGTGGACGTTATAGACACGTCCGTACTGTAACTGCCCCTACTGCACTGGAGCTGCTGGAACGGCTGGTAGGGCTGGCACCTGGGCTGGAGCTGGGAGTGCAGCCGGAAAAAGTGGTCTCTGTGGCTCATTACGGGCTCTCCTGCTGTGTTGCCCATTGCCTGTCTAGGAATCCCTTTGGCAACACAGCAGACATGTGTTGCTGAAGGTATACTTTTGGCAACACGCAATTGTGTTGCCAAAAGTATTTTATAATTTGTCAAATTTATAATAAAAAATATATTTGTGTTGCCAAACGTCAGTCAACAGCAACAAAAGCAACAAAAATAATTGTGTTTCCAAAAGGCTATACATTTGACAACACAGGTCTTGTGTTGCCAAAAGTCACTCAACAGCAACAAAAATAATTGTGTTGCCAAAGGTATAGCTTTTGGCAACATAAGAGTTGTGTTGCCAAAAGGGTATACCTTTGGCAACACAGGTCTTGTGTTGCCAAAAGCTATACCTTTGGCAACACAAGAGTTGGGTTGCCAAAAGTATAGCCTTTTGGCAACACAAGCTGTGTTGCCAAAAGCTATACCTTTGGCAACACAACAGTTGTGTTGCCAAAAGTTATCTTTTTGCAACCAAATATTTGTTGCCATATCCAAAGTGATAGATGTAGATAATAACTTTCGGCGACAAAAATTTGTGTTGCCAAAAGTACTAGACTTTTATTTATCACCTATTATTTTTTTCGCAATTGAAAACATTTTTAAAATTGCACTTTTGTCATCAAGCATACAACCTTATAATCCAAAATAACATTGCAAATTTGTCATACAATCATAAGTAATACAAAATTCCACAATTTTCAACCAAATCTCATAAATATGAATTACAAAATAATATTTCATCACAATCCAAGTATAAAGGTACAAAATAAATGCCTCCCAAATACGAACATAACAAATCCCAACACATCAAAAGATGTTAAAAAAAGTCCACGCAAACTAAAACGACGGTGACAATATGGCTCCCCTACACATAATAAACCCTATCTCCAAGCCACCACGAACTTATTAACTCCAAGCAAAATCCATCATCAACCTGTACAAAATACAAAAATAAATGACTACATGAGTTTTTATAACTTCAAATGCATGAATACTTAACTTAATCAATTTAAAACACTATTTAATTTTGGAAACTTTTGGCAGGTTTCCTTTGTTTATTCATGAAATCCATTCTATTTTTAACATTAAAATAAACCCAACAGCAAAAAACATCGCTAAACCACCATTAAATCCCTTTCACCGATTTAATACCTAAAAATAGTATCCGAGTAGTTACATAAACTTAAATAAGTATCCGAGTTGCTACGCACCTCGATCCTCCGTATTCATTGACTTTTCCATGTGTCGCAAATCCATTTTTATTCTACACAAAATACAAAATAAATTATAATCTATCTGACTTCAAAAGATAATAATAATTTATAACTATTATAGTTATATATATATAAACATTTATATATATATATATAACTATAATAATAAAATTCACAGTGTTTAAAAAAAACCAAGTGTCAATTTTTTTAAAAAAATGGGCATAGTCTCCTTTGTTTATTGGACTACCCACCCTGTTTAAGGGGTAACGACAAATCCAACAATATAAAAAAATTCCAAATTCGTCTAACAAAAGCTTTAATGAAACAAACTTCTTATTGACCCATGTTTGATGTGAACTAAACAACTGTCACGTGTTCACTTCCATGGTGACATCACCATGGTACATCAAATAGCACTCCATATACTTCCCTTGACGGGGGTTTCATATTGCCATCATTGAAAACGGCTCGAAGGTGGTTCTGAGGTCCTTTATGAAAATCAATTCCATATCCTTCCTTATCTGACTTGAATATGGCCTACTCCCTAGAAAACATAGAAGAATACACTATATTGTCAAACAAGGTATTAGAATGATAAAATATAGATCCTTGAACAATACCACAATTCAATTCCTTAACCATTAAAGTCCTAGCACGTGATCACACTACGCAAAACATAGTATACAAACATACATTATTATGAAGCAATTTATAACCACTAAAGTCCTAGCATATGATCAGGAGGGGAAGGAATTTATTTTAAAGCAATAGCGGTTCAGCCATAGCTTAATTTTTTTCCACGTGGAATGGGATGAAGCAATTTATAACCACTAAAGTCCTAGCATATGATCAGGAGGGGAAGGAATTTATTTTAAAGCAATAGCGGTTCAGCCATAGCTTAATTTTTTTCCACGTGGAATGGGACTAGAGAGAATCATTTGAAAAACCATAATGTATATATAACAATGTATATATATATATATATATATATATATATATATATTGATAACAGATATATTTTCTGTTATATATATATACATATATTGATATATATATATATCTGTTATATTTATATATATACAGTTATATATATGTTATATATATATTGTATATATCTGTTATGTATATATATATATATATATTGATATATATATCTGTTATATATATATATATTCTGTTATATATATTAACAGTTATATATATATAACATAAACAGTTATATATATATATATATATATATAGTTATATAACATATATATAACAACTCCAACGCACAACACCAACGCACGCACCGCATACCAAATCCCAACACACGCACATCACCAACCCTGCTAACAACTCCCAATTCAATACGACCCAACTCTTATCCCCACAATAGAAACACACCTGAAATTATAGAATAGTAGAACTAAAACAGCAGCAGTGACACAATACATGAAATCAATGAATTATAGGAAAGAAAAGAATCAGAGCAACTCTTTAGCTAGCCTCACTGGTCTGCGCGTAAATAAAAACCAACAAAGTTAGTAGTGAACTAATCTATATCAACAACCTATATGATATGGTTTCAATACTTCTATACCAAAAAAAACACAGAGCAACACATTGATATTGATCTTGTTTCAACGTAGTCATAAACATATCCTGAAATCAAAATAACAAATGATTAATGAAAGAGACAAATTAATTAAAGAGATAAATCATATATAATGCTTAATGAATTGTATATGATTTGATTCCAACACTCCCCCTTTCTCCATGATTTCCCTAACACATGGAATAAAAATTAAGCACCACGGTTAAAAAATGAAAACGAAGTATGTTTGTATTTAAACATCCACATTTGGAAAAGGGGACAAATGTTTTCAGACCTGTCAAGCTGAGATATATGAAATTTTACAGAACTATCACCTGGATGGTAAAAAACAGGGTCGACATTTTAGTATAAACTTTTAGTGAAAAGACTGGCGTGAACAATTAAACAAAAATTCAAATTAATTAAAGTTGATGTATGTTAATACATCACAGATAATGAAAGAAAAACCTGTCCTATAGATATCAGATAATGAAAGCAGATGTATCTGAACCACAACCTATAGATTAGGTAACATATCAAGAGTTTTTTAAACTCACTGTACTAAATATTAAATCACCACCTTCTACCCCACAAAATTCTACTGATAATTTAACACAACTATTCCCATTACATGTTACTCTAAACCCATAACATGTCCACTCACTTCCTCATACCCATCCCTTCACAACCTTGGACCTATTCAGCAGCTACGCGATTTTTCCTCTGCTAACCCATCTAATACAGTGTATAGTGTACCTGCTCCAAACCGAGTAGATGAAACTGCAGTTGCACTATAGGTGGATCCCCACTGTTACCGGATCCCCACTATCATCTCTATCCCGACATTCTAGATCCCCATGACCTCTGTCCCAACATTATAGATCCCCACTGTTAGCAATTGAATTATTAGAGAAATTCAACTTAGAAATTAAGCTTAAAAAGACCTAAAAATTTTATGCACGGAGAATCTATATTTTCGTAATGAAACATAAATCTCACCCTAAATTAGTTCAAAGTTTGCATTTCATGAGCTTGTTAACTGAAGCCTGAATATTTTCCAAATTGCACGTTGACCTCGTATTTTCACCCAAAAGGCTAATTCACAATCTGAGTGTGCATCATTCACCCTAAGGTGGCTGACTAAGGCACTAAGGTTATAATCATGCATTAACAATTGAACATGTTGCTCAAACACATACATGAGTCATGATCCAGCAAATACGATGTTGTTTTAGTCATCCTAGCAACTGTCAGTAGTGAGATGTTGAAGTTAGTAATTGAGAGCAGTTAGTTAGAATTTGTGTACCTTTGGATTGTAAGTTGTTCCAACTGTCACATCTCAATTGTTATGTTTGAAAGGAACCCAAAATCCAATAATGTAGGGAATTTGTAAATAAGAAGAACACAAAATTATATTTAGAGAAAGTTGTAGGGACCCAAGCCTTTAGACAAAATTATATTTGTTTTATGTTTTCACCCTTCGATGGCATGTTTTTATGCTTAAGTTTATTTTTTTTGCAAATTTACATCGTACACTAAATCGGGAGCCCCGTGACTACGCGGTGGGTTCCTACGAGTCGCATTGGTCCCGTGCGAGGTGTTCGTGACTCTTACGGGACCATTTTGTGGCCGTTTTACGTTTTCACCCGTCGATGTCATGTTTTTATGCTCAAGTCTAATTTTTTTGCAAATTTACGTCGTACACTCAAACCGAGAGCCCCGTGACTACGCGGTCGGTTCCTACGAGTCACATTGATCCCGCGCGAGATGTTCGTGACTCTTACGGGATCATTTTGTGCTTGTTTTTCATTTTCACCCTTCTATTGCATGTTTCTATTCTTAAGTCAAATTTTTTGTCAATTTACGTCGTACACTCAAACCGGGAGCATCGTGACTACGCGTCCGGTTCCTACGAGTCACATTGGTCCCGTGCAAGGTGTTCGAGACTCTTACGATACCGTTTTATGTTTGTTTTATGTTTTCACCCTTCGATAGCATGTTTTTATGCTTAAGTCTATTTTTTTTCAAATTTACATCGTACACTAAACCGGGAGCCCCTTGACTACGTGGTGGGTTCCTACGAGTCATATTGGTCTCGTGCGAGGTGTTCGTGACTCTTAAGGGACCGTTTTATGGTTGTTTTACGTTTTCACCCTTCGATGTCATGTTTTTATGCTTAAGTCTAATTTTTTGCAAATTTACGTCGTACACTCAAACCGAGAGCCTCGTGACTACGCGATCGGTTCATACGAGTCACATTGGTCTCGTGCGAGGTGTTAGTGACCCTTACGGTACCGTTTTGGGTTAGTTTTATGTTTTTCCCTTCGATGGAAAATTTTTATGCTTAAGTCTAATTTTTTACAAATTTACGTCGTACACTCAAACTGGGAGCCCCGTGACTACGCGGTCGGTTTCTACGAGTCACATTGGTCCCGTGCGAGGTGTTCGTGACTCTTACGGGACCGTTTTGTGGCTGTTTTATGTTTTCACCCTTTGATGGCATGTTTTAATGCTTAAGTCTAATTTTTTGCAAATTTACGTCGTACACTCAAACCGGGAGCCCCGTGACTACCAGGTCGATTCCTACGAATCACATTGGTCGCGTGCGAGGTGTCCGTGACTCCTACAAGACCGTTTTGTGTTTGTTTTATATTTTCACCCTTCGATTTCATGTTTTTATGCTTAAGTCTAATTTTTTGCATATTTACATCGTACACTCAAACCGGGAGCCCCGTGACTATGCGATCGATTCCTACGAGTCACATTGGTCCCGTGCGAGGTGTTCATGACTCTTACGAGACCGTTTTGTGGCTGTTTTATGTTTTCACCCTTCGATGGCATGTTTTAATGCTTAAGTCTAATTTTTTGCAAATTTACGTCATACACTCAAATCGGGAGCCCCGTGACTACCCGGTCGATTCCTACGAATCACATTGGTCGCGTGTGAGGTGTCCGTGACTCCTACGAGACCGTTTTGTGTCTGTTTTAAGTTTTCAACCTTCGATGTCATGTTTTTATGCTTAAGTCTATTTTTTTGCAAATTTACATCGTACACTCAAACCAGGAGCCCTGTGACTACCCGATCGATTCCTACGAATCACATTGGTCTCGTGCGAGGTGTTCGTGACTCGTACGGGACCGTTTTGTTGCTATTTTATATTTTCACCCTTCGATGGCAAGTTTTTATTCTTATGTCTAATTTTTTGCAAATTTACGTCGTACACTCAAACCGGGAGCCCCATGACTACACGGTCATTTCCTACGAGTCACATTGATCCCGCGCGAGGTGTTCGTGACTAGTACGGCACCGATTTGTGCTTATTTTACGTTTTCACCCTTCTATTGCATGTTTATATGCTTAAGTCTAATTTTTTGTCAATTTACGTCGTACACTCAAATCGGGAGCGTCGTGACTACGCGTCCGGTTCCTACGAGTCACATTGGTCTCGTGCAAGGTGTTCATGACTCTTACGATACTGTTTTATGTTTTCACCCTTCGATGGTATATTTTTATGCTTAAGTCTATTTTTTTACAAATTTACATCGTACATAAACCGGGAGCCCCGTGACTACGCGGTGGGTTTCGAGGAGTCGCATTAGTCCCGTGCGAGGTGTTCGTGACTCTTACGGGAATGCTTTTTGGCTGTTTTATGTTTTCACCCGTCGATGGCATGTTTTTATGCTCAAGTCTAATTTTTTGCAAATTTACTTCGAACACTCAACCCGGGAGCCCCGTGACTACCCGGTCGATTCCTACGAGTCACATTCGTCCCGTGTGAGGTGTGTTCTTGACTCTTACTGGACCGTTTTTTATTTGTTTTACGTTTTCCCCCTTCGATGGCATGTTTTTATGCTTAAGTCTATTTTTTGCAAATTTACGACGTACACTCAAACCGGGAGCCTAATGACTACGCGGACGGTTCCTACGAGCCACCTTGGTCCCGTGCGAGGTGTTCGTGACTCTTACGGTACCGTTTTGTGTTTGTTTTATGTTTTCCCCCTTCGATGGCATGTTTTTATACTTAAGTCTATTTTTTTGCAAATTTACATCGTACACTAAACCGGGAGCCCCGTGACTACGCGGTGATTTCCTATGAGTCACATTGGGCCGTGCGAGGTGTTTGTGACTCTTACAGGACCGTTTTGTGATTGTTTTATGTTTTCACCCTTCGATGGAATATTTTTATGCCTAAGTCTATTTTTTTACAAATTTACGTCGTACACTCAAACCGAGAGCCCCGTGACTACGCGGTCGGTTATTACGAGTCACATTGGTCCCGTGCGAGGTGTTCGTGACTCTTACGGGACCGTTTTGTGGCTATTTTATGTTTTCACTCTTCGATGGCATGTTTTAATGCTTAAGTCTAATTTTTTGCAAATTTACGTCGTACTCTCAAACCGAGAGCCCCGTGACTACCCGATCGATTCCTACGAATCACATTGGTCTCGTGTGAGGTGTTCGTGACTCCTACGGGACCGTTTTGTGGCTATTTTACATTTTCACACTTCGATGAAATGTTTTTATTCCTAAGTCTAATTTTTTTGCAAATTTATGTCGTACACTTAAACCGGGAGCCCTGTGACTACGCGGTCGGTTCCTACGAGTCACATTGATCCCGCGCGAGGTGTTCGTGACTCTTACGGGACCATTTTGTGCTTGTTTTTATGTTTTCACCCTTCTATTGCATGTTTCCACGCTTAAGTCAAAATTTTTGTCAATTTACGTCGTACACTCAAATCGGGAGCGTCGTGACTAAGCGTCCGGTTCCTACGAGTCATATTGGTCCCGTGCAAGGTGTTAGAGACTCTTACGATACCGTTTTATGTTTTCACCCTTCGATGGCATGTTTTTATGCTTAAGTCTATTCTTTTGCAAATTTACATCGTATACTAAATCGGGAGCCCCGTGACTACGCGGTGGGTTCTTACGAGTCGCTTGGGTCCCGTGCGAGGTGTTCGTGACTCTTACGGGACCGTTTTGTGGCAGTTTTACGTTTTCACCCTTCGATGGCATGTTTTTATGCTTAAGTCTAATTTTTTACAAAATTACATCGTCCACTAAAACCGGGAGCCCCGTAACTACGCGGTCGGTTCCTACGAGTCACATTAATCCCGCGCGAGGTGTTCGTGACTCTTACGAGACCATTTTGTGCTTGTTTTATGTTTTCACCCTTCTATTGCATGTTTATATGCTTAAGTCTAATTTTTTGTCAATTTACATCGTACACTCAAACCGGGAGCATCGTGACTACGCGTCCGGTTCCTACGAGTCACATTGGTCCCGTGCAAGGTGTTCGTGACTCTTACGATACTATTTTATGTTTGTTTGACGTTTTCACCCTTCGATGGCATGTTTTTATGCTTAAGTCTATTTTTTGCAAATTTACATCGTACACTAAACCGTGAGCCCCGGACTACGCGATGGGTTCCTAAGAGTTGCATTGGTCCCGTGCGAGGTGGTCGTGACTCTTACGGGACCCTTTTGTGGCTGTTTTACATTTTCACCCGTCGATGGCATGTTTTTATGCTCAAGTCTAATTTTTTGCAAATTTACGTCGAACACTCATCCCGGGAGCCCCGTGACTACCCGGTCGATTCCTACGAGTCACATTCATCCCGTGTGAGGTGTTCTTGACTCTTACCGGACCGTTTTTTATTTGTTTTACGTTTTCCCCCTTCGATGGCATATTTTTATGCTTAAGTCTATTATTTGCAAATTTACGTCGTACACTCAAACCGGGAGTCCCATGACCACGCGGACGGTTCCTATGAGCCACCTTGGTCCCGTGCGAGGTGTTCGTGACCTTTACGGTACCGTTTTGCGTTTGTTTGACATTTTCCACCTTCGATGGCATGTTTTTATGCTTAAGTCTATTTTTTTGCAAATTTACATCGTACACTAAACCGGGAGCCCCTTGACTACGCGGTGGGTTCCTACGAGTCACATTGATCTCGTGCGAGATGTTCGTGACTCTTACAGGACCGTTTTCTGGTTGTTTTACATTTTAACCCTTCGATGTCATGTTTTTATGCTTAAGTCTAATTTTTTGCAAATTTACATCGTACACTCAAACCCGGAGCCCCGTGACTACGCGGTCGGTTTCTACGAGTCACATTGGTCCCGTGCGAGGTGTTCGTGACTCTTACGGGACCGTTTTTTTATTGTTTTATGTTTTCACCCTTCGATGGCATGTTTTAATGCTTAAGTCTATTTTTTTGCAAATTTACGTCGTACACTCAAATCGGGAGCCCCGTGACTACTCGGTCGATTCCTACGAATCACATTGGTCGCGTGCGAGGTGTCCGTGACTCCTACGGGATCGTTTTGTTTCTGTTTTACATTTTCACCCTTCGATATCATGTTTTTATGCTTAAGTCTAATTTTTTACAAATTTACATCGTACACTCAAACCGAGAGCCCCGTGACTACCCGATCGATTCCTACGAATCACATTGGTCTCATGCGAGGTGTTCGTGATGCCTATGGGGCCGTTTTGTGGCTATTTTATGTTTTCACCCTTCGATGGGAAGTTTTTATTCTTAAGTCTAATTTTTTACAAATTTACGTCGTACTGTCAAACCGGGAGCCCCGTGACTACGCGGTCGGTTCCTACGAGTCACATTGGTCCCGTGCGAGGTGTTCGTGACTCTTACGGGACCGTTTTGTGACTGTTTTATGTTTTCACCCTTCGATGGCATGTTCTAATTTTTTGCAAATTTATGTCGTACACTCAAATCGGGAGCCCCTTGAGTACCCGATCGATTCCTACGAATCACATTGGTCTCGTGCGAGGTGTTCGTGACTCCTACGGGACCGTTTTGTGGCTATTTTACGTTTTCACCCTTCGATGGCATGCTTTTATTCTAAAGTCTAATTTGTTTTGCAAATTTACGTCGTACAATCAAACCGGGAGCCCCGTGACTACGCGGTCGGTTCCTACAAGTCACATTGATCCCGCGCGAGGTGTTCGTGACTCATACGGGACATTTTGTGCTTGTTCTTCGTTTTCACCCTTCTATTACATGTTTCAATGCTTAAGTCAAAATTTTTGTCAATTTACGTCGTACACTCAAACTGGGAGCATCGTGACTAAGCGTCCGGTTCCTACGAGTCACATTGGTCCCGTGCAAGGTGTTTGAGACTCTTACGATACCGTTTTATGTTTGTTTTATGTTTTCACCCTTCGATGGTATGTTTTTATGCTTAAGTCTATTTCTTTGCAAATTTATATCGTACACTAAACCGGGAGCCCCGTGACTACGCGGTGGGTTCCTACGAGTCTCTTTGGTCCCGTGCGAGGTCTTCGTGACTCTTACGGGACCGTTTTGTGGCAGCTTTACGTTTTCACCCTTCGATGGCATGTTTTTATGCTTAAGTCTAATTTTTTGCAAATTTACGTCATACACTCAAACCGAGAGCCCCGTGACTACGCAGTCGGTTCCTACGAGTCACATTGTTCCCTTGCGAGGTGTTCGTGACTCTTACGGGACCGTTTTGTGTCTGTTTTACATTTTCACCCTTCGATGTCATGTTTTTATGCTTAAGTCTAATTTTTTACAAATTTACATCGTACACTCAAACCAGGAGCCCCGTGACTACCCGGTCGATTCCTACGAATCACATTGGTCTCATGCGAGGTGTTCGTGACTCCTACGGGACCGTTTTGTGGCTATTTTATGTTTTCACCCTTCGATGGCAAATTTTTATTCTTAAGTCTAATTTTTTACAAATTTACGTCGTACACTCAAACCGGGAGCCCCGTGACTACGCGGTCGGTTCCTACGAGTCACATTATCCCGCGCGAGGTGTTCATGAATCTTACGGGACCATTTTGTTCTTGTTTTACATTTTCCCCCTTCTATTGCATGTTTATATGCCTAGGTCTAAATTTTTGTCAATTTACGTCGTACACTAAAACTGGGAGTGTCGTGACTACGCCTCCGGTTCCTACGAGTCACATTGGTCCCGTGCAAGGTGTTCGTGACTCTTAAAATACTCTTTTATGTTTGTTTTATGTTTTCACCCTTCGATGGCATGTTTTTATGCTTAAGTCTATTTTTTTGCAAATTTACATCGTACACTAAACCGGGAGCCCCGTGACTACGCGGTGGGTTCCTACGAGTTGCATTGGTCACGTGCGAGGTGTTCGTAACTCTTATGGGACCATTTTATGGTTGTTTTACGTTTTCACCCTTCGATGACATGTTTTCATGCTTACGTCTTTTTTTGCAAATTTTCGTCGTACACTCAAACCGGGAGCTCCGTGACCACACAGTCGGTTCCTACGAGTCACATTGGTTCCGTGCGATGTGTTCATGACTCTTACGGGATCGTTTCGTGGTCTTACATTTTCACCCTTTGATACCATGTTTTTATGCTTAAATCTATTTTTTTACAAATTTACATCGTACACTCAAACCGGGATCCCCGTGACAATGTGATCGGTTCCTACGAGTCACATTGGTCCCGTGCAAGGTGTTCGTGACTCTTACGGTACCGTTTTGTGGTTGTTTTCCGTTTTCACCCTTCGATGGCATGTTTTTATGCTTAAGTCTAATTTTTTGCAAATTTACGTCATACACTCAAACCGGAAGCCCCATGACTATGCGGACGGTTCCTATGAGTCACATTGATCCCGTGCGAGATGTTCGTGACTCTTACGGGGTCGTTTTGTGCTTGTTTTACCTTTTCACCCTTCGATTGCATGTTTATATGCTTAAGTCTAAATTTTTGCAAATTTACGTCGTACACTCATTCCGGGAGCGTCGTGACTACGCGTCTAGTTCCTACGAGTCACATTGGTCTCGTGCACGGTGTTCGTGACTCTTACGATACCGTTTTGTGTTTGTTTTATGTTCTCACCCTTCGATGGCATGTTTTTATGCTTAAGTCTATTTTTTTGCAAATTTACATGGTACACTAAACCGGGAGCCCCATGACTATGCGGTGGGTCCCTACGAGTCACATTGGTCCCGTGGGAGGAGTTCATGACTCTTACGGGACCGTTTTATGGCTCTTTTACATTTTCACCCTTCGATGGCATGGTTTTATGCTTTAAGACTAATATTTTGCAAATTTACGTCGTACACTCAAATCGGGAGCCCCGTGACTACGCGGTCGGTTC
Source organism: Sambucus nigra (assembly GCA_949130495.1). NCBI lineage: Eukaryota > Viridiplantae > Streptophyta > Magnoliopsida > Dipsacales > Adoxaceae > Sambucus > Sambucus nigra. The sequence goes on from OX422220.1 coordinate 148,545,680, forward strand.
CTAGGGGTCATATTGGTCCCGTGCGAGGTGTTCGTGACTCTTACAGGATCGTTTTGTGTTCGTTTTATGTTTTCACCCTTCGATGGCATATTTTTATACTTAAGTATAATTTTTTGCAAATTTACGTCGTACACTCAAACCGGGAGCCCCATGACTACGCGATCGGATCCAACGAGTCACATTGGTCTCGTGTGAGGTGTTCGTGACTCTTACTGGATCGTTTGTGGATGTTTTAGATTTTCACCCTTTGATGGCATATTTTTATGCTTAGATCTAATTTTGAGCAAATTTACGTCGTACCCTCAAACTGGGAGACCCGTGACTACGCGGTCGGTTCCAACGGGTCACATTGGTCCCGTGCGAGGTGTTCATGACTCTTACAGGACCATTTTGTGTTTGTTTTATGTTTTCACCCTTCGATTGCATGTTTTTGTGCTTAAATCAATTTTTTTACAAATTTACATCGTACACTCAAATCGGGAGCCCCGTGACTACGAGGTCGGTTCCAACGGGTCACATTGGTCCCGTGCGAGGTGTTCGTGACTCTTACAGGACCATGCTATATATAACTGTTAAGGCCTTAATAGGCGCACACAACACACGACACACACACACTTCTAAACGAAGATTTTACTTTGGTAGAGATGCAATACATAGAAAATCTTCTATCATCAGTATAAGGTGAGTGGTCATATCCAATTCAAGACCGCATAACTTTTAATTAATGTTTTAAAATTTATATTGCTCACCACATTAAAACAACCAATCAGATCATACTATATATACTTTACTTTCAAAATTCTTAGACGACAAACAACCCCTTGCAAAAATTCTATTAAAACTATAATTAAAAAGCAATGTATTGTACATATCTTCTAAACATTAAAAAATTCTTGAACAGAAACATAAATCTAAACATCATTCAAATTTCAAACCAATTATGTCAAATTAAAAAATAAAATGATGGGTGAGTTAACAAGTTACCAGCAAGTTGGAACCGAGAGAGGAAAATCGGAGATGGAGCCGGAGAGGTCAACCAGAAGCCGATCTCTAGCTTGCACGCTATTAAATTATAACTGTAAACAAAAAAATGACTCATTACAAACATATAACTGAATATTGCAATGAAATCTGAATGAAATATATTGAAATGAAATAAAAAATAAAAAATATCTTATAATGCTTATTTATAAAAGAAATCATAAATCAGTGGAAAGAAATAAGTGAAAAGAAAAAAATTCAGCAAGAAATAATTAATTAAAATTTCAGCAACCATAATTATTTAAAATTTCATAAGAACTAAGCCCATCTCCAGTCATTTCATTTCCAAATCAATTTCTATCCCACATGTTGGGCACCTCCTAGAAATTTCTATCCTTACGTGGCAACATTTTTACAACAATGGAAAAGTACAAAAATAATATATCTCCAACAGTTTACTCTCATTTGACAGTTTCTACCCACTTTCTACAACTAAAAAAGAAACGTGGGTTATGTGGGCAGCTGTCTAGTCCATGTCAGATTCTCTAACTGTTCCACCATTTCTACATCTAGAAATGGTGATTAACAACAACAAAACTAAACAAAAAACAAAAAAAAAAATAATTAAGAACAAAACTAAACTAAAAATTAAAATTTCAGCATTTCTCTAACTGCTCCACCATTTCATGAGAACTAATAATTAAAATTAAATTTCAGGAAACAATAAACTAAAAACTTAAGATAGAATTAACAACAACAAAACTAAACTAATTAACTAATCTATTGAAAAAGTTAACAAAAAAAATACCGTGAGTCCATGTGCAAGAATTAACACATGGGGCGGCGCCGGCGGGAGGGAAGCTGAGGCGGCGCTGGAGGGAGGGAAGAGGAGATCAGGGGCCGACGGTGGGAGGAAGAGAATAGGAAAGCCGCTCAGGCCGTGACAGGGGCGCAGGTTGGGGGCGACGGGAGTGACGTGAGGGAGAGAAGAGAAGAGACGGGAGAGAAGAAAAGAGGGATTTTTTGAGAGCTGAGAGTTAAGGTTTTTTTTTTCTTTTAACACATAATAAAAACAAGTAAAAAATGAAATAAAAGACTTTTGGCATCATAATTTTCTTTGCTGCCAAAAGTTGGATATTTTTCTCAACACACTCCTATGTTGCCAAAAGTGAGGTCATTTTTAGCAACAAATAAATATGATGCTAAAAGTTAAAAAATTTCCCCCTTTTATTTTGCTAGCTTCCCGCTTGAAATTTTGACCTTTGGCAACAAGTTTTATTTTATGTTGCCAAAAGTACAATGTAATATGGTCTTTTGGCAACATAATTAAGATTTTGTTGCCAAAAGGGTATCTTTGGCAACAAAAATAGCTTATGCTGCTAAATATTGTTGCTAATACTGCAAATTCTTGTAGTGTTAAACATAAAACAAGAGTACAACAATCCTAAAAAATAGGGCTCTATAGCAATAACGTTAAGCTGAAAGCGAAATAAGCCGTACAGATCCTATGGACACTAGAACCTGATGCTCTGATACCACCTGTGACACCCCGCCTAATTAAATACCGGGCAATCACTCCTTTATTAAATTAAATCAAGGTGAACAGTTTGGTTCATTCTTAGCATCACTGTCGTAAAAATAAACTTTCCAATTTAACACCCTAAATAATTAAGCTAAGTGTCAAAACCATATTTAAGCATTACTTTCCAAATTTTTATTTAAAGAAAATGATTTATTTATTTATTAACAACATTTCAACAATTAAGAATCACACCACAATAAACCTGGAACACAATCCAATTAATTTTAGACATTCGTCAATCGAATGTCAACATGCGAAATATAAAGTAACACAATTCAAACTGAATAAATCCTATAGTGACAATACTAGAAATAACTGAAATACAAATGTCCCAATAACAATGAAATACTGGAAAGGGCGAGACGTGCCCCAATTAAATGAGAATGCTAGAAGTGGAGTCAATAAAGGAAGTCGTCTACGCAAGTGACCTGCAACTCCCACCTAAGATGCAGAACGTTCCTTTCAAGGGATCCTAAGCATGACGCCCCTGTGGCTGGATACCTGAAATATATACATATATATACAAGAGAGAGGGAGAAAAAGAAACGGGTCAGAGCCCGATAATGTGTATGATTTAAAATTTGTTTAACAAGTATTTAAATTGATACAGGCCAATGCAACAACATATTAGAGCGACACTCTCATTGAGAAATTCTCACCTCTCTTCTAATGTGCACGCCTATCGTACTAACCTTTCCAATGGTTTATCTTATCATTTTATCATACTAACCTTCCCAATAATTAAGCTTATCTTAACTTACTCATAAGATTTCAAAATCGAACAATATCATTGTTTAAAAAGAATACTTCCAATTAGGAGCACAACTCTCGTTTTAGCTTTATTAATTTATAAAGTTTCCCACTGTCATATTATACTTTCACAAAACAAGTATTTACTATTTGAGTCATCAACCATGTCCTACTTATCAAATCACAGTAGGCAGTTTCAAATTTTCAAATCTCATATATATATTAACTACTCGTATAATATATATAAAATAACAGCACCCCAAATAGAACTATGGTGCGTGCATACTTCTACTATCCAAACCCCATACCACTCATATCAAGGGGAATACAAATTCGGAATCACTCTCGAACTGTATTAACACATACACAAACAATATCGAGGCGAAGCATAGATTCCAAGTCTCTAAGAGGATGGCACATACTCGCGTATCTTAGGACCGTCTGAACTATCAATTCGATAGCCTGTACCAAGGATATCTATCTTCTAGGGTACAAGTCAATATCCCCCATAAAGGTCCCATCGAGATAAGACTGTCCCAGCGCGGTAACCTCAAGGATAGCAAGTAGCGCGGCATGTTTTTCACATGTATATAATATATGTACACACAATCATATAAATATACCACTTTTATCATATTAATATAGGTTCCTCTCGTCACCCATAATTACAACATTTATCCTTAATTTCACATTATTAGTATTACGTATAAGGTTTCATCTCTAACCTTAACTTGAAGAGTTTTCTCACTTATTACGTGACACTCGTGGACTCTATCCTTCCAAGTAGAAAATTCAGTAGGTATACCTCTATTCACTATCGTAGCTATTCGCCGTAATCTCTCACTTGAAATACGTAGTTTTATCGTTCATTATATAATTATCCCAAAAGCAAAATTCTCGTCTTATAATGAAGTTCCCAACACTTATTCCTATCTCCCAAAACATTTTATTAAGAATACCCAAGAATTATTTCAAGATAAATTTAATTTAACTAATTAAACAAGGGAAATAGGAGTCTGCCAGGAGGGGTCGATCGATCGAGGTATGGGACTCGATCGATCGAACCTTCGATCGATCGAAGCTCTATGCTCGATCGATCGATCAAACAGGTATTTTGATTTTCTGCAGAATTGCTGTTACGGGTTCTACCAATTTTCTTCATCCAAATCCATGTTTTCCAACCCCAAACGTCCCAAGAATTCTACTACTAACATTATATCAATATACCAAATGTTTCTAACGTAAGGCATGCGTATTTTTATCATTTAAACATGGATTTTCAACCCAAAATTCATACACAACTTCAAGAAACCTAAGATCCCTAAATCATGGTTCTAATCTGTTTTACCCCAGAATTCCTTTCTTAATTACAACAAAATTTCGTGGGTTATCTTTCTACATCAAAAGGGACTTCCAGAATAAGGTTTTAGTCTTTACTACATGCAAATTCCTATCAAAATTTGGGTTTTCTTCCATATATTTCATCCCTAATCATTCCTAAACAAATATGGAAATTGCACCAACGAAAATAGCAAGATAAACAATTGCCTGGGATTTTTGGTATTCTGATTTACGGTTGATTTTGGTATGGTTGCGTTCCTCGTCTCGCGATCTACGCGTTGGCGGTGATGGCGGTGCAAACGGGTGGCTTTTTGGCCTTCAATTGCCTTGAGAGCTCTCTCCTCTCTTCTCCAATGGCCGTCATTTGTGTTTAGAGTTTCTAACCCTAGGTGACCATCCAGATATCTGATATAACCCTTGGAATTTTCGTGGGTTTAATTACCCAAAAAGGTGAAATGTCCAAAACGCCCTCCCGAGGTACCAATTAGGCCTAAAAACTCCCCGAGACCCAAACTAAACCCCCGGGTACACTTTTCTGACTATCTCGACCCTTCCGGATGCGTTGGCGCACTCAAAATGACCATACGAACAACTTATAAAATATTCACTTTTTATTTATCAAAATTTAGTCCCGACGCGACACGAGCACGTTCCGACTTAAATTTCTGAAATTGTCATTTAACTCACTCATGACATTCAATATAACCAATATAATATATTACTTTTCTCATTAGTAATATTCAACAAATTTCCCATAATTACTAACTCTCCTCACGTTAATAATTATAACATAATTAATTTGCAAATTTTTATTAAATAATTCATTCACATTAACTTTAATAAATCCCCAAATTAATATAGCATAAAAATACAGGGTATTACAATTTAACCATAAAAATTCATGCTCATTGATTTTTACCCAAAGAAACAATTTATTTAAAAGAAAGCACTCATGCTATGTTGAGAAGCATCATGGTCTGCACAATAGAACAATTTTTTTAATAGAAAATTGTGGAGAATTTTATTGTGAATATTTCTAAATTGTGGAGAATTAAACAAGATCACCAGTTGTAGTTTTCTTTCACCTTAAACTAATAGCTCACGACAAATTTTTTTTATAAAATCAAATGAAATAGAATACCATATGAATCTCCATCCTCTTTAGAAAAAAAAATTTATTAAAAACCTATGTTGAAGGCTGAAACCCTTTGCAGGTACTATATACGCAATCTACAACCTCCGATTTGCAATGGCCACAAAACAAAGCATCTCTAAAATTAGGGCCCATAGTAAAAATCTTCTATCATAATTTTGTCCTGAACAATGTTATGGTTTAGAAGTAGATATAAAAGAGGAAACAACTTAAGTTGAAAGGAAAAACCTTATGATCCTTAGCTTCAGGTAACCTTACTTTCCAAAGTAGTCGAGATCGATCTTCTCGGACTCTTTTGGAACAGTATTTTGAAAAAAGAGAAATTAAATGCTTTTCAGAAGAGAAAAAGGCAATTGAGAGAAATAGAAAGACACGAGTGGAAGATGTAGAGACTGGGAGAACAAAAGTCCCATAAAACAGTGTTGGGGAGGGTGTAAATGTGAAATTTATGAAGTGTATACTTGTCGTCGTGTGAGCACAATAAATGTCGGCACTATTTTCCACTGTCAATTTTAGTTATATAGTATACTAGATGTAAATCCACGCGATGCGCGGGTGAGACGTAATGAATTTGAAAGGAGCGTGCAAAAAGAAATACCAAAGAAAATGTTAGTTAAAGATTCTTCTCTAATATTATGTTAACTACTAAGTTACCTACCAGGAAAGTACACAATCTGCAAAGTTAAATCATTCCATAACCCCAACAAAAACCCACCTATAACTAAAAAAATCATGAGAGACTATTCTAGTTTTCTCAAACCTAATATATATTTTATTTTGTCAAAGTAATGCAAAATAAAATGTATACCTCAAAAACCAAAATTTTAATACTTATTTAGTCATTTTTCAAGCAGACGCATAGTGACCATTTTTTCGACACATTCTAAAAACTAATTGACAGGAATTTTTTTTTTAGAGAAAACCCTTTACATTAAAACTTAGTAAGACATCTAAGAGTCACTTATACCTTTGACCTATTTTGGAGTTTTGTATTGTTGTCGTTTTCTTACTTTGACTAGTTTTGGGTTCTTTGTTTAGTGATTGAAGCATATTTATAAGAGAATAAAAAAAAATGTTAGAGGAGTGTTGAAGATTTACCTTTGATTGCAGTTTGTGGTGGCTCAGACTTAGGTAGTGGTGCTTTAAGCTCCTACGTTTGTCATTGTTCTTCTCTTGACCGTGTGTTTTAAAATTGAGTCAAGTCACTTTGGGGTTTTGGTAGAAGGTTAGTAGATGTCGTCTTTGAGCTTCTAGTTTTGTCTCAGTTTGGATCATGGGTTTACTAACTCATGTTTTGGCTAAAGAGTCTTAAAGGGTTTGACAATCTTGAAGTAGGTTTTTGTGCATCTTCAAATAGGGTTTGAAGCTTCGAGGAGGGTATATTATGAAATAGTAATCGTGCACGCTTCTATGGTGGCCTGGATGTGTTTTGCGAAGAAAAGACAGATCGATTTATGGAGAGAGAAAACAAAAGGATGGGAAAGGAAATAGAGAGAGGAAATGAAAGGATTAGTTTAGTAGGGGTATGGGCTGGACGATTATGGATGCTGAATTAAGGCTTGGAATATGTAGATGAATGGTCGTTTGTATGAAGATGAATGTTGACACTTGAAGTGGATGTATAGATCTATTACACAGCTTAATAATCATCTTGCTTACGTGGATAGCTCAGTTGATTAGGAACCTTAATGTTTGTAAAGCATTTTAACGTATTATATAGATTTTATCAATGCACGTACTTATACACCCTTAACCTAACTTTGCCATTTAAGTTGGTTAATAAAGCATTATTGATGTTTAGTTAATAGAAAAACTTACTCATAGTTTTAGTGACCAAGCCAAGATTATAAGATAATGGTCCAAGATATTTGTTTTACCATTAATCCAATAAATAATGTTTTTTTAATAAAATTTTCCCGTATATAAATAAGAATAATAATTTGGATGTTATTTGATTTTATGCATTTTTAACTATGCTGTAACTAATTTATATTTCAAAATGATATAGTGTGTTGGCAAAACTTGTAAAAAAATAAAAATAGAACTCATTTACATATTATAAAAAATCCAAAAGGCGTCATTGATTTTTTTTTAAAGTTGGAGGGGGATATGGCCCCCTCAAAATTAATTAGCTTTGTCCCTGCATAGTTTGGGGTGAATACTCGACATCAAATTTATTAAGTGTATGTATAACAAGTACACTGCTGTTGTAAATAAAGGGACAAAGATAATATTGAGAGGATTACAAATTTTTTATTCCATTGTCTCAATACTCAATGGGAATCACTCCACTAATAGTATAAAATAAGGCATTTCAAAATATCCCTTATAAATATAAAATACACGTGTACATCCACCAAAGCATATATTTTAAAAATTCCCCTTGGATGTACACTATTTCCACCATTCAATGATAGCTGCCTTATTAAAATCATACTAAGGAAAAACCTTATAAGAAAAAAAACATAGTGAAGGAAAAATAGTACAACTTTTGTGATCATTCAATCGGTATTGGACCCGCTTGGTAATGCCTCGTTAAAAACTTTACCAAAAAAACTCAATAGGAAAAAACCTAGCTAAAGAAAAAAGAGTACAACGTTCATATATCCAAAATATCATGTTCTTCGATTCTCTCCTCATAAAATGGTCGCCTTGGTTAGACACTCCCCCTGATTATGATATTTATCTCATGATTGAGACCATGCATCACTATTTTAAACAAAACCTATCAAAATGTTGCTTTAACTTGGTGAATAGATTTAACTGATTTTTAATTCAATCTATTTTGCCCTTATGAAGATGTACTTTGGTAAATAGGTGTGAACATATCAATTTATGAGATATATTTGACTTCAATTAACTCAAATAATCTTCTCTACTTCATCTATGTAGGAAGATCACAATATTAGTCATGTCTCCCTTAATGTAAACTCTTTGAATTTGAGTTATACATGCATCATTACCTTCGTAAGTAGTGGTAGTAACATATGTTGCTTGAGGTAATTCATAAGTACATAATGTATATTGATTGTTCCTTATGATAATTTCAGAGATAAACCGCATGTACATATCTTACAAGACATGGATCGTTAGATTTAAAAGTATCACAACAATGATTCACGAACGTATCATATAAATGTATCACACAAATTATTCCATAAATTGTAAAAGTTTCTTGCAAGAGATTAACTTCAAGTATTATGTATTCTATCATACATTGTGGTATATATAACAATGTACGAATAATGTACAAGTCTTTTGGACCAAACTAATCAATGCAATAATAACATGCAAATATGGTACTTCTAGACCAAATTTATATTTGTCATCCTCTTTAAAATGACATGGATATTCTAATATTCAAACACTGGAGACCATAGGTTTATATAAAATGGTATACTTAATATGGTAAACTGTGAAAAGACTTTTCAACCTATTTAACTGATGGATCAATGTTTAACCAAAACTATTCTCGATATGCACGTCAAGACAATAATTAAATACCCTAAGGTCATTATTTTTTAATTCCTCATAATTTGGATATTTTACATTTCAATTTGTCTCTTCGGGAGAACATCATTTTAAGGATATTTATATCATGACACATTGGCAAATATAATTATTTATATACCTTTCCTTAGATAAATATTTTCTAAGATGGTTGTACTTATATCCTTTTGGGTAGCTTCAAGGTATACAATGAGCGTCTTATTCAAATTGAGTATGTACTCCTTGGCTTTAATTCAAGTAAAGAAAATCCATCTGGGATTTTCATATGTATTCTTTGCCTAAATCCTGTAAAAATAAGTCGTTATAATATTCTTGAGTCTCATATATAAAATATTTTAAAACTTCTTAGCTATAAGATATCTAAAAAGTATTTATATTCATAACGGTATGGTATGTCCATAGGTGTCTTCGATTTCTACAGGAAAAAAATTATCATAAGTTCTGCATTTTTTAGCGAGTTCTTACTTTTCTGTCTTATAAACACCCATTTGTAACATTCATCTTAATGTCTCATTAGGTTTGTATTATAGGTTTGAATACATTACGTTTATTTAGAGACTCGAATTATGTCATCATGTCATTTTCTTATTTTTGGTTATATATTCTTTGCCGATATTCATTAATAATACGTTAATTCGTATCATCATTTCCCTTTAATTTGTGTAGCTACAAAATATATAATTACATCACCGACAATTATCTTTGGTGATCCTGCTTTTCTCTTTTACATGTATAATATATATAAATGTCATTATTATTAGGTATCTTTGTTTACTTTGGAGGATTTGTAGTCACTTTATCAACTTATATCCTGTAATAGATAATAGCCACTTATGAGATTTAAGAAAAAAAAAAAGGATATCTTGTTCATAACCTATTCTAGAACGTTATTTGGGCATGATTTTATTTTACCTCCGCAATTAGGAAGTCAAGCAGTTGGGAACTGTAGGTTTTTCATGCTTCTGGCGTATAACAAATTAATTTCCTACCAAATTTATTTTGTCCCACTAAGACAATGATTATGACGAGCTTATTTGTAACTAGTCCATATGACTGCATCTAATTGTTTGGTTGCAATATCCCTTTTTATTTCATTTTCGCATTGAGTGATACTAGATATTATATGAGACAAAATGAAAGTATTGTACAATAATTATTATTGTCTTTCGGGAACAAACTGTTCTTTAGGAACAATTAGTACTTTAGTTACGTTTTATTCCCCCCCCCCCCCCCCCCCCCAACAGTAGAAACATTATCTCATTAAAATAAAATTTTCTAAAATTAAATGATAAAAATTACATTTTTTGTGGTTTAATTGAGGGTGAAACATAAACACCACATATATACCCTTGTGGTAATAGTAGTAAAGATACACATCAATCAAAACCATAGATATCTTGTAAAAAATCATTAAACATATCATTACATAATATTACCTAATTGAACCATCGATCTTTAGGATCGTGACAAAATGCATTTAAGTAACAATAAATGTTATATAGTGATCTCGTGTATAATGTATTGGATTTTTCTAATTTAAGCTCATGGCTCCAAACGCTAGAAAGAATGTAAGAATAATTTCACTTGTATTTTAATGTGGTATAATGTATTATAATGCCCATAAAATGAAACGAATTTCTTTAGGAATTTTTTCCATATAAATAATTGAATATGAATTGTAAAGTTCACATAGCAACACTAAAGAGGCTTTAATGAAGCCTTCAATAATTTTAGCGTGTCATATTATATACCAAGTCTTAAAACTTTTGATTTTCTAGAATAGCGTGGGCTGTTGTCTTCCAGACAAATATTATTTTATAAAAAAAATTCACACTTGTCAATTCTAAGAGTCAAATTAGATATGGAATTCAGGAAAATGAGTCTAATATATGTACAATTATATAATAATTTATTTTAGGATCAAGATTTTGTTTTTCAAACCCAAAAAAATGGTAGTATTAAAAAAATATCTTATCAAATAATTATAAGATATTCAAAAGATGGAGTAGATAACAAAAACGTAGACTTTTTTTTTTGTAATAATGGATCTTATAATACTTAAAAAAGTATTGCATATTTGTGGATATAGATCATTAAGTCTATTAAAATTCATCCATATAAATGCATGCCGAAAAATCATGCATCACAAATTATAATTTAATCATTAAAATTTAAGAACAAAAACCTTGACTATTCAAAAATAAAATCAAGATATAAACCTTGAGAATGAAAAATTGGGCATATAAAGTTAGAACTTTAGGTTCTTAACTAAGAAATAAAATTTCTTATACTTGATCATATGTTACAATCTTCAGGCTCATAAATAAGAATCATTTGGATTCAAATATAAGAGTGTGTACTGCATACCGAAATGGAGACATGCATAAAATTTATTTAGAACATCAAAAATACAATTTTAAAAAATTTACCCAATTTAATCAACCACGTTCAAGTTTTATCTTTCTTAAGCATGTGGATGGTAAAAGATATGGAATCTGTAAATATGGTCACAACAACAAATGTACAAGGACAAAATTCCACTAATGGGAAAAACCCGGGGTTAATGCAACAATCTCACAAAACTTAGTTAAGACTTATAGATGGGACTAACGACTTAAAGTCTTATCCTTTATCTCACATCTTCACACTTTTCCCACCGAATTATAGCAAGATAGATATACCTATCTGTTGATGGAAAATCTCAATATCACATGTCCTGATAGACATCAACAATGTTGTAGAATACTTTGTCTATAAAATTTAGAGAGCACACTTGACATGAATCTTGAATGAGAACCTTAAATATCAAAATATTTATTATTTTATTTTATGAAAATATATTTTTTGATAAAAAGCTTTGTCTTTTTTTATATTAGTTAATGTCTAAAAAAGAGGTGACTAAATACAAAGAACAGGAGGCTAAGAAGATGAAAAATGGGTTCTCTCTTTTTCAAAAATGTGTTCTTATATTATTATAAAGGAAGAAGAAAATAAATACACAATAAAAAGACTCTTTTGGTATATTTGTTCTTGAAAGATGTGACAATTATTTTTTAATGAAGATCATTGGAAGTTTAAATAAGAAAAACTACACAAATGATTTTCATTTTCCAAGATAAGTTAAAGTACACATCTCTTACACAAATTATGTGTGAGACAGTGGTTGGTGATTACTAAGTCAAATCAGGGTCCAAAAAGGTGCTTTTCACACAAATATCTAGAAGATTTCCAAAAATCTTTGTGATAGATTTACAAATATGTAAGCATCGCAAGAGGCGTCACTACGCGTCGCTCAAGCGAACCTTATGCGGTTCAAGTCGCACATTTAATCAAAGAATTTTTTATGAGATCTTCAAGACAGCTTGGCAGCAAGTAAGGTAAGTACCGATGTAGTGAAAGTGTCACTGAGGTGATGCTTTAGTGAGAAACTGTCTGTGCTAATTTTTATAAATTTTGCCAAAAGAACTTGTTTAAATTTCGCTTCAGAGACAAAAAGTTCCATTGCAATGAAACACATCACTCTTACTTGGTTTTGCTTGATTTTGATTTTTCAAATATTTTGTTTAACAGGAAATATCAAGATACTAAAGCCTGAAGATATTCAGATAAAAGTATTTTGTGAAAACACGTGATGTGTGTGAGGGGATTTCTCCAATATACTTTTTATCCAATCATCTTATACAAGAGATATAAAAGATGATAAAAAAATTGGCTTCAATATCCCAAGTGATGATGAATCTTTTTGGAGAAGTAAATAGGGAACGCAAAGTATTTTGAAAATTTGGAATAAGATAACTAACTATAATGGCACAAATGAGTATATACATACTCTTACAATCTTCCACTTTATTTATTCCATAAAAAAAAAACACAATAATCAAATATTAAAAGAAACAATGAAATTCCTATCAACTATGACAAAAGGCCTGACCAAAGGCATAACAAGATAGAAACTACAAAATCTTACAACCCAAAAACTACAATATACTTCTTCAAAGTCCTTGGAGCAAAATTCCTTGGAACACACTAGAAAACAACTTCAAAATACTAATAAGTGATGAAATCCAAAATATGTAAAAGTTAATTACAAGAGATATGGATTTAAACTGACATGGAAGATTTAACATCATTTAAGTCTACTGATAAATATGAAAACTACCACTTTCTATGAGGAACTTATCCCAAAACTTCTCCTCCTTTTTTTTTATAAGGAAATAAATAGATAAAAGTAATTAAGAAGGTAGAATTAATTAAAGCATAAGTAGCACATCACATTGATAGAAAAATTAAGGTTATATATCGTGTAAGAAGATTTTATTAATCACATTTTTATATATGAAATACATAGGGAACAAAAATATCAAAACCTTTATTTGGATAAGGAAAAGAATGGATTAAAATTTCCAACTTACCAAATGTTATGAGATGAAATTATTTATAACCAAGAAAATATTATCTCAAAGGCTAATAATATGATGAGGTTTATCAACCAAGAACATAGGATCATATCTCAGATGAGGAAAAAAAAGAACATCATTGAGAGATTAAAACCAAGACCGAGTTCGTTTAAGAGTTAGAATTCAAGAACAAATAACTCAAAGCTTTAATAGTATTGAAAATTTCCAACACCATTTGAGATATTTTTAACTAAAACTTGTTTCTTCCTCAATGGAAAATTTTGGTTAAAAACCGCTGTTTCAAATCCTTGATGTTACTAAATTTGGGCTGGATATTTATCTTTGAAACATCACTTTTTTCAAAATATTTTTGCACGTGGAAGCTTTCACACATTCTTTACTAAGATGGGATATTATTTTTAATTTTTACCGCTAGCATCATCCAATCAATGTTGTAGTACAAAACACATTATCTCTCATCATTTTTAAATAGCATTGATGTTTTCAACTCCTTAAAATCATGAATAAATCTCACACTAGCTTTGAGGATAATTGACTATCTCTCACAAATATTCGAAGCTTTTATCCATTTTTAAAAGACCGTACAACGTTGTCGTTACTCATAAAGTGCCATCTATACAATTTGTAGTGAGGTGTAAAGTGCAATAATATATGAGCATGTGTTCCCAATAACTAGTTTTTCATAGATTATAATTCCTGAAAAAGAAAAAAAAAATAGAAACTTGTCTTATGGTGCAAAAATTCACTTTTATCTAAATAGAAGTAAAAAGTATTCAAAACTAACCATTTGATAAAAAAATATATGGAAAGGATTATATCATCTATAGATCATATCAATCATTGTATTTAAAAATTATTTTCATGGATAAGAATATAACCAAGTCCCTCCCCCCCCCCCCCCCCCCCCCCCCCCCAAAAAAAAAATATGGCATACGATAGAAAATGAAACGAAACTAACATACACATCTCCTAGTCATGCTATTAAATCATTCAATCAATGATGCAAATGCCTAATGATGACCTAAGATACTCAAATCTAGTCCAGTTAAGATGTTTAGTTAAAATATCCTCTAATTAAAGTTTGGTAGGAACATAGAATAAACAAAAAAATATTTCTTCAAGAAGGTCTCTAATAAAATGGTGGCGAATGTCTATATGCCTCGTTCTACAATGTTGAATTGAATTTCTGGATATATCAATAGCATTATTATTATCACAATATATAACCATGAAATCTTAACTAATATTATAGTCTTTTAACATTTATTTCATCCAAAGGAGTCGAGCACAAGTACTTCCCACTGTAATATATTCTACTTCGACCGTGGACCTTGAAACACATTTTTTCTTGGCATGCAAAGAGACTAAGGAGCTTACAAGGTGAAATCATCCAGTCAATGTACTCCTCCTCCCATTGATCGAGTGGAAAAATCGAGCGTCCGTGTAATACGCTAGCCGTTGTTATCGGCTTCAAACCTCAATACAAAAACCTAAACTTGTAACTACACTCTTAAGGAGTATAGTGGTGAGTCTGGTATCGAATTCACAAGGAGTTAGTACGTGTGAACGTGACGATAAAGGTAAGGTAGTTTAATCCTAAAGTTGATGTTAAAAGAAAAGAAAAGAAAAAGATGATTGGTTTTTGGATTTTATCTATGATTTAACTAAATTCAATTAAATTAACCTACGCATGAAAAATTAACTAACTAAGAAGGAATTAATATGAATGAAGAAATGGGTTAAGAATACACTCCCCCAAACTCTAGTATGTATTCCGTTACAAAATTAGTCATAAATTAGATAATTGATCAGACCTAGTCTTTAGTACTCCAAATAATTACATATATGATGTTCAAGCCCGCATCATACATAATCATAGAATGAGTAAAGCAGTGTTGCAATAGTTCACGCGCGTTGCATCCTTAAGCACCCTAGTTACGTAGGGCAAACGAGTTCAAAAGGTCTACAATGGTTGTGAAACTATACAACACGATCTAATCACTTATTTAATTTAGAGGACAAATTTTATATATATGCATACCACATCGGGTTGGGTTCATGCATCCCCTCCCTTAAAAACTTAGCTTAACATGATTAAAATAAAAGAAAACTTAAAACTGAAAGTAGAGGAATTCATAACTAAATTTAGAAAATTGAGAACATGACTTGAATTGGGATTGGAAAACTAGAGAGCAATAATTAATTAAACTAACTATGAAAGCAGTAAAAACAATAAATTAAAATTACTTGCAATGGATGAATGATGAATCTTGAATAGATCTTTGAATCTTAAATAGTATCCAAACTTCAAAACTAATCCTTTAAAAACTAACTACAAAGAAACCCTGACCTCCTACAACGTGAAGTAAACAACCTCCTCTTCTTCCTACTAGGATTTGTCCTTTTATAAATCTAAAAAATGACTCTTCCCATGCCTCTCCACGTTTTACAACTAATAAAAAGGAATTATATAAGAAATTTCAAGAGTTGAAACTCTTGAGCTTCCAGAATTAATTTCAACTTTGACTTTCTTTCTCCAACTTTGACCTGCCATATCTTTTGATTCATAGCTCCGATTTGACTATCGTTTCTTCCTGTGTTCTTGTAATTTAGAGTTATTCAACTTTCTAGTTTTCCTCACCTCTAGAATATGGCTGTAAAATTACGAAAATGCTCTTGAACTCCCCATTTCTTGCTTTCTTTCACTGTTTTGAGTTCTCTTTGGCACTAAATATATGTAAAAACAGTAACAATTACACAAAACTCGGGATACTTATTAGACGAAGTCATTAGCAATGATATGGGATAAAAACAAATAAATTACATTGTTTGAGGTACTAAAACTACCAACTTAGGAGGATAAATTCAGAAGAATTTATGCTTAGTAAAATGGTGTGATTAAGAGATGATGTTTCCCATTTCCTAATAACTGTATTTCGATGATGAGATCTTTTCACCATATATTTCATTCTTTTAAATTTTGTATGTGTGAATTTGTGTCCATTATATTTACTCTTTACATCATGCATACCGAGAGAAAACAACCACAATCCGAGTGATTCGTTTGTGAGTGCATCCGTAAGAATTTGAATCAAAACGAATTTTTGAAAAGTAACGTAATGTTCAATCGGTGGAAATTTGATGTTTAATTTCTGACTTTGCATACACACACTATGGTTTGGGACATTTGAATATGAATTTATGGTGATTATTTTTTGAAAAGTTTAAATTGTACAATTTTTAAGTATTTTGACATTTATTTGAGTCAATAAAGAATTTTGTGGGAGAATTCATTGCAAAACCTCATGAGACAAAACTCGTCCTACTAAGGTAACCTAGGGGTTTAAAGGCTTATTGCATATGCTCAATGTAATCGCTTGCTTGCAAAAGTGGAATTTTATTTTAATAAAAGGAATTTCAAAAGTCAACTCATTTCTCTTACATTGCCCGGGATGCACAAAGTTCTAAGTTAGTGGGATTTGACTTGGCTCTCCATGCAGTAATTAATTTTGCTATTCGGACTCAGTTAGGACTTTTCGGGTTAAAAAGTGTAAAGGGTAAAAATGGGAAGGGACAAAATGTTCGGAATTAAAAAATACCTTATAACGTCCATTAGTGCTTTTTCGGGCATTTGCCCATTTTTCTTTTTCTATTTCTTTTTCTATTTTCATATTTTTCTTTTTTTTTTCTTGCTATTTTTCTTTTCCTCCCCTTTCTTTTTATTACACACTTTGGACTTACTTGATGAATTTCCAATTTTTCACAATTCCGGGTTATCAAATGAAAGGGAAATATTTTATTAGGCTCAAAGTGGGTTGCAAAGGGATAATTTTTTCACAACTTTATTATGGCTAATATTTTTGGGTAAAACAAAAGCGGGCCTACTTCATTGTCCAAATTTCTAATCACATTACCATATGCATCTCGAGATTAATTAAGTTTAAAGATATATTTAGCACGAATTTCGAAACAACATTTTACACATTTCTCATAACCGATCAAAACAATGGATTGAGATCATCAACGACATATTCATACGCTGAAAAGAACTTTAAGTTAATCATAAACTCGGATTGATTTAAAAAATCATAAAAAATTGAAAAGCTCAAATTCTCACCGGATTTGATCAATCTCCACACTTATTCGTTAAGTCGTTAATTTCCTTTCAATTTCCATCTTCGGTCAATTTTGGCTTAGTGCATTTTGATTGTTAACAATTTGAGATAGAAAAAATGTAACATTTTTGAAGCATTTAAATTCCAATTTTTATTTATTTGGAAGAAAAATATTTTTGGCTTTTTCCAATTTTTTTTAAATATTTTTTCAATTTTAAAATTTTCTTAAAAAAAACACACTTGGAAAGAACATGTGATCGAATCAATGAATCTAAACAATAAATGAAAAGAATATCCCACCCTCCTAACTTAAATGTTGCATTGTCCTCAATGCGAATCAAGAACACAACATAAAGAGAGGAAAAGAAAGATATTACCCAAATGGAGCGATCCCCGATGAGTGCGAGTCCATTGAATCTACAAAACATGTTAGAACCAAGCATAACAAAAACTTTAACTAATTACTGTAAACTATAAAAAAAAGGAAAAAAGAAAAAGCTAATTATGTACATCCTACGATTTGAACTTCTAATAAGTTATACACTAGAAGTCGAAAAATTTGAGGCTCCACCCAAAATATAATTTGACTTTGAGGGGTAATCAGTTTACCCTCATTAGGATGCATGACTCTCGAAAAATAAGAATTCCATTTGAACAACAGAAGGCACGTGTAAGGCAAAAAAAATGAACCATCACCAATTACTATTTTTAAAGAAATAATGGGTGAAAAATACAATTGGGATCCAAGAAAAATAGAATCCCCTCCCAAAGATTTTTCAAGTAGTATGAGAAAAGGGGAACACAAAAAGGAAAAATCTATCATGGAAACCAATTCAAGCAAAGATTCCTCGTCAGTAAAAGTTTTAACTATTTCAAAAGTTACAACCAACTCATGGGAATCAAAATTCAATTCATATCCCAAATTGTTTTCAGTTAGAACGAGACGTAATGCACGTATAAGTGAATAACCCATAAGATGAAGCATCTCAAATAAACATTCTCGTTCAAGAATCGGGTCAACATCCTCAAGACTTTCATCCGATTCTTGTGATGGAGTTAACGGTTCGATAATAGTGGGGACACAAGGAAATGAAGGATCTTCAACCTCAATAGATTTTGAAATATTTATAAGAGGTTGAGATTCAAAAGTACTTGGATCACTCTCAATAATTTCGTCCTCAAAAGTGTTAGGTGAAGCGCAAGTCTCGCCCTCCTTTAAGCTTTCCAGATAAGCATCAATCTCCTTGCTAGTTTATCTAAGTTTCAACTCTATAGCAGCAAGGTCAGCAAATTGCTTTTTGCTAATAAGCAAGAGTTCTTCCAAATTAGTCTTCCTTGGTTCTAGCACCTCGAATTCCTCAATTGTTCGAAAACTTACTTCATCTTCAAAAATATCAGAAGAAAAATCCTCATTGGGTTCAAATAATGCATCTAACTCTTGCTCCCAATAACCATTTTTTTCTCGATATTCTTTTTCAAGTCTTTATTCTTCAAGCAATTCATTTTGATAAATTTGGATGGCCTTAGCACTGGGCTTGTATTTATAAGACTCATCTTTAGTGATATTGATCCAATGTTCATAAGTCTTGAGTGCCTCCTCCTCACTATTATCATAACAATTAAAGTCACCAAAAGAGTTAAAGTAAGAAATTTCAAATTGGGCAATTAAAAAACGTGACACACATATTTTTGGATTTTTTTAAATTTTTTTTAAAGGTAAAATTCGGGATTAACCAACCTAACCTAAAGTCTACCTAATTCTCCGGCAACGACGCCATTTTGATCGAGTGGAAAAACCGAGCGTCCGTGTAAATACGCTAGTTGTTGTTATCGGCTTCTCAAAAACCTAAACTTTAACTACACTCTTGCGGAGTATAGTGGCTAGTCTGGGTATCGAATCCTTAGGGAACTAGGACGAGTGAACATGACAATAAAGGCAAGACTGTTAACCCTAACTTGACTCTAAAAATAAATAAAAAGATGATTGAGATGGGAAATAACTAATTAACTAAATGCTCACTAAATTAAACTACTGCATTAACTATGTGAGCAAAATTAACTAACTAAGAATGACTTATTAAGAATGAAGGGAAAACAAGTTGGGAATACAATCCCCCAATCCTTAGTAATTACTTAACAAAATACTAAAATTATAAATTAGAAGTTTGAATGAATCCAGTCTTTACAGATCCTAAGCATTACATATATGAGGTTCAATCCCGCATCATATGAAATCAAAGGGAAATATAAAGCGGTGCTAAACCATTTTACGCACATTATATTCTTAAACATCCCAAGTACCTAGGGCAAGAGAGATTAAAAGACCTATAATGATTGTAGAATTATCTTGCACGACTCTTTCAAAATTTTAATTTAAATTCTATTTTTTACATTTGTAATTTACATCGGGATGGGTTTATGCATCCCGACCCTAAAAAAAACTTAGCTAGACATGATTTTATTAAATGAAAACAAAATTCTAAATGTGCAAGAAATCATAGGTCTATTATGCATTGAAAGAAACATGAATTGAGAAACAAAATTAAACTACAAGAGCAATTTGAACTTACAATATGAAAGAAATGAAAAGTAGAAATTAGAAATACTTGAATAGAAGAAGGAAATCTGAACTTGAAACTTGAATCTTGAATATCTCTTGTTCAACTTACAAACTAGGGTTTGTAAATCCTAAGAAAATATGAAATTATATGCCAAAAGGAACTCTCTCTCTTCCTCCCTTCATTACTCCAGGGCTTGGATTTTTATATTACCCAAATATGACTTTTTCCATGCCTCTCCACGTTTTACAACTAATAAAAAAGAATTATACAAGAAATTTCAAGAGTTGAAACTCTTGAGCTTCCAGAATTAATTTCAACTTTGACTTTCTTTCTCCAACTTTGACTTGCCATATCTTTCGATCCAGAGATCCGATTTGACTGTCGTTTCTTCATGTGTTCTTGTAATTTAGAGTTATTCAACTTTCTAGGTTTCCCCACTTTCGGAATATGGCTGTAAAATTATGAAAATGCCCTTGAACTCCTAATTTCTTGTTTTCTTTCACTATTTTGAGTTCTCTTTGGCACTAAATATCTGTAAAAACAGTAACAATTACACGAAACTCGGGGTACTTGTTAGACGAAGTCATTAGCAATGATATGGGATAAAAACAAATCAATTACATTGTTCGAGGTACTAAAACTACTAACTTAGGAGGATAAATTCAGAAGAATTTATGCTTAGTCACCCATCAACATCTGCTGCCCAATCAGTATCTGAATAACTAATAACGATGTATTGGTATTCCTGGGATACCAAAAGCTAAAGGTCATTGTCTTACAAACATACTTGATAATGAATCTAGTGACATTTAAGTGGGACTCCTTAGGACAAGATTGGTACCGAGAATACACTGTTACACTAATAAATATGTAAGTACGACTAGCTATGAAGTACATAAACTATCTATCATGCCACAAATGTGTCTCGTCGATATTCTTCCCATCGACATCATTTCCAAGATTAACAAAACCACTTATGGGGGTACATTTCAGCTTAAAATATTTGAGGTCAAATTTCAACACAGGTCCCTTTGTATATTTAGACTGGACAATAAAAATTCCACTATCCATTTATCGCACTTGGAGACTACTAAAGAAAGTAATTTACCCAATCATGCTCATTTTGAATTCTTTAGGCATTAATCAAGAAAAGTCTTGAGAATGGTTGTCATTCATGGAACCAAAAAAAATATTGTTACACCATATTTGTGAAACAACACCTCACAGCTTGAGGACCATAGCCATGTCGAAGAGACATCAGTATTGGTGTTCGGCCAACCATGAGCTTATCTCTATTTCCTGCGTAAGTGGATCATAATAAGGCAAATTTACATCTTAAAATATTTGGCAATTGGTTAATAATAATTATCCTATTTTTCAGAGTGTTAGCATGTGATAAATTCCCCCTCTGATGAGAGAAACCCTTAAATAACTCAAGAAATTCTACACTAATCATAGAGGCCTCTACCTGGGCCATGCTAGCTAGCATACCTATTCCTTATACAAGTATCACTATAAATGAATGAATTTCCATAAGGAAGGGGAACCCAATAAATTCTAGACAAAACCTATAAAAAAAACATACACAGACATCTTTACTGTAAAAAAACCTAGACACAAACATCCTTATTTGTTATCTCTGATTTGGTATTCTTCTAGCTAAGACACGAATTGAATTCCATTTTTATGCAATAACAGAATGACGTCATTTATGGGAACGTCTAAATTCTAGTTATTTCTCACCAACTCCCAATCTTTAATTGCGAAAATTTTGGATTCTAAGTCGTAATCCCTTAAATTCCAGCATATACCCATTTTACTGGTTCTGGTAGTAACATCATTCAATTTCTTGATTAAGATAGATTTATCAATAAAGTAGGGCCAGAAACTCCCATTCCTAACGTAAAATAAGCCCACACTGTCAAAACTAGAAAAATTAAACTATACTCTATTTTCCTGGACACATACTCTATTTTTTTGGGCGCTTCTTGCAACAATGGCCGAACATCAAGAAATTAGCAGATAAAAGGAAGATGTGCCACCCTCCACTCCTATTGGAATAGGAGACTCAACTGGATTCATGCATAGTTTGGTTAAAATCCAGGAGGCTATGCAAGAAAACATAAGGCAACTCGTACAAAGTGGTCTAGCCTCACAAAGATGAGAAAATTCACCTCCAATCACTCCATCCCTGGAAATAATTTTTTCCAAAAAAAGAAACATTTCCACATGCCCCTTACTACGATGGGAGGCAGGAGAGTCGAGGTAAAGCCTTGGAAAATCTCATAAGATTAAATTTAGTATCTAAGAGATATGATCATCGAACTCAACAAATTATCTCACCAGCATAGTAGGACCTCCATTTTGAGGAATACTGATGATGATGATAACCAGACATATTCAAAGCAACAAATAAGTCCATTCAAAAGGATTAACAAAGCTCCAGTCTTTGATGGGAAGGGAAAAAAGCAGAGCGAGCATATCCACACCCCGAAGAAGGCATTAGACGAATATAATGCAGAAGACCGGTAACTAGATGGGGAGATAGTTCAAAACGATACGCTAAGGCATCAAACTGACGTGAGCAAGTCATCCTATAGGAAGAATTCTCAGTGGAGAGTCACATATGACCTAATATGATAATCGTGGAAGCTCAGACATGGAAGTGATCTATTAAGAGAATAGAAGATTGCTTGGGTGACCTCATAAAAACCAAAAATCAATTAGAGAGAAGTTGTGTTCAAGGGTCTCCATTCATGACCTATGTGATCAGTTATCCTATGCTCTCAATGGTTTGACTAAAGGGGAAATCTCGAATTTTAAATAGTTGGCTGACTTCTTCATAAATAATTTTGTCTTCAGAGAAAAACTTGGAAAAATGGTGTCTCACTTGTTAAGAATCCGTCAATGTCAGGATAAAACGATAAGAGAGTACATTACTAGGTTTGATGCCAAAAAATTGGAAGTAGTGGATTCCAATGAAAATGTGGCCATAATAATTATCAATAGTAGACTGTTACCTCGAAAACTATAATGTACCCTAACCAAGGTTCCTTCCAATCATATGGCTGAACACTTGGCCAAGACAGAGAAAATTATAAAGGTGAAGGAAGCCATGGTTATAAAAAGGTTCAGTAATAAAAAGTTCGAAGAAGGTTGCAGTTCAGTAAAGAAACCCAAAGAGGTCCCTAGAGGGTAGAACGATAACAAGACCTACTAGAAGTTCTATGAATATACTCCCTTAACGGAGGAGGTACACCATATACTCGATGAGATCTGAGGAATTGTAAACTGAAGTGGCCCGAGAAGCTGAGAAGTCCTAGTGGAAGGAGAGATAAAAGCATATTTTGTAAATCCCACAAAGACTAAGGATGCGAAACCAAGGATTGGTTAGCATTAAAATACGAAATTGAGACCCTTATCAAGAGAGGGAAACTCAAAAAATATTTTAAGAAGAATAGTAGACTGTCATAAGCCCATGAAGATTAAAAGCCAAATGGAGATCAAAATCACCTCATGGCAGGAACCAAGATCAGAAGAGAGCTCAATAATGTTAAGATAGGGAGGATCCCCACATACCACATCAACCTATAAAACTCATAGAATAATTGAATATGATATATTTTGGATGAAATTGATTCGGAGTAAATATTTTACATTTATCCCCTTAATTTAGTTACTTTATGATCCCGTGCGGTGTATTTAGGATGGATTAATTTGTATTCATGAGACTAATCCTTTTCCACATATATTTATTTTTTGTGTATTTTTTTGTATTTTACAGGTATTTTGTGCAAGTGAATGCGGGAGAGGACTAAATAAATAAAGAAAAAAGGAAAGGAAGTTCAAGGAAATTGAAGTGATTTTACAGCCATAACTCGGAGATGAAGCCTAAAGAAAATTTGAATAGCTTGAAGCTAAGAGCACACAGGAAGAAATGACATCCAAATTTGAGCTACGATGAAGAAGTTATACCCATCTAAAGTTGAGAAGAGAATTAAGGGGAAAAAAAGGAAATTTAAAATTTTACAGGGTCAAACCAATTCGCCCCTGGCCCGAACCGGTTTGGTTAGTCAGATGCAGAATTTTTAGGTTATCCGTAGTTTTTAGCTTGAGAGTTGTATGGGTTTAGATTTCTTCCAAAACTACCCCAAGTAGTTTTAACTTGTAATTAGACTTATAATACAACAGTTTTAATGTGATTTTAGATATCTTTAGAGGCAAGGAAGATAGGAGGCAAGAAGAACATCAAGAGATTATTGTTTTGTCATTGATTTGCACACTATTCATTAATATAAGTATTTCTTCATTTATTTTCTTTCAAGATCCATTCTTTCTAGGTTATATTTGTGATTTATCCTGGCATAGTGATTATTTATATGATTTCTTGCAATTATAACATCACAATGTTCACATGGAACGTAAAATTCACGTATAGTATTTGATTTTCCATATCCAGCTTGGTTTTTAGCAGGCTGGGATACATGAACTCAACCTAGGAATTATGGATAGATATAAAGCATGATTGAATTAAATAAATAGCTAGAGGCTTGATACTTTGTCGGTACGAGTATTGTAAGACTTTTCACTTCTTTTTTCGTAGGTAATCGATGTGTTTAAGGGTGCGATACGCGTGTCGACAATTGTGTTATTTTCTTTAGATTTATTTTTTGACTATTTATTATCCGGAGTAAAATCATCATATATATATTTCTGAGATGAATTTAAAGTCTTCTCTCATTTATATTTTGATTCTTGAAAGTTTATATCCACCATAATTACTAACAGTTCGGGGAATGTATTCAAATTCCACTGTTCTCACATAGTTTAAAATCATAATTTCCTTTCATTGTCGCATACTTTGATAATTCGCATTTATTATTTTGGTCATATTAGTTAATTAGAATTTTACATAACATCATCAC
This sequence comes from Sambucus nigra, assembly GCA_949130495.1. NCBI lineage: Eukaryota > Viridiplantae > Streptophyta > Magnoliopsida > Dipsacales > Adoxaceae > Sambucus > Sambucus nigra. Next base: position 148,571,016 of record OX422220.1, read on the forward strand.
CTTTTCTTTTCTCTTTTGCGAGTTGAGAATTAGGTTTTATACATCTTTCTTAGTAGTCGTCACAATCTTTCGTCTTAGTCCCTGAGTTCGATCCCCAACTTGATCGGATTATTACTTATATGACGGGCTTATATTTGAGCTATATTTACATGCACTAGAGACACAATTAGAGTCGCATTAGAAAATTTAATTGCAGGAGGATATGCCAGTGGAGGTGATGAACAAGTTGAAAGGAGAGGGTACCTCAACGAGGTGAGAGCTTGTTTTAATAACAAGGATGTCAACATGGTAGTAGTATAGATACACACCCTCGAAAGGTTTCCACCGGAAGGATGATCATAAGATTCTCCACCAACGCTCTATGGATTATTGTATCCTCATGACGATCCTCTTGTAACCAAAATGATGATATATGGTAAACACATGAAAAAAACCTGGTAGATAATGGAAGCTTAACCGATATCATGTTTTATGATATCTTCCAAAGATTGAAACTGTATGATAGAAAATTAGAAGTGTATCATCATCCTTTGATTGGTTTTGGGGAGAAAAAGTATACCCATTGGGTACTATTAAGTTGGAAGTTATAACAGGGACTTGGACGATCTGCAGGATAGAGAAAATGAGATTCTTCATCCTTGACAATAATATCTTATCGTCCTACACCATCATATTTGAAAGAGTTGGCTTGAAGAAATTTGAAGATATAGCATATATTGTTCATCAATGCCTCAAGTCGCCCACAAATTATGGCGTCGAGATGCTGAAAGGAAACTAGGTGGAAGCAAGGAGTGTTATTACTCCTCGGTCGATGAAGATGAAAGGAAAAAGTTAGCCCAAACCTATCAGATAGAGATATTAGATCTTCAAGATGAAGACATATTGTTAATCTAAGAGGTTATTAAAGAAACATAACAAGTTATACTCGATGACAAGCACCCTGAGAAGATAGGCCAGATTAGCTCATCTTTAAACCCAATCCTTAAGAAACAATTAACAAAATTCCTCTGATTTAGAAAAAACATCTTTGCTTGGAGTCATGAATATATGCCTATGATATATTCTACCATTATCTTCCATGAAATCAACATAATTACAGAAGCCATGTTAGTCAAATAAAAAAGGCGAGTTTTCTCAGTCGAGAAAAATGTGGCAATACAAAAGGAGGTGGAAAATTAAATAAAGTTGAGTTGATTGAAGATATGATGTACCTTGACTGGTTGACAAATGTTGTCATTGTGCTAAAGAAAAATGATAAGTGGATAATGTGAGTGAACTTCACGGATATGAATTAAGCATGTCTTGTGGATTATTAATGTTTACCACCGATAGACCAACTGGTGGACTTAATAGATGGACATGATCTACCGAGCTTCATGGATGCATACTCCAGTTATAATAAGATTAAAATGAAGCCGAAAGATAAGGAGAATACATGTTTCATCTCCAGCCGAGGTACTTTTGGACTTAAAAATTCAAGTGATACTTACCATAGGTTGGTGAACAATGTATTTGAAAAATAAATAGGGAAAAGCATGGAGGTTTATCTGGATGGCATGCTAACCAAAAGCATCCAAGCACAAAAACACATCAAAGACCTCGACCATACATTCAACGAGTGGGAAAAATATCAGATGAAGCTAAACCCAGCTAAATGTGTATTTGAAGTTAAGGCTAGAAAGTTCTTGGTCTTCATTGTGAACTAGAGGGGAATAGAGTCCAACCCGAACAAGATCCAAGCATTTATCATCATGTAGCCTCCCAAAAAAGGAAATGCAAAGTCTAATAGGCTGACTAGTAAACCTAAACATGTTCATATCTAGAGCCCAACAAATGCCTAATATTATTCAAAGTTAATAAAAACTGATTTGAATGGACGAAGGAGTGTTAAATTGTTTTTCTAGAGATAAAAAGGTAATTGGGAAAAGTTCTAATATTATCAAGGACAGTCCTAGGAGAAAATTTGTACTTATAGGTAGTGGTATCAGAGTTATTTGTCGGCTCGTATCTGATCAGAAATGGAGACGGAGTTCAAAAACCTGTATATTACATGAACGAAGATTTTGATGGGGAAGAAATCAGGTATTGGACAATGGAGAAGTTGGACCTAACATTGATAGTAGCATCCAAGAAGATAAAGAAGTACTTTTAAGCTCATTCTATAGTGGTCTACACCGATCTCCCACATCAAGAAACAAACGATAAGCTTGATAAATATGGGAAGTTAATGGCATGGGCCATAGAGCTGGGGAATATGACATTTCATATGATCCAAGAACTGTGATCAAAGGCCAAGATATAGAAGATTTTATCACATAATTAACCTATGAGGAGAAAAGAGTTTTTATAACCACATATGTAGTCCCAATCGAGAAAATTCAATTACCAACTGAACAGTTGTAGCGGTCCTAGATGAACATAATCAAAGCCCTGGAGAATCCCTATATAAAGGCAACTAACCTAGTTACAAAGATAAGTTCACTGCCAAATTATTTAAATATGGTTCTTTAGTGGAAGAATATTTTAACACTCGAATTCCGGTGTGGAAGATGTTCATGGAGGGATCATCATGTGCCAATGGTAGTAAAGCTGGACTGATAGTCAACACAAGTGATGGAGGTAATGTGGAATATGCCTTGCGATATAAGTTTGAAGAATTTAATAGTTAATCAGAGTACGGAGCCTTAAATCTAGATTGGAGTTGGTAATATCACTCGGAATCGAGCAGATTAAGTCTCATAGTGACTCATAACTGGTGGTAAATAAAGTGTTGGGAGAATATGAAGTAAGAGAGGGAAACATGCCAAAGTATTTGCCAAGGTACAACTTTTAATCCCTAAGCTAAAAGTACTATATATGGTTAGGTCCCTAGAGTTGAGAATACTAAGGCAGACTCATTAGCTCATCTAGCATCAACCACTCGAGTCGATGTGAGAATAACTATCATTGTAAAAATTATGGTACTTAGGAGCATTGATACTGAAGAAGTAAACCTTTTTGAACTAACCATGGTCCCACCATAGATGGATCCCATCGTCAAGTACATGGAAGAAGGCATTATACTAGCTGAACAGAAGAAGGAAAAAAAGGCTTTATTATAAAGATGCCAAATATGCTATGAACAAATGGGTGTGGTACAAAAGAGAATTTACAGTCTCAATGAAAAGATGGGAACATCCTATGGAGGAACAAAATCTGGTAGGAAAAATACATAAAGGTTCATGTGGATCTTATGTGGTAGTACGAACATTGGTAAAAACAATAGCCATTTAGGGGTATTATTGGCCAATGATGAGAAATAACTATAAAGAATATATGCAGAAGTGTGACACATGTCAGAAGTTTGGAGTGATACACAATTGACTAGGTGCTTAAGTAGATCCGATCACATCACCTTGGCTTTTTTCTATTTCGGGTATGGATCTTGTTGGATCGTTGCCAAATACTTAGGGAAGTTTCAAATATTTAGTGGTGGCAATGGATTACTTCATGGAGTGTGTGGAGGTTGAACTGGTTATTCAAACGACCTACGTAAAAGTTTTCCAATTCAGATGGAATAATGTGTTCAACATATATGAAATCCCTCACGCGTTTATCACTGACAATGGAACCCAATTTGATAATGATGATTTCCAATAATATTGTGAAAATAAAAAATAAAAAAGTTGCATTCATCAGCATCTCATCCATAATATTTCGGACAAATAGAGGTCACAAACCGAATTCTTCAAGATGGGATGAAGAGGAGACTTCAAACTGCTAAAGAAAATTGGATAAATGAGCTACAAAACGTGTTATGGGTCTACCGAATAACATAAAGGACCATAAGAGGAGAAACACCTTACATACTGGCCTTTAAACATGAAGAAATGGTTCCAGTGGAGATTGGTTTACCAATTCACAGAGTATTGAATTTCGATTCTCCTAAAAGTGACTTTGCGAGGAGACTGTATTTAGATTTGATAGACTACGTCAGAGAGGTGTTCGTACTTAAAGAGTAAACATATCAACAATGCATAACTAAATTCTATAACAAAAGAGTTACGCCGAGCAAACTCAAAGAAGGGTATTACATCCTAAACAAAGTTACATAAAAATCCAATAAAGTGGAAGAAAATTGGCTTGGTACTTATTGCGTAGCCGAAGTGGATGGACCTAGAACATATCGTATTAAAATATTTAAGAAATATCCATTCAAAAACCTATGGAGTTTCGAGCGCCTCAAAAAGTATTATCATTAGAAAATACCAGTGGGACTCATCAAAGTTGTACGAATGAAAAACTCATTATATGAAAGATGTGTGTTTTCTCTCGAGTCTTTATTAAATAGTTATTTACTTATATTGACCAGGTCGTCTAAGGCCAACCTAGTTGATCTAATTAAATTCTTTTCTTGCATAATTTTTTTGGTAAAGGATATATTGATAGGATTCGATCACATACCACCCCTACAGTTGGAAATCCACGTTTTTTACTGCATAAAATAAGTACATGTCAGGTTGGTTGAAGCCAACCCAATTGATCTAATAAATGTCTTTGGCTACATTTTTATTTTCTAGAGATGATGTATCGATAAAATTAGATCACATACCATCCCTACATTATGAAATGCACGTCTTTGACTATGTAAAATGAGTATAGATCGTGTCGTCTAAGACCAAATCAATTGATCTAAGGAACTTATTTGACTACGCTTAATGAGTATAGATCGGTTTGGCGAAGGATGACCCAATTTATCTAAGGTACGTCCTTGAATGAACCTCATCTTCAGAAAAACTAGTAAGCTACATGCTAAGAAATAATAGGATCTTGTTTCACAAAAAATTGTTTATAGAATGTATTTTCATGAAAAAATCACAAGAGCACACTAAACAAAAAGAAACATGAATTCATACACATTGATAGAAAAATGTGTTACATTGTTAAAAAATAAATTTGTTCGATTACAATTAATCTGAATAAAAACAACCAATATGAATAAACTAAGAAGTGTCAACATCATTGGTGGATGATTTTATCTTCTTGGTAGCTTCCTCCGGAGAAGTCCCTGATCCACTAGCAACAGGTTTACCTTCCACCACTTTAAGGACTTGGGGGTCATCCTAAAAAGATGATTTTTCATCATCTCGATAGGAAGAATCCTCCTCCTCGTCCATGGCTTTGGCCTGATCATCATCGCCCTCCCATGTCATGATGGATTCAGTAATGTCTGGTGAGTGCTTAGCTACCCTCTTCTTCAACTCATTATAGACTTTGAGGAAATATATTGTGGTATCAATGACATACTTTTGGGACGCTTTAAAGTCCTTCATAACCCATTCCCCTACCATGGAGGAAGCTACCAAGTCTCCAGAAATCTTCACCTTCTTAGCCTTCAGCTGTTCATCTGCAACATTAATATCTCCCTCCAAACTGTTGAACTCATCCACCTAGTGCACCATCAATTCATCACTCTCTTGAAGATTATTCCGAGCCTTTATTAGATCGTCCACAAGTGATTTTTAACTTATTATTAATCTCCTCCTTAGCAACCCTGAGATCATCGCAAGCATTTTTAGAATTCTTTGCCTTCTCCCTCAAAATGGTGGCCGCCATTTACTCTGTAAAAAGGAGAAGTTAAATGAATTAAAGGTAATAATCTCGACCACCAACATATAATGAGGAGAGAAAATGAATTAACTTACATTAAAGGCCTTGTGGGAAGCAAGGTTCCACAAGTTGTCTACGTACAGACTTTGCATGAACCTGAAGTAGGGACTATAGCCTCTATACCCCTGAACTTGAGGAATATTAGCGAAATTAAGCCGGAAGAAGTTTTGGTTAGTCAGGAACTCATCTTTGGAGATCGGAGGGTCAGTCTCAAAAGGAGTTAGGGTTAGTCAGGAACTAATCTTTGGAGACTAAAATGTGGATATTATTCATCTCCCAAGCTAAATGACTAAAATGCTCCTTCGAGGTGTCCTTTCATCTTCCAATTGACCCGAGACCCAAATCGAACACCTGGGTATACTTTTCTACCTATTTTAACCCTTCCGGACTCAATGGCGCACTCAAAATGATCATCTTAATGAATATTTAATTTATTTACATTTTATTACCCAACTTTAATCGCGACACGACTCATAAGTGCGTCCCGACTTAAGTTTTGTAATTGTCGTATTTGTATTTCACGACAATATTCATAATTATAACATTCACATATTACTTATATATCACTAAGTAATATTCAATAATATATTACTCTTATCAGCAGTAATATTCAATCCGGATTAACCCTAATTAATTCATTAATTGATTAATTCCAATTAATCCACAATAATTTGGCCCATTACCTTTTAATTATTCTCAATTTAAACGTCATAAAATTACGGGGTATTACATACTTCCCCCTATAACGGAATTTCATCCCGAAATTCAAAAAATAAAGCATACCTGGTACAAATAACTCCGGGTATCTGTCGTAAATTTCATCCTCGCGCTCCCAAGTAGACTCCTCAATGTTATGGTACTCCCACTGGACACGTACCGATGGAAATACTTTCGATCTCAACCTCCTCTCGTTATGATCCAAGATTGCTACCGATCACTGCTCACACAAGATATCAGGCTGCGAATCAATCTCCTCTAATGCTACATGAGTGTAAGCCAACTCATCTTGGAGATATTGCCTCAGTGAAGAAATATGGAACACATCATGAATCCTATGCAAGTGCTCCGGAAACCCCAATCTACAAGCAACCTATCTAACCCTCTCAATAATAGGAAATGGTCCAATATATCATGGCGCCAGTTTGCCTTTCTTCCCAAATCTCATTATTCCATTTATAAGGGATACTCGCAACAATACTTGGTCGCTCACACTGAACTCCCGGAAGAACCGCTTCGTATCAGCGTAGCTTTTTTATCTGACCTGAGCTACCCAAATACTACTACGAGCATCTAAATATTGGCAGACGTATCCTGTATCACCTCTATCCCAAGTATCTTGTTGTCCCCCACCTCTAACCAACACGTAGGAGAATGACAAGGCCTACTATATAGTGCCTCAAATGGAGCCATACTAATGGTGAGCTGATAGGAGTTATTATATGCGAATCCACAAGTGGAAGATACTGCTCCCAACCTCCCCCAAAATCTAAGATACACATGTGTAACATATCCTCCAACATCTGGTTAGTACGCTCTATCTTCCCATCTTTTCGTGGGTAATTGGTCGTACTTAATCGAACCTCAGTACCCATGGCCTCATGAAAACTCACCTAAAATCGAGATACGAAGATCTTGTCCCAATCGGACACATTGTTAAGCGGTACCCCATGTAACCTCACTATCTCGGCTATAAAAATCTGGGCGTACTATCCCATAGAGTAATAAGTCCAAATTGGCAAAAAGTGAGCTACCTTATTTAATCGATCCACAATCACCCATATGGAATCGTGACCCATCTGAGAAGTAGGTAACCCCATGATGAAGTCCATGGAAATATCCTCCCATTTCCACACCGGGATCTATAATGGCTATAAAAACCCGACTGGCTTCTGATGATCCACTTTCACTAACTGACAAGTGTCACACTTAAATACAAACTCAGCAATATCCCTTTTTATCCCGCTCCACCAATACTGCCGTCGCATATCTTGGTACATCTTATCCTCACCAGGTTGTACTTCAAATATGGTTCCGTGTGACTCCATCATCATTGCATATCGCAAATCCACACCCTCTGGAACAAAAAATCTACTATTGAAGCGTAAGCCCTCATCAGAAATCAATGAGTAAGACTCTGCTCCCCGACTAAAAGTTGTCGAATTTTCTCTTGACAAAATGGATCTGTTGCCTGTGCCTGAACCACCCTCGTCACAATCTGAGGTGTAACAATTATAACTGACATAAAATATTGGGCAACTACATCCTGATGTCCCAGTTCCTTCCATTTCACCTTCCACACCGCGACAAACTCTCCTACCAGCCTTTGGCTCAACGCATCTGCTGCCACGTTAAACTTCCATGGGTGGTAATGTATCTCAAACTAATAATCCTTCACAAACTCAAGCCACCTGCGCTGACGCATGTTCAACTCCCGTTGAGTGAACAAATACTGTAGTGACTTATGATCTGTGAACAAGTGAAACTTCTCCCCTAAACAATAATGTCTCCGCATTTGAAGAGAGAACACAACTTCTACTAGCTCCAAGTCATGGGTGGGGTAATTCTTCTCCTGAGGCTTAAGCTTTATAGAGGAATAAGCTATAACCTTTTCTTCCTACTGTAATACTCCACCAAGACCCTGTAATGATGCGTCAGTATAAACTAATTACTCCACTCCTGGCTTAGGCAGTGCTTGTACTGGTGCTGAAGTCAACTTATCTTTTAGCTCATCGAATGTAAACTGAAACGCATCATCCCATGTAAATGGTATGCCCTTACGGGTTAGATTAGTCAACGAACCCGCTATCTTTGAGAAACCTCGAATAAAACGTCGATAATACCCGGCCAATCCTGAGAAACTTCACACCTCTGTCGGTGTCGTGGGATGTCTAGGATATCCCCACTCCCTCACCGCTGATACCTTGCTAGGATCCACAAATATCCACATCTCAAACACAATATGCCCCAGAAATTGAACTTCCCAAAGCCAAAAACCACACTTCTCATATTTCGCATACAGTTGATGCTCACATAGTGTCTGTAGGACCTGTCGTAAATGCTCGGCATGCCCTCCTCCATTTGAGAATAAACCAGAATGTCATCTATAAAGACAATGACAAACTGATCCAAGAACTCTCTGAAGATACTGTTCATCAAGTCCATAAATACCGTTGATGCATTAGTTATCCCAAAAGGCATAACTCGAAACTCATACGATCCATATTTGGTAAAAAAAGTTATCTTAGAAACATCCTGATCCCTGATATGCAGCTGATGATACCCAGATATCAAGTCTATCTTTGGGAAGTAGGTTGGTCCTCTCTGCTGATCAAGCAAGTCATCGATTCTATGCAACAGATACTTATTCCGTATCGTGACTTTATTAAGCTCCCGACAATCCACGCAAAGTCTGAAAGAACTATCTCGCTTCTTTACAAATAGCACAGGGGATCCCCAAAGTGACGTACTCCTATAGATAAACCCCTGATCCAATAACTTCTCTATCTGATCCCTGAGCTCCCTCTTCTCTGCTAGATCCATACGGTACGGTGCACGAACAATAGGTCGAGTGCCCGACACTAAATCTATCACAAACTCAATCTCCTTGCTGGGAGGTAACCCCGGTATCTCCTGGAATACATTCAAAAACTCACAAACTATTGGTATTAAATCAAGGTATAACACAACTCCCGTAGAGGTCTCCTCCTCTATATAGTATAAATGTGTAGATGATCCTCCCTCAGAATGAGGCATCACCAATAGGAACATCTCATGTCCTTGGATAACAAAAATAATACACCAGCTATAAAAATCAATCATGGCCCTATATGAAACGAGACAATCCATGCCGATAATCACATCATACTCGAACATGTCCAGAACAAGTAAATTAGATGGTAAAATCAGACTCCCAATCTCTATACTCACTCTACGACATATAAAGAATATAGGTGTACCACTAACCAATGATGAGTCTACATATGTAACAGTGCTATCCGTTATATCTAATAACCCTGCATCCCATGCAAATCTAGTGGCTACAAATGAATGTGAGGCCCCCGTGTCAAACCAAATGACCCCATAGCCCCATAAATAGAAAACATACCCTTAATTGCGGGTAGTTTCTACTGAATTGCTGCCTAATGGAAGTTGTATACATGCCCATACTGACCCTATTTTACTGGAGCTGCTAGAATGGCAGGTTATACTGGCACCTGAGCTAGTATTGGGAGAGCGACTGGTGGAAGCCCTGGCCTCTGAACACCCTGCTGCTGGGGTAATTTTCCCTTGTCAGGACAATCATGTCGTTTGTGGCCAGTCTTGCCACACATTAAACATTTTCCAGTAATCTTCCCCCCCATTCGGTCCCTACTGATCACGACCCTGTTGGCTATTACCACATCCCTTGACCCTGCTTCCCTTGTCTATTACCTCCATGACCATATCAAAATCCTCCGGATCATAATCGCTTTGCATAGTCCCCAGGCTGAGAACCCTGCTCACCCTGACACTGCTGACTCTGACCTGACTATATCCCACTGGAACTGCCTCCACCAGTCTTTCCCTGCTAGCCAGACTTAAAACCCCGCTTACCACCCTTACCATGTAGGCAGTTATCTTGGCAGTGAAGCATCATAACATTTAGAACATCTGCGCAAGTATGTAGTGAAAGATTGCCCAAAAAGTGTTGTTAAATCTTCCAATTCAGGCAATTAGTGAACATCTGAATTATCTTTTCTCTAGTAGGTGTAATAACTTGAGGGTTTAGAGACGATAATTTATTTATTTTGGGAGAAATAAATATTATTTTATTTGGAGAATTATTAAATTAGCAATTGAGGTCAAAATTTGAAGTTTCTAGGAAGTGTGTCGAATGGTGATTCTGAGGGTGTACTTGTTTCCGAAAGGGTCGAGAAAGTCAAAATGACTGTACTTGGGATCTATTTAGGTTTCGAAATATTTTTAAGCCCGTTTGACTCGAATTAAAGTTACCGAGTCATTTAAAGTGTGTACAATTGGGAGATAAGGCTTAAAAAGCCTACGGGAGATTTATTCTCCATAGAAAGAAAGAGAAATAGAAAGAAAGAAAGAGAGGAGAAGAGATAAGAAGAAAAGAAGAAGAGAAAGACAGAGAAAGTGTATTTTTCGGCCAATACGCGATCTCGAGGACGGATCAAACCCTAATGATGATGCTCGAAATAGCCCCACCCTTTAAGGTGTTTGTGAACTCAATTCAATGTTAATAATGGCAGCACAAGGGTATATACACATATAGTAGAAGGAGGTGATGAGAAGAGGATTCACACTGGGATATAAGTGGTTCAGCCAATTAGGCCTACATCCATTGTGCAAGTGTGGGATTAGTATTACTGTATGAGGGATCTAATGGCCATAGGTACAAACTCTCAAGCTTTCCTCTTTACTGTGTATTTAGACAGAGTTTCAGCTAGGGTTGTTGATTTCAGATCCTTTTCAAGGTAGAAGATGACCTCTATATATAGTGCCTGGGGGGTGTAGTGTACCCCCCCAAGCATGCAATGAGTATGTGCATGAGGATCGAACAAGTATGAGAATGACACCTGGATGATCTCATGTTGATAATGATGACCTCAATATTCCCTCACGTGGGGGGAATGATTCGGTTATAACTGATTTGTGTACACGTGTTCCTAGCCCCACATATGTGCAGAAGAGCTCGGCCATCTGTGATTGGTCACAACCTCGGCCTGGAAGAGGACGAGGGAGAGACCTTGGTTCTGTGGGAGAGTCGCAGTATGACACATTGAGCTATGACATCTGCTTGGGCTGAGGTGATGGTGGTGCAGTAGGAACATCGACTAAGGATCAACTGAGATTGGTTCCGGGGATGTGATGGCCACCTCGGCCTTTTCCTAGCCAAGGCTGCAAACTTTGGATACCCAGATAATGGCTTAGCCAGGATTGGTGCTGATGACGGGTAACCTCTTCATTTTTCGAGCCGAGGTTGTGATCCTTGGAAGACCAGTTGGATAACCCTCCCTGGGTCATGGAGACCTCACTTGTCGAGGTAGCTAGTAATGTCGGACGTAGCCGACCTTGCCTAGGACGAGCCTGTTAGGTTATGATCCATGGTCCCTTCAGCATCGGCCATCTTCATGGCCGAGGTTGATGTCTCTGAGCCGAGGGGTACATTTAGGGCATATCAATCACCCCTAGCCCTTAGTTACATGTGAGAGCAGATGATTATGGGGTCTACAACTCTGAGGTCCTTCTTCTTTGTGCAAATGTTCATTTGACACTTGTCAATTGCTGAAGTGTGAGGCGTGCCTGGCAAGCATGTGATGTCAGCCGTCCTTTGGGGCTCCCAAGGAAATAATGGGCCTTGGGATGCGTGCCTTAGGTGTTGAGGGTTATACCCTCCTTTATTCTCTTTCTTCTTCATTTCTACCCTCCCTCGTCTGAAACTCTCTCTCTCTATAAGGGTTTGCTTAAGGAGCTTATTGGTGGCTTTTTCTTGCAACTCTCTCTCTCTTCTTCACAAATCTTCTCAAATATCGTTTATCTCCACTTTTTCTCATTTTGTTGCATTTTTATGCCTTATTCTTCCGTTCGTTGTACTTTTTGGCGATCTTAAGCACTTTTCGGTGAACCTATGAGTTTTTCGGTGAACAGTTCATTCATTGTTTTTGCTCAAAAATCTAGTTTTGATCTTTAATTCCATTTGCCAATCTTATTTGTAATTTAAGAGAGTCACAAGTCTAGTGTCTGCCTTATATGCTCTTACCCCTTTACCAACTCTTAGAGGAGGTCCCCTCTCTCAGAGAGATGACCTTAGAGAAAATTAGGCAAATAGAAAGAGTGCAGGAGGAAGATCGTAGGTCAGAGGAATTCCCCCTCAGACCTATCTTTCCACCACCTCTGAAGGTCATATACCCTGAACCAACTGAACCAGTTAACCAAGCAGAGTTCCCAGCTGAACCCTGTCTAATGTCGGAGTCTCAGTCCTCCACCTCAGACCCTATGTCTGTGAACTCCTTCCAAGAGGCCATGGACTTCTCGAGTCAATAAGATCAGGGCCCTTACCAGGTAGAGGTTTCTAGTCGGGCCTTGTCTCACAAAAGTTCAAGCACGTCAACCTCTTCCTCAGAGGTTGAAATTATTGGACAAAGTGTAGCTGTTCCACCGATTCTTAAAGCCATTCCTTTATCGGCTGTCACAGGGATTGAGTTCGCTCAGAGGTTTCCAGGTGGCACCCCATCGTCTGCTCGGGCCGATGTTGAGCCAGATGACGATGATGGTGCTGAGAGTGACGTTAACACCTATGATGCTACCAAGATTGAGAGTACAGTTAGTGAGGTCGACCTTCTGGCCTTCAGACATCTATATTCCATAAGTCCCTCTATAAAACTCAGGAGACCTCTGAGGGCAGAGAGGACTTATAACGGCCGAGATGGTGAGATCTGCCTATATGAGCAGATGTTTAAATTGGGATTTTATTTGACCATCCATCCTATCATCAGGGCTATATTGGCTTACATCAACCTGGCTCCTTCCCAGTTGTCACCCAATGCTTGGAGGGTGATAATTGGAGCCATTGTACTATGGAAGGCTGTCCATCACTCAGACCTTCCAGTCCAAGTCTTCACGGGGTGCTATGTCCCTTCATCTGCCAGGAACCATCCGAGCTATTATCATTTCCTAGCTCGGAAGTCAAATAAAAAGATTCTGTAGATCACCCAAACCTCGAACCATAACTAGAATCCACATTACTTCTTTGCATCAGGTCCATGGGAATTTGGTCCATGTTCCCTCCCTTCCTCATTAGAGCCGAGGATACCCCTGAGATGGGAAAAGGTAATAATAGCTACCAGGGCCGACCATGGGCTAAGCCTAAACAATCTTCATAAGGTCAAAGACCTTCAGGATCAGGGAGAGCATGGTCTGCTTGTCCAATTCGAACACCTAATGACTCCCTACTATCTCTCTGAGACTAGTCTTGGGGGAAGCCCTCTGACAGAGCTTCGTAAGTGCTTTTTATTTCAACAAGTTGTACCATTGAATTTATGTATGTCTGACTCTCTAACTCAGACATTTCTATCTTGTAGAGCGTCCAAAGGGAATATCTGACGAGTTATGGGAGATGTCAACACCAAGTTTAACGAAGCTTGTCAAAAAAGCAGTACTGAATGCTCCTCCTCCCCCTCCCTCAACCTCGAGGGCTGAGGCCACCAAGAAGAGAAAGGTTACCGATCCTACCCCTGAGGATCAGAGGCAAAAGAACAAAGGTGGGGATCGTGCCATCCCTATTTCTTCTGAGGATGCATTGGCTGCTCGTATAGAGCAATTAAAAATTAATGATAGCATCATAGGCCACAGTTTACAGGCATGGGATGCCATCGGCTTTGCTATGACCGATGCTGATAAACACTTTTGTCGATCCATGGACACCCCTCTGCTGGTTGAGTTTGGCATTCACATGTCTATTCAGGTATGACTTCGGATTTCAGTTTAGCTTCGAAGTGTAACCTCAATTTTGAATTTCAACTTATATATACGACCACATGATTTGCAGGGCCTCGTTGCTATGCATCATCTTACCAACTAGACTCTGAAGAAGTTGTCCCTCATCCAGAAAGGCCAAGAGGCCGAGAAGGTGCAAAGCTCTCTGAATGCAGAGGTAGACCGTCTGAAGTCTACCTTTGAGGGGTCCTATAAGAAGGTTAAGGAGTTGGAGAAAGAGATCTTCAAGTTTAAAAAGGACCACACCATTGCTCTGAAGGCCAAGGACGATGTTCTCCAGCAGAAGGTTGACGTTGCAGTGAAGGCAGCCCTTGAGGATACTTCTGAGGGGATTATGGCCGATTACAAAGTCTCCGATGAATTCATCAACTTCAGCTTTGAGTACCTCAGAAGAGGTATTAAGGCTACTGGTAAATGGGCGACTACAAAGGAGAAGGAGTCAGGAGGCTTGAAAGCCTCTGACTTCATAGGTCTGGGTTTTGCTAACCCTCAATTTGCCCAAGACCTTCAAGAGGCTGAAGTGGAAGATGCTGCCCTGCAGAGACTACGCCAATGGATGTTACAGAGACTGAGGGAGCCAACCCCAGAGATGATGGGGCTGAGGTGACCAACGTCGGCCAAGGGAATCAGGTTGAGGATGCCAGCACTGTCCCTACAAATCCTTAGGCTATTTTTGTGGAGCTTTTATACTTTTCACTATGTATTTGAACTGTAACCTCTGATGAACAATGTTACTTTATATTTTTATCGTTTGTAACTTAATCTGTCAACCTCTGAGGAGGGCTCTTATTTCTTCTCTTGCTAAATTGTTTGTTGGATGATTTTCTTTACCATGCACTAATTTTCACCAAACTAACGATGTTAAGGGTCTAAGGTCATCCAAGTATGATGTCTGACCTCAGATTTTGTCACCAAATCATGATGTTATAAGGTCTGAGGTCATCAACTAAGACCTTATAACCTCATAAATAATTTCACCAACTTAATGATGTTAAGGGTCTGAGGTCATCCAACCATGATGTCTGACCTCAGACCTTGTCACCAAATCATGATGCTATAAGGTCTGAGGTCATCAACTAAGATGTTATCCCCATTAATAATTTCACCAACTTAATGATGTTAAGGGTCTGAGGTCATCCAAGAATGATGTCTGACCTTAGACCTTGTCACCAAATCATGATGTTATAAGGTCTGAGGTCATCAACTAAGATGTTATCCCCATAAATAATTTCACCAAAGGTCATCCAAGTATGATGTCTGACCTCAGACCTTATCACAAATCATGATGTTATAAGGTTTGAGGTCATCAACTAAGATGTTATCCCCATAAATAATTTCACCAAATTAATGATGTTGGGGGTCTGAGGTCATCCAAGCATGATGTCTGACCTCAGACCTTGTCACCAAATCATGATGTTATAAGGTCTGAGGTCATCAACTAAGATGTTATTCCCATAATTTCACCAAATTAATGATGTTGAGGGTCTGAGGTCATCCAAGTATGATGTCTGACCTCAGACCTTGTCACCAAATCACGATGTTATAAGGTTTGAGGTCATCAACTAAGATGTTATCCTCATAAATAATTTCACCAACTTAATGATGTTGAGGGTCTGAGGTCATCCAAGTATGATGCCTGACCTCAGACCTTATCACCAAATCATGATGTTATAAGGTTTGAGGTCATCAACTAAGATGTTATCCTCATATATAATTTCACCAACTTAATGATGTTGAGGGTCTGAGGTCATCCAAGTATGATGTGTGACCTCAGACCTTGTCACTAAATCTTGATGTTATAAGGTTTAAGGTCATCAACTAAGATGTTATCCCCATAAATAATTTCACCAAATTAATGATGTTGAGGGTCGGAGGTCATCAAGTATGATGTCTGACCTCAGACCTTGTCACCAAATCATGATGTTATAAGGTTTGAGGTCATCAACTAAGATGTTATCCCCATAAATAATTTCACCAAATTAATGATGTTGAGGTTCTGAGGTCATCCAAGTATGATGTCTGGCCTTAGACCTTGTCACCAAATCACGATGTTATAAGGTTTGAGGTCATCAACTAAGATGTTATCCTCATAAATAATTTCACGAACTTAATGATGTTAAGGGTCTGAGGTCATCCAAGTATGATGTCTTACCTCAAACCTTGTCACCAAATCATGATGTTATAAGGTTTGAGGTCATCAACTAAGATGTTATCCTCATAAATAATTTTACCAACTTAATGATGTTAAGGGTCTGAGGTCATCCAAGTATGATGTCTGAGCTCAGACCTTGTCACCAAATCATGATGTTATAAGGTTTGAGGTCATTAACTAAGATGTTATCCTTATAAATAATTTCACCAATCGAGTATAATCTCATCAAGAACTGTCACGAGAATTTGATCTTTTCATTAATAATTTCTTCATAAGATAATACATTGGCATAAACTCTGACAACATCATATGTAATACTTCTTTAGATGGTCAGCATTCCAGGGATTGGAAAAAGTTTCCCCCTCTAGGTTTTCTAGCCTGTAGGTCCCAGGTACAATCTCTTCGATCACTTTGTAGGGACCATGCCAATTTGGGTGAAGCTTGTTTGCCTTCTGCAGTGTCTTCTTCACTACTAAGTCTCCCACAGCAATGGGTCTTGATTTCACCCTTTGATTGTAGAACTTTGATGTTCTTTATTGGTAAGCTACTTGCCTGATTTTTGCATCTTCCCTTCTCTCCTTGATCAAGTCTAGGTCGAGTCTTATCTCCTCCCTATTCTTCTCAGGGTCGTAGGTCTGCACCCTATGAGTAGGGAGTTCAACCTCTGTTGGTATGGAGGCCTCTGAGCCATGTGATAACATAAACGGGGTCTCCCCTGTTGGCATCCTAGCCGTTATTCGGTAGGCCCATAGCACAGCATAAACTTCTTCATTCCATCTACCCTTAGCCTCTTCTAACCTCTTCTTGATCCCGTCAAGGATCGTTCTGTTTGTGACTTCGGTATGACCGTTTGCTTGTGGCCAGCTAGGAAAAGAGAAAAAATACTTTATCCCAACTCTTTCGCAGTATTTTTCCAGGGAAGTGTTCTTGAACTGTGTTCCGTTATCCGAAATGATGGTGTTTGGGAGGCCATGTATGCATATGATGTTCTTCCAAATAAATTGGAAGGTCTTCCGCTCTGTAATCGTGATCATCGTCTCTGCCTCTACCCATTTGGAGAAGTAATCAATAGCGACTATTAGAAATCTATAATTATTTGTAGCCCTTGGTAGGGGACCTACCAAGTCAATCCCCCATACTGCGAATGGCCAAGAGGAACTGGTAGACGTCATAGGATGATGAGGTTGATGTGGGACTGTGGAGAATCTCTGACATTTTTCGCACCTCTTTACATAAGCTGCAGCGTCCTTTGCCAAGGTTGGCCACCAGTACCCCTGCGTAATAATTATTTTGGCCAAGGGTCTTCCTCCTATGTGACTGGAGCAAGAACCCTCATGTACCTCTCATAAGATGCGGGGAACTTTGGTGGGATGGACGCATCTAAGAAGGGGTAATAAGAGTCCCTTTCTATACCTATTGAGAACTTTGCAGCTCTATATCTCAACTTCTTCCTCTCCAACTTTAACTCTGGTAGCACACCTTCTCTGATATATCTGATAATTGGATCCATCCACGAGTCCCCAAGATTTAAATTGAGGCAAGGGTTACTGACCTCTTCTTCTTCAATGGTTGCTCTGGGCAAGATCTGAACTGGGACTGTCCTTATGATATCTGTCCTCGTTACCGAAGCTAGTCTTGCTAATGCGTCTATATGACTATTATTTTGTCTAGGTATTTTCTTCATCTTTACCTCCTCAAGGCCTTCAAGTATCGTTCTCACCCTCTTTAGGTATTTGGCCATCCTTTCGTCCTTGGCCTCATAAATCCTCAATACTTGATTAACAACCAAACTTGAGTCACTATGAAGGAGTAGTCGTCTTATACTAACGGTTCTTGCCAAGGAGAGGCCTGCTATCATGGCCTCGTATTCTGACTTGTTGTTTGATGCCTTGAATTTGAACCTTAGGGCATATTCAATGTTGGTACGATGCGGGTCTGAGAGTATTAGGCCTGTACCCCTTCCATTTTCACAAGAAGACCCATCGACGAAGAGGTTTCAGATGTCTTTGTCTGATAAGAAACCCTCTTCTAACATAATTCCCTGCCTGAAGAGGTATCGATCTTCCTCATTCTCGAATATCCCATCTCTGACCCTCTTGGGCATAACCTCTTTCGGGTGTCGAAAGACGTTACTGTTTGACCCTTCTGTGGCCTCTAGGCTATTCTCACCCTCGACCTCTTCCCATGTAAACTCTGTGACAAAATTTGCCAGTGCCTTCCCTTTGATGGCCATCCTAGGCTGATAGGTAAGGTCATACTCCCCTAGCTCAATGGCCCATGCCATCAATCTTCCTGACTTCTCAGGTTTATGGAGGACTTGTCTTAGTGAGGGATTAGTGAGGACGATAATAGAATGTGCTTGAAAGTAGGGCTTCATTTTCCTAGAGTCATGTATCAAGGCGTAGGCTAACTTTTCCATGCGAGGGTAATTCTGCTCAGATCCCTGAAGGGCTTTACTGTTGAAGTATACGGGCCTTTAAACCCCAACGTCCTCCTGTATAATAACTGCACTTATAGCTAATTACGAGACCGCAAGATAAACAAACAGCCTCTCTCCCACTATTGGTCGATGTAAGAGAAAAGGAGATCCAAGGTATGACTTGAGCTGATCAAAAGCCTCATCACACTCTTTGCCCCACTCGAAGGCCTTTCTGAGCACCTTGAAGAATTAAACACACTTGTCGATCGCCCTGGAAATGAATCTGTTGAGCGCAGCCACTCTTCCAGTGAGCCTCTGAACGTCCTTGATACTCCGAGGTGTCTTCATGTCGAGCAAAACCTTGATTTTCTCAGGGTTCGACTCTATTACTATTTGATTGACGATGAATCTAAAAAACTTCCTAGCTCCTACCCCGAAGATGCACTTTGTCGGGTTGAGTTTCATCCTATACAGGTCCATGGTATTGAAGTTCTTTTCTAGGTCTGCCACATGAGTGCAAGCCTTTAAGCTCTTAGTCAACATATCGTCTACATACACCTCCATAGTCTTGCCTATTTGATCTTCGAACATCTTATTCACAAGACATTGATAGGTTTCCCCTGCATTTTTTAATTCGAAGGGCATCACTTTGTAGCAATATCTCCCTTTGTCAGTAATGAAGGTTGTCTTCTCTGAGTCTTCGGCATCCATGAAGATTTGGTTGTAGCCTGAATACGCGTCCATGAAGTTCATGACCTCATGTCCTGCAGTTGCATCTACCATCTGATCGATCTGAGGTAAGGGGTAACTGTCTTTCGGGCAAGATTTGTTCAGGTCAGTAAAATCTATGCACATTCTCCCCTTTCTGTTGGCTTTGGGAACAATGAGTGCGTTTGATAGCCACTCTGGATATATCACTTCCCTGATGAATTCAGCCTCCTCCAACTTTTCGACCTCTTCCCTGATGATGTCGTACTTCTCCTTGTAGTATACTCTTCATCTTTATTAAACGGTCTTAGCATCCTTAGATACGTTGAGTTTATGGCATATGACCTCGGGGTTGATGCCAGGCATGTCTGCGTGACTCCAAGTGAAGACACTTTGCATCTTCCTCAAGAAGTTTATCAGCTCCTCCTTGATCTTCGCTTTTAAGGCTTTGCCGACCTAGACGGTTTTTTCTAGTTCGTCCTCATTGAGGACGATGGATTCTACCTCTTCCGCGACCTCTCCTTTCTTCAACTTTGTTTCATCTCTAGGGTCAAGTGTATTGATGTTATAAGTGGTAGTAGCTCTCTTGTAGGCCTCTCTCTCTTCAGCCAAATTGAAGTAACATTCTCGTGCTATAGTCTGGTCACCCTGCACTTCCCCTACCCTATAGGGGGTCGGGAATTTTGGCATCTAGTGGACCGTCGACGGCACGGCTTCAAACTCCTTAAGGGCTACTCTTCCTATGACGAGGTTATAGGCCGAGATGACATTTTCATCCATAACAAAAAAATTGATCTTCTGGGTTAACCTCTTAGGCCACTCGTCACCCATTCGCATGTCCATCTCATATATGCCTACTGGATGGACCTTTTCACTGCTGAACCCCATTAACGGATGATAATAGGGTACCAGCCTAGCTCTGCTCAGACCTAGGCTTTTGAAGTAGGGCCATAACATCACATATGCTGAACTTCCTTCATCTATAAGAATTCTTTGCACCTCACATCCATGAACTCTTGTCGTGATCACCAAAGGGTCATCATGTGGTGCTAGGATGCCTTTGAAGTCGAGTCGGGAGAACCCAACTACGAGAGTGTCCATGTCTACCTTCTTTCTCTTTTGTGTAGTCTCGAAAGATGTCAGGTTTACCACTTCAAGTTTGGCCACTGATTTGGCCTCTGCCACATGAGCTTTTCTGTCAGTAACCTCAGATCCACCCCCCACAAGTCCGCCGCATATGGTTCTAATGCCAAAGGAGATCATACCAACCCTCTTCATTGGGGTGTTATCATCTTTTGGTGGGAGGTCTGGATCATCTTTGTCATCCCTGTTTGAGTCACCATCCCTTCTTCTAGGGTATTATCAAGACATTTATCGTTCCTCCTCTATTTAGGGTCATCTCTTCCTTTTTTGGGAGCTTTGCCATCAACATATTTCATTAATTTTCCTGACTTTAACATCTTCTCGATCTCATCCTTCAAGGCGAAGCACTTGTCTATTATATGGACATGGTCTTAATGGAATTCACACCACATGTTCTGATTCCTCTTATGCGGAGGGGCATTCAGCTTCTCTAGCCATCTTAGGGACCGATCATTCTTTATCTCATTGAGTATGTGTTCACAGCTTATCGTAAGAGGGGTATAACGCACAAACTTGTCATCAGCTGCCCTCTTCTTTCCATCCTTCTTTCTTTGGAACTTCTCACTGCTACCGTCGTTCTCGTCTTCGTACTTAGGGGCCATATCCTCTTCAGCGTTCATGACCTTCCCCGCAATTGCCAATAGCTCCGCCATGGACTTTGGAGGGTCTTCCACAAGTTTCCATAACAATTTCCCCTTCTGAAGACCTCCTATGAGGGCCGTCATGGCAATATTCTCTTCGTAATCTTCCATCTCAAGTTTTTCTTTGTTGAACCTAGCGATGTAGTCTCTTAGGCTCTCATGTTTGCCTTATTTGGCGTACAACATATGGGTGGTCTTCTTTTGATGTCTCACCCCAAAGCAAAAGTTGTGAATGAACCGCTCAGCCAATTCCTTAAAGTTCTCAATTGAATTCTTCGAAAGAGATGTAAACAATATGTGCGCAGCTCCCGCCAAGGTCTCGGAGAAGGCTCTGCACTTCATCTCATCCGGTATCGAGTAGATGTCCACCGTTGACTGGTACATCTCAATATGATGTACATGATTAGTGCTACCGTCATACTTGGGAGTTACTGTGGGTGGCTTAAACTTGGATGGGGTAGGGAAGCTTACTATCTTTACCACGAATGGAGAGCCCTCTGAGTAACCTCTTTGCAGTGGGTCCCGACTTTTGATGAGATCTCCTATCTTATTCTCAAGACGTTGAATAAAGTCGTTCCATGGTCTTGCAACGTTGGCTTTGCCAAGGTTATCCCCAGCCACCTCCAAAGGGTGGATTGAGGGTTCCCCAGCCACGACATAACGTCGGCTGTTGACCTATTCTTGGTCTCTTCCTCATCCCTGATGAGGCTGATGTTGTCTCCCTTCCCTTTGTGAGCCAGCTGTACTTCTTGACCTTGACAGCCTTTGTCTTAGGTCATTTACGGGACCGAGACTTTCAAAGTCTGACCCTATGCTCAGTCGATCAAAAGCTGATCCTCGTTGATGGGCTTCTCCACCTCTTCTGCCCCCACAACCTTGGCTCCGTTGGATGGGAGGAAATGTATTATTTGAAACCTCATACGGTTCCCAACAATCTTTCGGGACATCTTTCGCCTCTAGATCATCATACATGTCCTCAGGGCAAGGGTTTCCCTGCCTCCCCAGGCTCAAGCGCCTAGGGTCAGAAACTTCCCTCCTCTGTTGGGTTGCAAGTTGGTCTTTTTGCGGTGCCTGGGGTGGTCCCCTGGCATCGGGATGAGGCTGAACCACCGCCGGAGTGATCATTTTTGATGAGACTCTAGGTGGCTTCATCATATTTTGGCTGATCTGTGCAAATTGTTCCTGCATTGCTTGTTGCGTTGCAGCCAAAGACCTCAAGGCTGCAGCCACCGCTGCCATTTCGGGTTGGGGGGGGGGTGCCTGGATGGAGCTAGGTCCCCCCGCTACCGGTGGCAGAAGAGGTGGTGGTAGTTCCGGTGCCATGTGTTAGCACAAAAGAGCTGGTGTAGTAAATGAGCTTAATACCTTACAAGACCTCTTTCAATTGTGAAATAACTCCACTCTAGGGGGGAGTCCTGGTTCACCACCACAGTCTCCGGTGAGGCTAAGCAATAGATGAGGAAAAGATAGCTTCTCGATTCCCACATACGACGCCAAAATGATGATGCTGGAAACAGCACCACCCTTTAAGGTGTTTGTGAGCTCAATTCAATGTTAACAATGGCAGCACAAGGGTATATACACATATAGTAGAAGGAGGTGAGGATAAGAGGATTCAGATCGGGATATAAGTGGTTCAGCCAATTAGGCCTACATCCACTGTGCAAGTGTGGGATTAGTATTACTGTATGAGGGCTTTAATGGCCATAGGTACAAACTCTCAAGCTTTCTCTCTCTACTGTGTATTTAGACAAAGTTTCAGTTAGGGTTGCTAATTTTGGATCCTTTTCAAGGTAGAAGATGACCTCTATATATAGTGCCTGGGGGGTGTAGTGTACCCCCCAAGCATGCAATTAGTATGTGCATGAGGATCGAACCAGTATGAGAATGACACCTCGCTGATCTCATGTAGATAATGATGACCTCAATATTCCCTCACGTGGGGGGAATGATTTGATTATAACTGAATTGTGTACACATGTTCCTAGCCCCACATATGCACAGAAGATCTCGGCCATCTATGATTGGTCACAACCTCGGCCTGGAAGAGGATGAGGGGGAGACCTTGGTTCAGTGGGAGAGCCAAAGTATGACACGTTGAGCTATGAGATCGGCTTGGACTGAGGTGATGGTGGTGTAACAGGAACATCGGCCGAGGATCAACCGAGATTGGTTCTAGCGATGTGATGGCCACCTCGTCCTATTCCTAGCCGAAGCTGCAAACTTTTGATGCCTAGATAATGACTTAGCCGGGATTGGTGCTGATGATGGGTAACCTCTTCTTCTTCTGAGCCGAGGTTGCAATCTTAAGAAGACCAGTCGGATAACCCTCCCTCGGTCATGGAGACCTCACTTGCCGAGGTAGCTAGCAATGTCGGCCGTGGCCGACCTTTCCTAGGACGAGTCTGCTAGGTGATGATCCATGGTCCCTCCAGCATCGGCCATCTTCGTGGACGAGGTTGATGTCTCTCTGAGCCAAGGGTTACATTGAGGGCATATCACCTACAAACCCGATGAAAGTGATTAAAACTGCTAAATAATTGTTGTTTACCATTTATTGCATGATTTATGGATTAAATCATTGGGTTTTAGGTTTAGTTTGATAAAACCTAAATTTTGGGTATAATCTTAGATTTGTTTGGTAGAAATGAATTTGAGGTTATAAATTAGTTTATATGTGTTCTTGGATTAATATTGATGATATATATGTGACTGGGTTGAAGAGAAATGAAGAGAAAATGATTAAAATGAATTTTTGTGATTTTAGGCTTACTAAAAAGTAGCCATTTTCGAGCCTTCTGAAGGGCTGAATCAATTCGGCCCCTTACAGAAATTGATTCGAAAATATGCCGTTGCCCAGGTCTGAGTGACCGAATCGATTCGGACCCCAGCCGAATGGATTCGGCTTGAGACAGAGTCCCAGGTCTTAGGACCCAAATCAATTCGCCTTGAAGGCCGAATCGATTTGGAAACAGGGATTTTCGAGGGATATTTTCTAGGGAGAGTTTTATTCTGTTTTGTTTGAGGTTATCGATTGGGAACCTCTATAGGAATTGTATGGAGTACGTTTTGGATATTTTTAAGGAGTTTTCCTTATAAGAAATTATTGGAGTCGTATTGACTTAATTCGAGGAATACCGATTAAAGAATATAGTAAATACTAAGTGGGTAAGCCCACTATTATTGAAATTCTATTTGGAGATAATTATTCAATTCATATGAAAAAATGAGAGTAAGCTTAGAGTTATTGGATTCTTAGAATCAAATCCCAGTGGGATAATTTCAAAGGTTCATATAATTAATGGAACCATATTATGGATTGAGAATATGAATGCTAATAAATGTGCATACGGATATAGAAATATCCTTAACGATGATTGATTTGGGAGATGTCTCACACAAGGAGAAATGCTAACTGAGGTGCATTAGGATAGAGAGTATCCTTAACATAAATAGAAATGAGAAATAATTCATAACTAGAAGTGATGCGGAAACTTCAAGTGAGAAATAGTATAGTGTATACTAAGTGGGGAAGATGTGTGAGAATTGACGATTAGTATATTAAGAGAGAGAGATATACTAAATAATGATATTAATTCAACTACGCCTAAGTGCGTACTATGAATATGTAAACTATGTGGTAGGTATACCTTATATAATGGTATATCTTTATATGATGTGATGATGTATGTATACCTTATGTGATGGTATATATATATATATATAGTGAAGCATACCCCCTCCTTGCTATCATTGGGAAGTTGTGTGCGATGAGGGTGAGCATCCTGGCTCGATGAGCAGGGTGTGGATATTCCCCAGGTCATAGTCATCCATGGTGATTGTTATGTGATATACATTATTATTATCGGGGTGATAAGTCGTGGGTATGTGTCGTTCTCACTTTTCGGTTAGGAGCTATGATTGCTTCCCGGGACGTTGTGTGCGTGAGTTGATCACGAGGTGGGTGTCGTTGAACCCCACTAGGTGATTCCCAGTTTGCTACGTGGTTTGGTCAACTGGAAGATGATAGCACTGTGAGCCTGCGTCCTCGAGTTATAGCTCGGTTGGATGGTTATTACTTTATGGATGTGATTTGTTACTGGGGTATCGAGGGCATAATGGACCTCAGCGACCAACATTGCCAAGGAGTAGTGTAACGGGGGGGTTGCTTGTTTGGATTTCGCTTCGGCAAGATATCCCACGCATGAAATGCAGTGTAATGTTGGGAGTGAGGAGAAATTAGTCCTTAATGCTCACATATATATATAGTATATACATCTCGACGATCGACAGTGCCAGAAGTAGTGTATCGGGGGTATTCCTTATTTGGATTTCGCTATTTGCGAGACGTCCCACGTACGAACCGCAGTGCACTGTTGAGAATTGAGAATTGAGAATAATAAATTAATTAAAAAGGAATAATAAGAATTTGGGTTACATTCATCATGCATTGAGGGCATAATGAATCTCAAAAATCAATACTCTCAGGAGTAGTGTAACCGGGGGGGGGGGGGGGGTTCCTTGTTTGGATTTCTCTTTTGCGAGACGTCCCACGCACGAAACATAGTGCAGTATTGCGAATTGGGAGAAGTTTAGTCCTTATCACTTAGATGCTAATAACTCATCTATATAATGATATATTGTTGGCATAACTAGAATATGAGAAATTCTAGTAAAGAAGATGTTTATGTTTATTGTATGTTGGATTGGAAAACGGGTATGTAAACCATATATGTTAAGAAAGTGAACAAATGAATGGGAACCCTAACATAAAAGTTAAAGTATATGGTTTAGATGGAATTTAGACAAGTATAGATGAAGATAAGTTAAATGGTTTTTAAATTGGGTTTACATTAGATTTAAATTGCTTAATTTGGAGATCACGTGCATACGTTTAGTTGCGCGCTTTAGTTGAGAGGTGAGTTGGATTTTTTATGGAGAGTGCGACTCCATTAAATCATGTAATAATGCATTTATAATTATTACACATTTTAATGCACTTGCTATAAAATGTTTTCAACTCGGGCTCTGACCCGTTTTTATTTTCTCCTGCTATGTATATATATTATATTACTTTAGGTGCTCCTTCGCAAGGACGCCATTGATGTTCTCCCATCCAGTGTATTCGTGGAGCTGTGGCAGTAGCGGACTGTTACGACACATTGACTTAGTCAATTCCTATCTTTTGTTTATCTAGATTAGGATTCAGTTGTATATTTGGGTCTATACTCAAGTGTTGTAGTTTAACACTTAATATTTCCCCTTCTAATATTATTGTATTGTCTGTGACCTGACAGCATATTCGGGTAATTTACTTTGTACATTTTGTTGTATTCTTGCATTCATTTCTTTACATATTGTAAAGTTTGTTGTATCACTCATCATAGTTAGATGTAGTATTGTGTTATTTTGGTTGCATGGTTGGTTTTATTTTGTGTTACATAAAAGTTTTAAATTTTTGACAATCCACTTTTAATGATTTCGGGTAGTTATCCTTATATTATTGTGTATTGTCAGTTGATGTTGAGACTGTGCCATCTGAGATACCTAATTTAATGTAGTATAGGGCTGGCCACCCATTATTATTTTGAGTGGGTTGTCACAGATGGTATCAGGTTCTAGTGTCTTTAGGATCTGTGTGCATTATTACGATCTTCCGTAAGCGTTCTTGATGTAGAGCCTTATTATTAGGACTGTTGTATTCATACGCCCATATTTCTTCTGTGATAAGAAAACATTTGAAAGGCGTTATGATACAATTGTTCTTGTTTCAGATGCCACGAAGAGAGGTCGTTCAGTCAGGGAAAATAAAGGGGATGTGGAACCCCAAACGCCTCAAAGGAACATGACTACAAATGAAGTTGCCAATATTGTGGCACAAGCAGTAACTGCTACCATTTCTACGATGGCGCAACAACCTGCCGTTCAAGCAGCCCAAACCCATTTAGGACTGTCTTTGTGGGAAAGAGTGAAGGAAGATTTTAGTGAGGGGCATCCTCCAGAGTTTCCAGGGGGAGTTGATGCAATGGCTTCAAGTCAATGGAAGTGTAGTATGCAGGGTCACCTCCGTATGGTTGAGTGTAGTGAGATGCAGAAATAGTTTTTAGCCACCTTTAAGTTATCGGGTGCAGCTCTTCAATGGTGGGAGTTTGTCACCACATTCGAACAGAGAGATACTTTATTTATATTAGATTTTTGGGAACTCTTTGACCGAAGGTACTTTCCTTCCCCAGTTCCAAAGGAAATGAGTAGGGAATCGATGGATGTGTTTCAAGGTGATAGGACGGGGACAGAATATGAAGAAGATTTTTCTAGATAGGTGAAATTAGTACCTGATGAGGTAAGTACGGAAGATAAGCGTATATCAAAATTTATTCGAGATTTAGATTGGAGAATTCAACAGCATTTGTTAGAGAGCCCAGTGTTAGTGACTTTCGCCGAGGTAGTGAATGTGGAACTGTTGAAATGTCATGAATATCGTCTTCGTTCGCAAGAGGGTAAGAACTTTAGAGATTCGAGTTCATCAAGTAAGTTTGGCTAAGAGAGTTCCATCAAAGTGAGTGGGTATAAGTCGGACTATAGAGAGTCACAACGACATTTTGTTCCTCAAGGTGGGCCGAGAGGATTAGTGGGTAGGTGTTTCTTTTGTAAAGAAATAGGTCATAAAAAGGGAGATTGTCCTAAAAGAGGTAAATGACCACGTTTTGATGAAGTTTTGGAAGTGAAGACCCTACAACAGATTTGAGGTCATTTTAGACCAGGGAACTTTGTTTGGGAGCCCAATGATGAGGAAGGGCAATCAGACTAGAGATGGATGATGTAAGTTAATTTTCCTTTGTGGATAGGATTATTATTATATGAAATTTTGGGAATATCGTATGGGAGATAGTTATGAGAGGGTAGTGCTATGACCCTATTATGTATGTAATGACCCGAAAGGAAATTTTGAGCAAGTGAGGCTCTTATGTTATTATCTTTTGAGAGAATAGATAATTTTGTGATGTGCTCAAAGAGAGCTATAATCTTAATATGAATGTAAGAATTGTTATTGTGTGTTAAGTAGTATTGATAAAGCTACTTCTTTTATATAGTCATGTTAGACTTATATAATTGTTGTATTCCAGGTATGGAAGAGCCTAATAAATGGCAATACATTAATATGATATAAGATATTATTATTGAAAAGAGTTCAGAATTTGTGGATTATTGGGACGCAGGAAAGTTTAGCTCATAACTATGCCAATTTTTATGAGATATATGTTGTTATATGTATGATGATTGTTAAGACCTTGTGATATGGACATAAGGCACTTTATTTAAATATCGTACGCCAAAAACTTTTTTGAAAACCGTTTTCAAAATAAAACTTTTTATAGGCCATTGGGCCATTTCAGAATCATTTACACCAAAATATTTTCAAACTCTAGTCCGGATTTAACAAACTCTCAATCCCCGACATCGCTACATAGTAGTGTATTGGGAGGGTTCCTTATTTGGATTTCGCATTTGCGAGACGTCCCCCGCACGAAGTGGCGAATGTCAGGAATTGAGAGAAGTTATTTCTTTGGACCATTCAAAATTTTTACTCTATTAATATGCTAGTATAATTTATATATTTATGGGATTATGTAACTTTGGAGGAAAATGACGCCTCATTATGATTGGTACGTGTAGATGCAATTATTATGCAGCACAAATAAATATGAAAGAGGTGACAACCAAGAAAAAAATAAATAAAAGACTAATCACACAACAACGAAGATACGTGGTTCAGCAAAGAAGTGCCTACGTCCACGGTGGTTCAGTCAGTGTTATTTCTCTATAATCTGAAGAGTAAGTACAGAGAATACAACTTGTCCTTTGCCCCGGACTTGGGGTTTAATTTATACATGTATGTCTTGAAGTAGTGGGGGTGATAGGTTTCTCTTTATTAGCCATCTCCCTTTCATGGGATCGTGTACCCCACAACTCCTCTTCGTGGCATCGTGGAGTAAATGGATGAATACCAGAAGTGATGGGCCTGGGTTTTGGGCCGCTGAGGATGGGCTACTCGTCCAGGCCTTAAGGTGATAAAATCGGGGTACCCACAATTGCCCCTGAATTTGTCGGGCCGTTCTTTATGGGTCCGATGGATTTAAATGATCAGCAATGATGGTTGATTTCTTTGAAAACTGTGAAGTTGCTTTGGCGGCACCCGCTTCGCTATCTGTGCGTTATGATTAGTTTTGAAGGCTTGTTGGAATAAGACACATTTTTTCTTCGTCGTTCCAGTTCTTCCAGCAATCTTCTATCTTTTGAGAACTTTTGAGTTTTGTACCTTCTGTTTTCGGTCTTCACTCTCGTCGCTTCTTCGCCTTTTGATCTGATCTTCTGTCCTGTAAGTCTTTCGTGCCCTTTTTCTTGAGTTTATAGTTTTTCTTGTATTTTTCCAATGGCGAAGATTGGAAATAGGTCGGTAACTGAGTTTAGAAAATTCTATGGTATTCCTGAGTGGGTAGAGATTGAGTGTTGTGTCTCGCCGCCTAGGAACGTTAGGGACATAGAGGATGCACATTGGATTCACATCCTGTTGCTTTCCCAGGGGGGTCTCACCTTTCCCCCTAATGGTTTGTTTCTGCACTTTTTTAGTTATTTTGGTATTGTGCCCGCACAATGTTCACCCAACGTATGGAAAATAGTGAATGGTGTGCACAGGATAAATCAGTTGTACGACACGAGGTTAGGGCTTGCCGAGGTCTGTTTTTGTTATTCTTTTTCTCGAACGAGTTCAAGGGTCTTGTACCTTAAGGCCAGGAGCACTGATAGGGTATTGGTAGTGAATTTACCTGATTCCCATAAGGACTACTGGCAAGAAGGTTTTCTCGTTAGGAACTGGCAATACTCCCCTCAATTTGAAGGGTCGAGGTTCGAGAGGTTTACTATTCCCTTTTATGGGGACGAATATATAGGTAGATGTTGTATTGTTGTTTCAACCTTTGCTAACTTTGTGATTTTTCTAACTCCTCCTTGCTTTCTCCTTTTCAGCGAAGATAAAGAACTTGGAGCCAGCTCTCAGCGAGGTTCGTATCTCGGAACTGGTGAAAGCTTGGAACATCAGGGAACCTTTGGGTTACGGCGAGTATCCTAGGTCTGCTGCTTTTTTTCTTGAATACAAGAACACATGCTCCAGCTTCATAGCCTGACCTGTGGAAAGTTTTCCGGACTTTGACTCTTCCGAAGAGATTTCAGCTGAGCCCATCCAAGTGGACGAGGAGGAGAGCAGCTCGGAGAGCGAGCCTGCAGGTGTTGTGAGTAACTTGGGTGGAGGCAGTGCTGATAGTAGCAGTTCATCGAGTACTACCAGCAGTCCAGGTGAAGAAATGCCTCCCAGGAAGAATCTAATTCCGGATGATGATGATGATGATGTGCTTCTTGCACAGAGGTCCAAAAAATTGAAGACTGTCTCTGGGGCCACAGCTACTGGTTCTCGGCCTCCCTCTCAAGAACAAGAGAAGAAGAAGAGAGAGGAGGAGCAGGCGAGGGAGAGAGAGAAGAAAAAGGAGGAGGAGAGGAAGAAGGTTGAAGAGAGAAAGATGAGGGAGAAGGAGAAGGAGGAGGAGAGGAGGAAGATGGAACTGAGGACCAAGACTGGTCAAGCCTTGGTTCCAGTATCTGCTTTGCCTGAGGGGGCTTCGGTGGCCACCTCTCCTCAACTTGCCCCTGCGCTGCTTGAGAGGGCAGTCCTCCCTGCAGATCGCGAGAGGGCGTCAGGGTCTGATCAACTGGCCTTGCAAGCTAGCCAGAGGCTCGCCTTGGTAAGGTTTCTTTTCTACTTCCCAACTTATTCTAATCTGCTTTGATGGTTTCTTCTTTCTGATCTTTACCTTGTTTTCTGCAGTTTGTGACTAACTTCGCCGTGCTATATCGCTCTCGCGACGAGCTGTTGAGAAGGAACAGCGAGCTGGAGCAGGCAAATTCTACTCTGGTGGCCAGGGGTTCTTAGCTGGAGGCCGATCTGAAGGCTGCTGATGCAGCTCGAGCTTCTTCTGCCTTGGCCCTTGCTAATTCTGCTCATGAGAGAGATAATGCTGTCAGGGAGCTCGGCGATCTGAGGAAGTCGTACGACCAGGTCTGCTCTAGCAAGCTGGACTTTATGGAGAAGAACAGGGTTCTTGCCGAGCAGCTGGAAGCGGAGAAGGCCCAGGCAGCCACTGTTAAAGAAGATTCATACAATTCTGGCTGGGCTGCTACGTATGAAGACGCCGAGGTTCAGATAGGCTATATTAGCCGTCTGAACTTCAAGAAGGGGTGGAACAAGGCCCTTGTGGCTGCAGGGGTGGATGTTGCATCCCCACTTTTTGACGAACATGATCCAGGGCCCAAGCCAGTTGTGGATGAGGAGCCAGCCCCAACTGCTGAAGGGGTCAATCCTGCTTCTCAGGCGACTCTTGCTGATGCTTCCTTGGTCGAGGGGGCAGTGCACACCTCTGCAGAGGGTAACGCCCCTGCTGATGCTGATAAGGACGAGGGTCCGTCCACCGAGGTTGCTAAGTGATAGGGATCTCTTTGTAACTTTTTCCCTCTTTTTTTTTTTTTTTTTTTTTGTTCTGATGTAACCTCGCTCATTATCAATAAAAAGGCTTCGTTTTTATTTATGTTGATTTCTTTTTGTTCTCTTCCTTTCTTTGTAGTTGGTTGATGTGGATGATTATATTCCTGTTACCTCCCAATTGGGTAGGACTCTGGGTCCTAATGCAAGCCCTGCAGTTCGCCAGGATTTTGCTAAGCTCTGTAGGTTTGCTAAATCAAGGAACCAGAAGTATAAGGATCAGTCCGAGCTGGTGGCTAAATTGAAGGACAGGCTCCAGGAAATGGGAGAGATCGGAGCTTCAGTGCAAGAAGAAGTCAGCGAGCTGAGAGTAAAGTTACTGGAGGCTACCGAGATCAATCAGGTCGTGGAGTTTGTTCAGCGGGAGAATGACGACCTGAGGCGGGAGGTCTTGAAGCTTAAGGAGCATTCGCCGAGCACCGCTTCGGCAGTCCTGCAAGGTTCTTCCTCGTCGCGAGCTGCTCGGCCTCCCCTCCCGCGAGCTGTCAGGAGTACGCGGGGTAGGAGTAGGGAAGCTGAAGAGCAGCGTGAGAGGGAGATGGAGGAGCTGCGCGGTGATGTTCAGCGAGCTTACGTAACTGCTGCTGGGCTTCAGAGGGACGTCACCCGACTGCGGCATTTATTTAAGAAGGGCCCTCGCCAAGTGTGGACTGATGGCTATGATCAGGGCTGGCTAGATGCTCCCACAAGATTATCAGAGTTCGAGGAGCTTTCCTTCATCAGGGGGTGGTTGAGTGCTCTCAAAGAGCTGCAGGTGCCGAGAAATTCGATATTGTGGTATCGGCATGAGATGTCTCCCTCTACTCTGATGCCCAACCCATTTAGGCAAGATGACCGATGGATTCCTATCGATGCTATTCCTCGGCGGCTACTGGAGTTGGACACAAATGAAGTTGTTGAGGAATTCGATCCTGCCCCTGATGACGGGAGGAGAGCTAAGGTTGCTGATTACCTTGCTCGGAGGCTTCCCCTTTCTTAATTTTTTGTTTTTTAAGAATTGTAAATGCTTTGGGCGAGTTTTTGCCGACTAAACATGTACCATTATTGTTTGTAAATATAAAAGATTAATGGAAAGTTTGAGTTTTGGGCGTTTTTTGCCGACTAAACGTGTTTATCCAATCTCTGTTATATTTTTGCAGCTTCACAATCTTTATCTTGCCATGTGAATGTCCGCCCAGTCCAGTATTAAGAATACCATTGTGCTCTCCCTTTACCTTTTAGGTCGTGTCGTCACACTCCCTTAGGTCTAAGAGGGGCAATTGGCGAGGACACACGTGTTTTTGGATGTCTTCATCTGGTAAGGATTTTGTTTAACCAGAGTAGGTTCGATGCCTAAGAATACTCTGTAGGGCTTCATATATTGCCATGGGCAATGCTAAGAGGTCTGTCGTGCTTCGTGACGATGACCTGAGGAGGGGTGTTCCCCTGCTATGTCAACTATTATACCTGTGATTTGAAAAAGATGTGCAATAAGATACAATTGTTATACTTTTAGAGAGTAATCAACTGAGAGATTTTTATTGGTGAGTAGAGAAATAAACTGTCTTTTCCCAAAATGAGTACAATAAAAGATCTAACAATAGAACTCCTAAAAGTAGAATTTCTTGAGATTAGCTGCGTTCCATGCTCGTGGTATCTCTCTGCCCTCCATCGTTTTCAAATGATAGGCACCTTGCATGTCTTCTCTAATTATTTCATAAGGTCCTTCCCAGTTTGGGCCCAGTTTACCATCTGATGGCTTTACTGTGTTGCCAAGGACCTTTCTTAGGACATAGTCTCCAATTTCGAACTTCCTCGGATTGACCTTTTTGCTGTAGTGCTTCGCGAGCTGTTGCTGATAACTCGCTAGTTTGACTAGGGCAAGTTCTCTGCTAAGACACAAATTGAATTCCATTTTTACACAATCACAAATTTCATCAACATATACTTTGGATACCATAATGTGCTTCCCACAAGATCTCGAATACAAGGCCTTGTCCATATATCCTCTTTTGAAGCATTTCCCCATAAGATATAAGGTAAGTCTTTCATACAAATCCCTAGGAGCTTGTCCAAGACCATACAATGCCCTTTTTAGGCGAGAAACATGCCTTGGGAATTCGGGATCCTCAAAGCCCTTTGGTTATGAATTATAAACTTCCTCTTGGAGGTTGTCATTAAGAAAGGCATTATTTTCATTCATTTTATAAGGATTAAAGTCTAAGGTAGAAGGTATGGCCAAGAGTAAACGAACTGATTCTAGTCTAGAAACAGGGGCAAAAGACTCATCAAAGTCTATACCTTCAACTTTTGTATAACCTTGAGACACTAACCTTGCTTTTTCTCAAAATGACGCCATCTTCATCGCACTTATTTATGTAGACTCATTTAGTATCGGGAACTTGAACATCCTTAAACAAGGGGACAAGATACCAAACCTCTAGTTTATAAAATTGGTCTAATTCATCTTGCATAAAATTGAACTAATATTCATCTAACAAGGCGCCATTAACATTCTTGAGTTCAATTGTGGAAGTGTAACAAAGAAGTTAACTTCCTTTTAGAGTTGAGATCTAGTATTTGCTCCAACATTAGGACTATAATTGATTTTGGTAACATCATGGTATTTCCAAACCCAACTAGGTGCATCTCCCACATTCATAACCTCACAAGGTGGTGTGCCAAACTCTTCACACTCATTCATTCCATCCTCCCCATCTTCTCAAACATGCAGGAAAATGAAATATATGTTTTCACAATCCTCCTCATTGAAGTCAAATGGATTATTATCATAAATGACGATATTAATAGTTTCCATAATTTTTTAAGATACACAATTCTAAACACGATCGGCATGCCTATTAGTCAAATAGCCAAGAAATATGCCAAACTTACTTATAAATTTAAAATATGTTGGATACTATCTAGCCTTGAGTATGTAACATTTTCTTCCAAAGAACCTAAATTATTTGAGTATGGATTTCTTTCATTTCCAAATCTCATAAGGGGTTTGGGTTTTACCGTACCTATAATAGAGTTGATTGGCGGTGTGACAAGCCATATGAAAAGAACCTCTTCAGACCATTCATCAAATTAACATGGATCTATCCATCTCTGGGATAATTCAGTTTTCCCTTCGACTATTCCATTTTGTTGTGGCATTATGGGGGTAAAAAATTCATGGTGTATTCCAACTTCGCTGCACATTTTGGTATACCCATCGCTTTAAATTCCATTATGTGATCATTAGGAATTCGAGTGATAGTGCATGGCTTTTTTATTTTGAAGTTATTTGGACTTGGGAATAAAAAAGTCGTTGGCATTAGACTCACTACACAAAAAATCTACAAAAGTATATCTAGAAAAGCCACCTACAGTTAAAATAATGTATCGTCTACCACCTACTTTTTCATATGCATTGGACCCATAAGGTCTATATGTAAAAATTTGACCACTCACAAAGTAGACATAACATTCAACTTCTTATGTGTACTATGATTTTTTGCCCATTTGATAAGTACCACATACACAAGAAGAAGTTGATTCTAAAGTTGGTAAATCATGGATAATTCATTCCTAGAAATTCTACTAATATCTCTATATGTCATATGACCTAATGTCTAATGTGAAAGATCCTCTACATCTTCCTCCGAACCATTTCAAATCATACTCAGAGATACACCGACTGTGAAACAATTATCCATGGTTTTAGTACCATTTAAAATGAATTTACCCCCAGGATCAACGACTTGACATAAATGTTTTGTAAAAATCACATTGTAATGATCACCACACATTTTACTAATGCTAATCAAGTTAGTCTTTAAGCCATCAGCATAAAGGACATTATTTAATCTAGGGAAGCTATCAATTTCAATGGTTCCCTTTCCAAAAAAATATTATATTTGTTCCCATCTCCAAAAGTGATTAACCCAGATTATTTCCTAACAAGTTTAGAAAATAAGGCTTGATTCCCAATCATATGCCAAGAACATGCTCTATTAAAATACCATTGTGACTCATTTTTGACAATTAAGGAAATGTGAATGACATGCTATTTTTATTTCATAGTCCGGACAACTTTGGTCTTATCATTCTTCCTTAATTTAATCAAACTATTGTCAATATGTTTAGGTTTTAACATTTCCTCAAATCTTGACAAAATAGTTTAGGATTTACCAAAAAGAGAATCAAGTTCATATTTTAAGGTGGAAACTACATCCAAGTGAGGTTTCACATTTACCATAGATTTTTTTAACGAAAACCTACAACAATATTTTTTCAAATCACCATCACATTTGAAAAAATATCAAGGATACTCAAAACGCTGATGAATTTTCTTTAAAGGTTTATAAAATAACTTTATTATCAAGATATGGTGAAGATCCTTAAGTACATGAGTATTTTGAGAAGCATTTTAAAAAAAACGTTATGTCTTCAAATTTAGAATTTTCATAAGGATTTTCAAAACCAATATTATGTTTACCAACCGAAGTTTAGTATGGCATAAAAGAAATATTCACATGCTGTTGACCTTATCTTCGATAAAACATTGGCATCCTTAGAGAGACTAATTCATTTTCAATACAGGTTATTTTCTTGTTCAAAAAGTCATTAGATCCTTCAATTTCTTCCTAACTCACATTGTAAAAATTTTAACCTTTCTTGGAAATAGTTTTTATCATTATTAACTAAGAGGAGACTCGAACTAAGAGATGTACGCTGTGTTTTAATATTTCTCACAAGGGACCCTTCCATTTTTAGGAATGCATTTCCTTTTTCACATTTTTTCTTTTTAATGGAAGTTGTCAACAAGCTCTTCTCAAATCTACATTTTTAGAAAAAAAAGATTACTATAAGCTTGTTCAAGGTCACCATCTTCTTCATTTAAATAATTATCACCAGAATAGCCAGAAGAAGATAAAGTGTCACTCTTAGAAGAACATTTATCATTAGTGGATGAAGATTGACATAATGTTTTTTGTCATTTGATGAAGCACCCTCAAAAGAGCTACTATAGGTGGGATGTATAGTATTTTAAAAAAGATATACACCTAAGGACTCATTGTTATCCTATATAATTAGAAAAAGGGACGATCTACCTCTAGGGGTTTCAACCTTAAGAGTGTGTATCGAGTACCATAATGGAGACCCACCAAATCTTTATTTAGAACATCAAAGATATACTGTTAAAAAATTTATCCAATATTTAATCAACAAATTTCAAGTCGTGCTTAAGATTGTGGATGATAAAAGATATAAAAGAGGGGAATATGATCACAATAATAGATGTACGAGGATAAAAACTCATTAACGATAAAAAACTCAGGCTAATGCAACAATATCACTAAACATGATAAATACTTATAAAGGAGACTATGAGTTAGTCTCCTATCCACGCTACCTCACACCTTCACACTTTTCCACCAAATTTTAGCAAGCGGGAGGCTCCTATACATTGATGGAAAATCTCAATATTGCAATGTCATGACACACTTCAACAATGTTGTATAAGCCTTTGTCTTCAAACTTTGGAGGTCACATTTGATATAAACCCCAAAAGAGAACCTCAAGTATCACAATAGTGCTTGTTGGGAGAAAAAACATAGGCCCAGTTTGGTTGCGAAAATTGTTTGATTATGTAAATTGGTTCATTGTGAATTGGTGAATTATAAATGAGTGAATTTGAAATGAGTTAAATCCAATTTTACACAATGTTTGGTAATTTGAAATTGATGTTAAGGTTTCATGAAAAAAAGATAAAAACAAATCAAGAGAGAGAGAGGGGGAGGGAAGGAGAGAGGGAAAGGGGGAGGGGAAGATGAAGAGGGAGAGGGGACATGCACTTAGTGTGACTCCTACTTCAAATGGATTCATTTCACATTTTTTGTGAAATGATCCAATTTCAGATTTTGCACATGAGCTAAAATGGGACAATTAATGAATCATTTCATTAATGAAACCAAACACAATTAATGAATCAATTTGTAAATGACGCAATTTATTAATGATCCAATTTACAATTTTAGGACAACCAAACGGGCCCATAGTGTTTGGATTTTTTTTAATTAAAATAAATTATTTGATAAAAACTTCCATGTTCATTGATATTAATTAACTTCTAATAAGAAAGGTGACTACATGCAAAGAAGTGAAGATGAAGAAGATGAACTAGGTGTAAAAATGGGTTCACTCTTTTTCATAAATATGTTCTTGTCTTCTCATAAACGAATAAGAAAAGAGCTCGACACTAAAAGACTCTCTTAGGGTCTGTTTGATAGAACATACTGAAATTTATTTTCAAGTCATTGAAAAAATGGAATTCAATTCTTAACCCCCCTTAAAGAATTGAATTTCATGGAAAATCTGATTTTTGTGTATAAGATGTTAGTATCTTAGTGTAACTTAGAATTATTCTTCATGACAAATAAATGCTATCAAATGTACATAAAAGATGAAAAATAAGAAAGATTTCATATTTGTCACGACAAATATTGCTATCAAACGATCCTTAATTTATTTGATTTTGAAAAATATGAGGGTTATTTTTAAATAGGAGTATTGAAGGTTAAAATAAGGAAAACCACACAAGTGGGTTTCCTGTTTTCCAAGACAAGTAAAAGTACACATCTCTTACACCATTAGCAGCTAAAAGATGCTTTTCACACAAATATCTAGAAGATCTCCGAATATATATGATACATTTGCAAATCTATACTTTTCGCTATAGTGAAGACGAGTGTTGCTGGATCGAACCTGCTGCGGTTCAAATTAAGCATTTATGTAGATAATTTTTTTAAAGACCTTCAAGACAACTTGGATGCCAACGAGGGAAGTGCTGCTGCAGTGACGATTTTAATAGGTTGATGATTTAGCAAGAGGCTGCTCGCACTAAGTTTCAGAAATTTTACCAAAGAACTTGTTCCAATTTCACTTCAACAAATAAAAGTGTCACTCCAACCAAACATATAAGTCTTAGTTAGTTATGCTTGATTTTGATTTTTCAAACATCTTATTATACAATCAATATCAAGATAATAAAGCCTCGAGATATTTAGACAAAAAGTATTTTGTAAATGATATGGCACGTGTGAGCAGATTTATATGATATACCCTTCATCCAATCATGTGATACTTGAGATAACAGGAATGATTAAAAACTAGTTGTAAACCCGTGCGATGCGCGGCGAGATGCAATGTGCAGAATATAAGTAAAAAGAAAAAACACGGATAAAAAATTATATCAATTATATATTTTTTTTCACCATCATCCTTGAGACATTGTTCAAACAATACATGAATAATATGAAGTTTAAAAAGAGGCCTGATTACACACCCTTTACTCTTTATTTATTTATAACTTGTGCTAACAAAATGCTTTCAAAATACCATGGATTACTATCGAAAAAAATGACGATACATAAGAAAGCCCAAGGTACATAAAAGAAAAAAAAATTATATTACTGTTATAAAAAATAAATATATGAATAAATACTCGATGTAAAAATTTACAATCTCACCCAAACATAAAATAAACATATGGGAACAAATAAATATTTACGATAAAAATGATAAAAGAAAAAAAAGTGACCTAATTGATGAAAACTTATCCTTAATGAAATTAGAACCATTAAACAATTTGTCCTTCTCCTTTGCTTCAGATCTAAACATAAGAAAGAAAGATATAAATATTGTTTCATAAGAAAATTGACTTGAGAAAATGGAAAAAACAATACAATTATATAATTCAACCATTAAACTCATGATAATATTTGAACGTATAAACAAAATATCTTCCTAATCAATTAAAGAAAGTAATACATCCTTCACAGGTGCAACATTGTGGAAACACTTCACTAATTAGTGTATTTATACTTTCATACCTTTAAAAAAAATCTGATTGATATACCTTTTTTTATTGTCGAATGTGAATATTTCATAATAATTTCTAAAATATATTGGATTAATACATTTAAATGGCATCATGTTTACGTTTGGCTACGAAGTCAAAATCAACAATATTTTTTTAGTACTTAAGAATGCTTAAAACTTGAATTTTAGGCAAAATGGATAAAAATACTTAAAATTTGAGTGGTGGAGAGATATCAACTTTGATTGACTAAAAAAGTACTAAAAATGAGTCAAAACTCCAAAACAAAATTAACAAACAAAAATTTGATTAAATATTGAAAAGTTAAAGGTACAAACGCAAAAAAAAACTACATTTTTCTTCAACAGTCAGCGACCAATCTAGCACTCAAAGATTTCATATGATAACAAAATGAATAGATGGATATTATCTCATTCCAAATGATGAATAGTAAAGTAAATATAAAAATTAAGAAGAGGGATAGAGAAAAAAGCACCAGTATCAGTATCAACAATACAACATGTGAGACACAGAAGTCAGTTTCACAATCAAATCCTACACAAAACGCAGCCCATGGCAGCCTCCAAAACACGACTGGACCTATTCTACCTAAAACAAAAACATCGACACATTGACTCGAACCCGGATACTGAAAAATCAGCAACCTCGCTTTAACTCGCAACCGGCCAACCTCAAAAACTACCGGAGATAACCTTAAACCGAATGCGACCTGTTCAACCATCAACTCCACCCAACCTTCATAAACCAAACCCGAACCCTATTTTGACCCAAGCTTTTACCCATAACCCATCTATACCTAATCGAACCTGCGGTGGTGGGTAATGATAGCAGTTTTCATAGTTTGAATACGTGCATAGACGAATCTTTAATGTTTGTATAGCATTTTATACAAACATTGTGTCATAAATATATTGTGATATTCGCGCGATGCGAGAGCTAAGCTATTGTGATAATCATTTTGCACGTTAAATTATTTACTTTGTGTCATAAATCACCAACAATGAGATGTCTACCATTCAATGTGTGGATATTACAAAATAACAAAACCATGTAAACTGTTGCATAATCCTTTAGTTGATTTAACTAACAAAAAGTCCAAGGCAGTTGATCATTATCAATTGAAACGAATCCCTAGTATCTAATTTATAATTATCTCACTTTCACTACCAATGCATATATAAATAAAAATGGGGGAGGGTTATGGAAATCCTTTATAAGGATATTAAATGTCACGTTAGTACATATGAAATATAATATAAATTTGGGTCTTACAAATCAATAATCCTTACCAAACGTGAAATGTGAATAAAAAATAGTGGGATAAAATGTTAATTTTAAGAGAAGGTGGTAAGGCAATAATCCTTACCAAACGTGTTATTGCTATAAATACATGGCATGAAACATGGAAGAAATGTTGGATGCTTAATACATTCGATAAGCATTTCTATCAATAAAAAATTTACAAATGCAAAAAATTTAACTATTCCTTAGTTGGCAGATTCCAATCCTCTTTCAATCCCAAATAAATTCATCAATGATACACAGGGGAACATGTAGTATTTGAACCAAATTATTGTGCAAAACTAATTTCAGTATGATACGAATGGAATGATCTACTAATTCAAAAAATTTCTTATAACAAATTAAGTAGATAAAATGAGAAGATATATGGGAGCTTGACATACTTTTTACATTTTCATTCAAACACTAAGGTAAACGCTGAGATTAAAGGAAAAGACATACACATGGGATCATCTAATATTTAGACAAAATGATTATGGCATAAAATAGTCACCACTGATTCGAAGGTAATCATTAAATATTTAAACAAAATCTATACCAAATACAATTTTAATACAATAAATATGTCAACAAAGTTTTCCAAAATGACTGGACCCTAATTTTATTTTGTTTCCATGTGATCGAAAATTTTAGAGCTCCACATATTTTTCATTATAAAGTATTTTTGTCTTCTTTGCTTTATTCTCATCAAACAATAAGGTAAATGCCAAAATATAAGCAACAAAGCAAATGGGGAAATAAAATATAAAAATACCTTTGCTTGAAATTACCAAGATTTTCTTCCTTCATAGAAAATCAACAAATGAATTAGGTCACCTGGAAAAGAAATGATTTTTTTTTAAAATCCACAACTGAATATAACATATTAAAATGATATAGAAAAATAGCAAAACATTTCTTTCTATTGAGAAAAGAATCGAACAACCAACCCATCATTACCCACCACCGCCGCCTTGGAAAATTGAAACCTCAAAAACTTAACGAACAAAACACAAATTATAGAATGGAAAAAAATGATAAGAAATTTATAGAAAAAAAAAAGGACATGAGAGAGAGAAAATTAAAGATACAGATATTTTTACATTTCTCTATTATTCAATAAACATAAAATGTACATATTGATCTTATATATGAAAACAAAATATAATTATTGCTCTGTCAGATGGGTGATGGGTATACCCATAATAAAATGATGAAAGAAAACAACATTTCTAAATCTTTCAGAAATAACAACTTGTGAAGAACGTTATCATGATACAACTTAAGACCATTTTATACTATCATATATATAACAATTAATTTTTACACTACACACTTGTCTCATTGTGATGCCTACCAATAATAAAATCATCAAAATGTTGGTCACATGTCAGCATAGAAATCCCAACAAAGTTCCATGTTAACAAAAGTTATGTCTTGAATCTTAATAACACAAAAGAGACAAAAAAATAGGAAAACTCACTGTACCATTAGAAGGAGGTGTAATTTTGAAAAACAAAAAATCATCAATGAAGAGTTTCACTACACTACACCACACCCACCGCAACCACCATTCTCTTATACCCATGATATTAACACAGGCTAACTCTTCTTGTTTCGTGCTGTAAACAAAAAAAAAATCCAAACATGTACTTCAAAATAAAAATAAAAACCCAAGATTTATCATATGAATACTTAAAATACCTGATTTAAACTTCAAAATCAAAAAATAAAAAAGATCCAGATGCATCGTCGTTCGAGAGGGGGATATACAGATTTAGCGTTAGAAGTAAAAGAGTAGATTGATAATCGTTGTCGCCCATAAAACTATAGATATGTTGATAGCTGTATTTATCTAGAATTACTTTTGATGAGAGAACATATGTACTTGAATAATAGGGTTTTCTTAGATAAGCATTTGGGAGAAGTGAAAGTCTAAAAATACAACATCAATGGTAGGGAGAGATAGATAAAGGAAGTGATGACTTATTTGTAGGATGTGATGAGTTTTGAAGACTAATATTTGAAGAGTCCGGTGAAAGTTTAATAGGATGGATAAATAAAGATGGAATAATAAACATATTGGAATATGAAGAGGGGAAATGGGTTTTAGAGAGATAGAGAGAGGCCATGTTAATTTGGGTGGGAACATGAAGAAGAAGATGAATAGCTGGAGAGAGAGAGAAATAGAAAAGTCATCTTAAAAAGTGAAGGGACGGATAGAGAAAGAACATAATGAGTTGTCACATGGTTTCACGATGGATTAAATGGGAGGGGAGAGAAAGGAAATACTCAATATTTCAATGGATGCGTATGTGGACATCCTTAGTATTTAGAGTTCCATGTGGACACTCTCAATGAGAAGGAGTCTTAAATGCTCATAAATACCTTGTTTTGCATTTTATAGTATATAGAGATTAGCTTCAATGTCTTGAGTGTTAAAGAAGCTTTTTGGAGAGGTAAATAGGGAACCCAAACTGTTTTGAAAAATCGGAATAAGGAATTTACCTATGACGGAACAAATAAGTATATGAATAATCTTACAAAATATATAACTGGGAATGTCCTTTGGTTTCTACGGGATTGGCATTATATTGATAAATTTTTTCCAAAAATTATGTAATAAATAAAATAAATATTTAAAAATATGTTATTAATAATTAAAATAATTATGATTAATATTCCATCCCAAAAGTAATGTGAACTTCATGTTATCATTATAGTAATAAAACTTCATGAAATTTAGAACTTTAAGTTCATGGATGAAAAATGATTCAATAAATAAAAGTGTAGGTCCTACAGGACACCATATATTTATGAA
Organism: Sambucus nigra; assembly: GCA_949130495.1. Taxonomy (NCBI): domain Eukaryota; kingdom Viridiplantae; phylum Streptophyta; class Magnoliopsida; order Dipsacales; family Adoxaceae; genus Sambucus; species Sambucus nigra. Next base: position 148,614,787 of record OX422220.1, read on the forward strand.
TCTTCGAATTCTTATAATATATAATATTACAACCTAAAACTTTATGTCATAAATTAAAATACTTCCCAAAACATCTCGCATGAATGTGTGAATTATTGAACTTCAAGTTGTATCATTTGGGAGAACCTCTTGTTCTAAATAAATAGTTAAACATTAGGTTCAATATTAGTAATATCCAAGGAAATTAAATTCTATAGTATTTTTTTATCAAAACTTCGGGTTTAAAAATGTAAGAGAATCCTTAAAAAAGCGAACATATATATATATATATATATATATATATATATATATATATATATATATATATATATATATATATATATATATATATATATATATCTGTGTGTGTGTGTGTGTGTGTGTGTGTGAGTGTGTGTACAAGGATGGAATCAAGTGCGGACCAAGTACATATGGACTTAGTACGGACCATATATTTTAAAATACTAAAAAAAAAGAATTTAAGTTGATTTTTTGGGGGGTGTTTAAACATTTTAGGGTATTCCTAAAACATTCATCTCAACATATTATTTTTTACTATTTTCATTAAATCAGCCAAAATATGTGAGTTTTTAAGCGGTTTAAAACAATCATATTTTGACTAATTTCCTTAAAATAGAAAAACAATTCATTTTGAGTTGATTTTTGAGGTTTAACCAGAAATGTTTAAACATCCCTAAGTAAATTAACTCAATTTAAAAAAAAAATTGGTCCGCATGGAGCGGTCCTTAAGTTGGTCCGCATGGGATCCTCTCTCTCTCTCTCTCTCTCACACACACACACACACACACACACACACACACACACACACACACACATATATATATATATATATATATATATATATATATATATATATATATATATATATATATATATATAAACTCCGACCGATAATTAATTAACTTATTTTAAAATAATGAGCATTTTTTCACATTCTCTATGCATTCCTAAGATCCCAATGTATAGTAAATGATTGGAATGTAAAGAGGAGTTAAAATCAGGTACCCTATTTATTAGAATATAAAAATTAGTTAGATATCATTAATAGGATAATGTAATACTCAAATGAAGCGAAAGGTTAAGAGACAAATGTTTAACTAGTTTATACAAAATAACAAGTCCCAAGGAGTATGTAATGATCATTACAAAAGATTAGTTGATCTGCTATTATTATTTAAAATAGTAATACTATATGTACAAATCATTACAAAAGGGCATCATCTAGAAATTATAGTAATTTAGCATGAATCAAAAGCAGTTTAATCATATTAGTTGTTGTATTTGAACAGTCCCTACATACATGCTCGTGGTTCTTTAACTTTTAAGTTCAATAATTAGAGCCCACTTTTCGATCTGAAATGTAAATCAAGCTATATTGATCTCAGATAATTTAAAAATAACAAGAAGATCACCATGTTGATAATGTTATGTTAATAAAGGGAAATAAAGAATTTTGGGAGGAGTATAAATTTTGTATTTCATTGTCTCAAATTCAAGGGGTATCACCCCTATTTATAGTACAAAATAAGGCATCTCATAAGACCTCTTATTAAATTTGGAATGCAAATGGACATACACCAAAATGTGTATTTTATATCAATTGTTAATTTTGGTATAGTTATGATGAATATTAATAGAGTAAAGAAGTGGTAAAGGTTCTTATTATGTATGTGCATAGATTTAATTTGACCATACTTACAATGCAATACTCCTACATCATTTTTTTTTATTGTAGAATAATATAATAAGCAATGGCCACGCTAGTGGGCCATCTGGTCACAGTTTTGGACAATGGTTATTTATGTGAGAAAAATAGTGTGAATGTTGTCACGGTCCAAAACTGTAACTCCTTGTTAAAAATCATGACAATAATGCATGAAAAACGAGCTCAATGGTGACCATTGATCGTGAAAACCATTGGATTCAAACTGGCCAGACGAATTTTGTGACCATTTAGGACCATGACAAACATCCTTGACTATACTAAGGCTCACGGCCACGGACACTGACCACAATCAATGATCTGATGAGTGTTTTTAATTCAAAGTGGTCATTGACTTCATCACATGATTTTATTTATACTTGAAATGAGAAAAGAAACCCTAAAGGATTTTATTTATATTTGAAGGGGGTAATGATCCTGGATCATGACCATGGCCCATGTCCATTTGAATTAAGTTATCATTTCAAGATTAATGAGTATGGTCATGGTCCATGACAATGACCCCTATAATTCCACAACAAGTGGCAAAAATCCAGAATTGTGACCCCCATTATTGTAGCCATTTTAAATTTCATGATTATCATGGTTATGGACTGTGACAAGATTGAACATATACTGGTCACGGTTCTTAACAAACAGTCACAGTTTTGGACCTTGATGAGTAAGATAACCAAGTTAGAAATATTTTTGTAATAAAATAGTCACGGTGGAGTCATAGTTCATGATCATGAGTAATGTTTGGTATAAATCACCCCTTGATGGTGCTAGGGACTGGGTCACAGTCAATATTGCATGGTCATAATTTTGGACCGAAACCACCTTGCCTTTACAATTTCTAATTTTCGACACCGTGATTGTCATACCAGGTAAATTATAAATAAACTGATTGTGGCTCATTTATGTAATTCCTAATCTTTATCTCTTTATATCTCTCCCCGTGTGTATACATATACCTCTCTAATACCCACTCCGACTACACACTCAGGTTACTCTCTCTTTGTTCCTCTCTCTCTGTGTTTAAGTCCGTATGTATATATGGATGTATGTATATAAATTTATGTATGTATATGATGAAACAAAATCCAGACGAACTTATTTTAAAACAAAACCTTAAAACCTTTCTTCTAAGGAAAAACCCTAAAACATTTATGCATATGTCAATTCAGACAATTAATTATGCAATTTATAATTAATTTATCTTTTAGATCATAAATATTTGCAAATTTCACATCTTTACACAAACTAAGTATTAAAATCTAAGAATATTTATTTCGTGATAACTTAACATTTATTAATTAGGATATGTGTATGTTTAGTTCTACATTAGCTTTTATTAATTAAGATATGTGTATGTTTGTGTTTTAAATTGTCTTAGGATTTGGTTTGTGGTGATTGATTAACTGGGTATCGGTTGATTTTAATATATATATGTGCTAGAGACAATTTTAATGGAGCATTACATGTACATTTATTTTATATACGGTACATTCATGTATGTGTTCTAGAACAAAAAATTAAGCATTGCATGTACATTTTAATGATCATTTCAATTGTTTTCCGTATATTTGGTACCATTTAATGAAGAAATGAATAAAGATTCTAATGACTAATTTCATGTCTATTTTAACGACTACCTGATCTTGTATAGCACAATCCATTGATGTGTTTACTTAATATTTGACACGAGCCTATTCTATTACCACACGACCGACAAAAGAGGGGTTTGTAAGTTATGGTTTGTACATTTGTACATAATTAATTAGGTTTATTCATTTAGTTATTTTTAATATGTTTTGTTATTGCAATTGTACCTTTGTTAACAATTTCTCTTCTCGTTCCATGTGCGGATTTAATTAGAGAATAATTAATGAAGCTAATTTAATTCTAGATGCTTTCTTTATTCAAGTAATTTTAATTATATTTTCTTTCATGATATATATGTACTTCTTGGTTAATTGTTATGGTCGTGTTCACCCTTTCCTTAAGTGGTTGATGTTTGGCTGAACACATATTGGTGGAAGGGCTTTGTCATTGATGGATGTATATAATTTATAGGATTGGTTGATTTAAAACTAAACTAAAATATGACTTCTTGTGTTTCATATTTATTAGAAAAAGTAATTTCTCAATACTTATATTATACGGAAGAAAGATATATTTACTTGAAGGATTATATTTCATTTAATTGAGAATTAGTGTTTTTTTAATTAGTGTATATATATTATTGGTTAATTTTTTGTAGTCGTGTTCACCCCTTGTTGAAGTGGTTGATGTTTTGGTTAACAAAAATTGGTGGAACGAATTTGTTACTTGGTGGACACATAGTAATTCTATGGTTGATTGAACAAAACTAGAACTAGAATTGGAATTGTTTCTATAGACACCCCATCGTAAGACTCTTCTAAGAAACTCCTTAGGTCCCTATCACTAACTCATTCACCGTAGACCCTAGGTCATACACCGAGCACCGATTTAAAGGCCAATGGGAGCTCCCTGGCCTCATTTGATTCCAGTCCACTTTCTCGTATGAGAAAAATGTAATACCCCGTACTTGTGGCTATATTTATTTTTGGGATTAATTAATTAAATGCGTATTTATTGGAAATTAATCCGGGTTATAAATACTAATGAGATGCGTATTGGTATTTGATTATGTGCATATATGATTATATATGAACTTGGTATTATAAAATTTGTCGTGAGATTTATATACGGCAATTTGGAAATTTTATTGAGACGCGTGGGACCGCCGCGTCACGGTATAATATTTTATTTATAAAAAGTGAATTTAAAATCTATAATCCGTATGGTCGTTTTGAGTGCGCCAACGCGTCCGGAAGGGTCGAGATAGTCAGAAAACACTAGCCGGGGGTATAGTTTGGGTCCCGGGGTAATTTTAGACCATACCGGTAACTTAAAGGGTATTTTAGTAATTTGGTATTTTTGGGTAATTAAAAGTGACGAAAATTGAGAGTTGTAATCTGATAAGGATTGACCCCAACCAACCCTTATTAACCCAACAAGCTACGGAGGTTTATTGAAATTAGGTTTCATAAGTTTCCCCAAAGCAAACCCTAGCCACCATAGCCTTTTGGAGAAGAAAGCTTGGAGAAGGAGAGAGAGAGAGAGATTCTGCAGGAATTCTACACCGAATCCACACCAAATTCAGAAATCAAACCAAGGCAAGTGACTTTATTTCCATTTAATTACTGAGAATGTCTTTTCCATGTTAGAAATTGATGAATTTCAACTGTTCTTGGAAGATAATGAAAACCCATGTAGTTTGAGGATTAGAACTTAAAAATTGTGAAGAGAATTGCATGTAGTATGATAGGTAAATGATTTCCCTTATTATAATTGTGATTAGAAGGAAAGAAAACGAATTAAATTCTGGGATTTGATGATGATATGTAGTTAGGGTTCATGTTCTTGAGATAATTGGAAATAGTGTAGAAAGGTGTAAATTAAATTAATATTTGGATGGATTGATCCCTTAGAAACAGGTTAGGATGTGACTATATATGTTTAGTATTGATTATAGACCCTAAAACGTTGTTAGGATGGACTTTGGGTGAGATTAGAAGTGTTATAAATGGTGAAAAACGATTTTTGGGAAATTCTGGGCCGAAACTGGCATCTCGTTAGAAGCAGCCCCAGGTCGTTCGAACGAGCTCGTTCGAACGAGCTTCTAACGAGTTGACCAGTCGTTATTAACGAGTGGGGTTTTCGTTCGATATCTCGTTCGAACGAGATGTCGTTAGAAGGGTCAGTTCGTTCGAACGAACTGGGATCTCGTTCGAACAGCCTCGTTCGAACGAGACTTCTAACGACCTGACAGTCCAAACTCGTTCGAAGCCTCGTTCGAACGAGACTTCTAACGAGTTGACAGTTTGACCCTTTTTGGACTGTTTTGACTTTTGGAGTTCCGGGAGATGGTTCAAGGGTAGAGTTAGCATCCCTTTGATGATATAGTGATTGATTTGGGACTTTTGGGTTGTTGGGATTAGCAAATCATATACGAGAGTTATATTCAATGAATCTTTTGGTTTGAGACGTGAGCGACTACTACGATGTGAGGATGAATTATAGCGCGTATAATTATGAACCGGAATAAAATAAGTTGTGATAATTAGTTAGTACGAGAATGCGATATGTACTACGATTAAAATACGGTATTACTAAGATGTGTGTTTACTTAGTATCAGTATATGGATTGTTTGTATGACATACCTACCATACTTGCTATCACGGGAGGTTTCGTTCGCTTAGGACCCTCTAATCCTTGTGTGCCTACGGGGGGGATATAGACTGGTACCTTGATGAACATAGGTCATAGAAAGACTTATTGTGATATTAATAAGTCCGCATGACCATGGGAGCGTAGGTATGTGCGTGACCCATGCGATGGTGACTGTGTTCGCCTCCATTATTTGTGATGTTGTTATCGGTAAACTATTCCTGAGAGATTCGGAATATGTAATCCTTATGTACGTGAAGTACCGGGATGGATAGCAGAGTATGTGTGCACTACAGCTTAGATTGCGGGGTGCTTGTATAGTATATTTATGATGTGAATAATATACATTAAATTAATGGGAATCCTCATGTTAATGTTGTAAAAATATTACGGTATTGTTTCGAGTTATATAATGAGTTAACTGATAGTTATATCATTGGCATATTTAGTAACTGTGTTCACAGTAAACCTCTACTTAATTACGAGAGTTGTTATGTTATATGGAACCGATTACAAGGGTAGAACCTTTGGCAGTCTAGCTAGTTATGTTGTCAGTTAGCTAGTAATATGGGTCGATATAGATGGGTACTTACGTTAGGAGTGCACAGTTAGACGAGAGGTGAGAATATCATGCGAGTGTACGTCCTAACATGTACTTTGCATTTAATGTTTTAAATGTTTTTAAAGCACTTGCAGGTTTTTAAAATGATTTCCACTTTCGGGCTCTGACCCATTTGCTTTCAAATATATTTTCTTGTAAAACCTTTTTAGGTGCCCAGCCACAAGGACACCAAGCATAGGTACTCATTCAGGTGACGTGCTGTAGCTGGTTGTGGAAGCTACAGGGATTTGCTCATAGACGCTTCTATCTTTTGGATTCCAGAGTCACTATCTATCAGTTGTAGGGCATGTTGCCCATTCCTATTTAGAGCATTTTTACATTTCAGTTTTCAGACTCTAGCATGTATTGCTCAGTATTCAGTTTTAGTTATTTATTTCAGTTTACTTACCAGTTGTGGGATTTGTATTGAGGAGTTTTTCCTCCAGGTTTTATTTACATATTGTGATGGTTCTTCATTCTATTTCAGTATGGTGAATGGTGTTATTTAGTTATTCATTACTCTTGTTGCATGTTAATCAGATTTAATAAAATTTGGCACTTACTTTTTAAATACTAGGTGGTTAGTAATCTTTAAAATGTTTTCGACAGTGATGCTATTAACTGAGCCAACTTGGCATTTTGAATTAATTTTATAAAGGAGTAGCTACCCGGTGTTTAATTAGTCGGGGTGTCACAGGTGGTATCAGAGCATCAGGTTCTAGTGTCCTTTAGGATCTGTACGGCTATTATGTTTCCGCTACGTTTTCTTTGATATAGAGCCCTATATTTTAGGACTGTTGTACTCTTATTGTGTACGTTTCGTTCTTCAGCTATATTAAGTTTATAAACCGTGAACTTATAAACTTTGTTCTTGTTTCAGATGCCTCCACGACGTGCACGACGAGTTCCCAGGAATGCTACGCCCGAACCACAGCCCGCTCCAGTTCAGGGCCTGTTGAACGCCGCTGAGGTTACTGCTATAGTAGCCCAAGCGATAAATGCCGCGATTGCCGTGATTCAGCAGGCACCACCGCAGGCGCCGGTTGCCGCGCCAGTCCAGGTTAATGCATTCCCGTCTGCTTGGGAACGTGTACGTGACGCTTTTCAGAAAGCGCATCCACCAGAGTTTGCTGGAAGCTCAGATGTGGTTATCTCGAGCCAATGGAGGAAGGACATGTAGAGGCATTTGAGGATGCATGAGTGCACTGATGTTCAGAAACAGGTGCTAGCTACTTTCAAGCTAGTTGGATCTGCGTTACAGTGGTGGGAGTCTATTACCACCGCAGAGGAGAGGGATACCCTCACGATACAGGAGTTCTGGGTGCGGTTCGACCGCAAGTATTTTCCGTCCGCAGTTCATACAGAGATGAGGAGGAAGCTGATGAGTTTGAAGCAGGAGGGCAAGACAGTGGCCGAGTATGAGGCCGAGTTCACTAACCTGTTGAATATCGTTCCAGACGAGATTCCAACAGAGAAGAAGAAGATAGAGAAGTTCACTGATGGGTTGAATTGGAGGATCCGTCAGCATCTGCTAGGGAACCGATCGTTGGCCACGTATTCTGATGTGGTTAACGCTGCACTATTGCACTGCCAGGACCACCGTTTTCATATGGCCGAGGGCAAGCGGTCAGGGGAGTCTAGCCATCAGGGCAGGACTGGAGGGCATGGTGCCAGCGGGGCACAGACCGGTCAGGGGCAGAGACAGACTGAGCAGGGTACCCAGCAGGGGGACAATAAGAGGTTCCGGTCAGGGAACTACAGGCAGGGACAGGGAGGTTTCCGCCAGGGCCATCAGGGTCCAAACGGCCATCAGGGCCAGCAGGGACAGAATGGGCAGCAATTTCATCAGGGCCAGCAGGGCCAAGGGAGGAATGGTAACGGCCACCAGGGCCGGGGACAGCAGGGGCAGAGGGGAGGGAACTTCCCAGGGAAGTGCTTTACTTGTGGCAAGACTGGCCATAAGAAGCAGGATTGTCCTGATAGGGGCAGGGTCCCACAGCAGCAGCAGCAGGGTGCTCGCCAGGAGCCACAGAGACCTATGTTTCCCGCCGCTCTTCCTGCACCACCACAGATGGCAGCTTTGCCACCCATTCCAGCAGTCCCAGCTCAGCAGGGGCAGCTACAGTATGGACGTGTCTACAACGTCCACCAGGCTGCAGTTCCACAGGCACCGCCCGCGATCGAGGGTACATTTCCTATCCATGGCACTATGGGTCGGGTGTTATTTGATACGGGTGCTACACACTGTTTTATTGCTACACACTTCGCGAAAGCTTTAGGATTGTTAGCTACGGCAGAGAGCACAGTGACGTGTGTCGACTCACCATTGGGGAGTGGGTCACTTATTTTCTTTATATGCCGGGGAGTCGGGGTAGAGGTTGGTGGTTTGGTATTGCCTGCGGACATGTTAGTGTTAGATATGCATGTTCACGATGTGATCATCGGTATGGATTGGCTCGTAGCATATAGGGCCATGATTGATTGCTTCAGCGGGAGCATTGTTTTTGCCATTCCGGGGCAGGAGATGTTTATAGTGGCGATGCCTCGCCCAGAGGGAGGATCGACCGCTCATCTGTATTACATAGAGGAGGATACCTCTAAGGAGGTTGTGATTCCTTTAGATTCGATCCCGGTTGTCAGGGAGTATTCGGATGTGTTTCGGGAGATACCAGGCTTACCACCCAGTCGAGAGATAGACTTCGTTATTGATTTGCTACCGGGTACGAGACCTATAGCACGTGCACCGTACCGTATGGCTCCAGCTGAGATGCGAGAGCTACGGGATCAGATAGAGCAGCTGTTAGGGCAGGGCTTTATTCGCAGGAGTACCTCACCTTGGGGCGCTCCAGTTTTGTTTGTAAAGAAGAGGGATGGTTCACTGAGATTGTGCGTGGACTACCGAGAGTTGAATAAGGTCACGATACGGAATAAGTATCCGTTGCCTCGAATCGATGACTTATTCGACCAGTTGAGAGGAGCTTCTTTCTTCTTTAAGATTGACTTGAGGTCAGGTTACCATCAGTTGCGTATCAGGGAGGAGGATGTCTCGAAGACTGCGTTCTTGTCGAGATATGGTTCTTATGAGTTTCGGGTTATGCCTTTCGGTTTGACCAACGCTCCAGCAGTGTTTATGGACTTGATGAACAGAGTGTTCAGAGACTTCTTAGATCAGTTTGTCATTGTCTTCATTGATGACATTCTGGTTTACTCTCAGACAGAGGAGGAGCACGCCGAGCATTTGAGGCAGGTTTTGCAGACACTTCGTCAGAACAAGTTGTATGCAAAATATGAGAAGTGCGGGTTTTGGCTGAAGGAAGTACAGTTCTTGGGTCATATTATTTCCGACCAGGGAATATCGGTTGATCCAGGGAAGGTATCAGCGGTGAGGGAGTGGGGACAGCCCACGACACCAACGGAGATTCGTAGTTTCTTGGGTTTAGCAGGATACTACAGGAGGTTTATTCGGGGTTTCTCAGAGATAGCAGGTCCTTTGACACATCTTACTCGTAAGGGTGTGCCATATATCTGGAGTGATGCCTGTCAGTTGGCATTCGATGAGTTGAAGGACAAATTGACCTCAGCACCTGTGTTAGCATTGCCGAGACCGGGAGTTGAGTATTTGGTTTACACCGATGCGTCTTTGCAAGGGCTTGGAGGTGTGTTGCAGCAGGAGAGACAGGCCATAGCTTATGCTTCCCGTAAGCTTAAGCCTCATGAGAAGAATTACCCCACACATGATTTGGAGTTGGCGGCAGTGGTATTTGCCTTACGGATTTGGAGGCACTATCTTTTGGGGGAGAAGTTTCAGCTGTTCACGGACCACAAGTCACTGCAATATCTGTTCACGCAGAAGGAGTTAAATATGCGGCAGCGTAGGTGGCTTGAATTTGTGAAAGACTACCAGTTCGACATTCAGTACCACCCGGGTAAGGCTAACGTAGTAGCAGACGCGTTGAGCCGCAGGCCAGCAGACAAGGTGGCAGAGGTGTGGAAAGCGAAGTGGAAGGAATTGGGACACCAGGATGCAGTGGCCCGATCTTTCATGTCTGTGATGACCGTTACACCGCAGATCGTCACGAAGGTTGTACGGGCACAGGCAAATGATTCGTTCTGTCAGGAGCAGATAGTTCGATTACTCGCTGAGGGAGCTGAATCCTATACCGTTAGCTCAGACGGGGGATTACGCTTCAATGGGAGATTGGTAGTTCCGGAAGGAGAGGAATTGCGACACGATGTTATGGCAGAGTCGCACGGCTCACGGTTCGCGGTACATCCCGGAGGGGACAAAATGTACCAAGACATGAGACGACAGTATTGGTGGAGCGGTATGAAGAGAGATATCGCTGAGTTTGTCTCGAAATGCGCCACTTGTCAGCTTGTAAAAGTGGATCATCAGAGACCAGCAGGATTGCTACAGCCGTTGGAGGTTCCGGTGTGGATGTGGGAGAGCATATCCATGGATTTTGTCACGGGGTTGCCTACGTCGCAGAGGGGTCACGACTCCGTTTGGGTAATTGTGGACAGGTTGTCCAAGGTCGCTCACTTTTTACCCGTTAGGACTGATTACACTGCGGGACAGTATGCCCAACTCTTCATTTCAGAGATTGTGAGACTTCACGGTGTGCCCCTGAATATCGTGTCTGACAGAGACAAGATATTTGTTTCGCGGTTTTGGGAAAGTTTCCAGGAGGCCATGGGCACAGAATTGCGGTTGAGTACGGCTTATCATCCGCAGACCGATGGGCAGACAGAACGCACCAATCAGATGTTGGAGGACATGCTACGCATGTGCATTATTGACTTCGGGGGTGGATGGGAGCAGTACCTTCCACTGGTGGAGTTTGCTTACAACAACTCCTATCAGTTCACGATTGGTATGGCTCCGTTTGAGGCATTGTACGGTAGGCCTTGTCGTTCCCCAGCATGTTGGTTGGAGGTGGGGGACAACAAACTACTTGGGCCGGAAGTGATTCAGGATACTTCGGCAAGGATTGAGTTGATTCGAAGTCGCATTCGGGTAGCTCAAGACAGGCAGAAGAGTTATGCTGATGCAAAGAGGTTTTTCAGGGAGTTCCAAGTGGGGGACCAGGTTTTGCTCAGGGTTTCTCCGATGAAGGGGATTATGCGATTCGGGAAGAAGGGGAAGTTGGCACCAAGGTATGTGGGGCCGTTTCCTATTATTGAGCGGATAGGACCGGTTGCGTATAGACTCGGGTTACCGGAGCATTTGCATCGGATTCACGACGTGTTCCATATTTCCTCGCTGAGGAAATACCTTAGGGATGATTTGGCTCATTCTCACATTTCTGTGGAGGACATCGATCTCCAGCCGGATAGCTCTTATGAGGAAGGGCCGATTGCTATTTTGGACCAAAGCGAGAGGAAACTACGGACAAAGATAGTTCCGTTAGTACGTGTTCAGTGGCGACATCACAATGTCGAGGAGTCCACATGGGAGCGCGAGGATGAGATGCGCGAGCGTTATCCAGAGCTGTTTTTAGCAGGTACTTTCTAGTTTCGAATTTCGGGACGAAATTCAGTTATTAGGGGGGAAGTATGTAATACCCCGTACTTGTGGCTATATTTATTTTTGGGATTAATTAATTAAATGCGTATTTATTGGAAATTAATCCGGGTTATAAATACTAATGAGATGCGTATTGGTATTTGATTATGTGCATATATGATTATATATGAACTTGGTATTATAAAATTTGTCGTGAGATTTATATACGGCAATTTGGAAATTTTATTGAGACGCGTGGGACCGCCGCGTCACGGTATAATATTTTATTTATAAAAAGTGAATTTAAAATCTATAATCCGTATGGTCGTTTTGAGTGCGCCAACGCGTCCGGAAGGGTCGAGATAGTCAGAAAACACTAGCCGGGGGTATAGTTTGGGTCCCGGGGTAATTTTAGACCATACCGGTAACTTAAAGGGTATTTTAGTAATTTGGTATTTTTGGGTAATTAAAAGTGACGAAAATTGAGAGTTGTAATCTGATAAGGATTGACCCCAACCAACCCTTATTAACCCAACAAGCTACGGAGGTTTATTGAAATTAGGTTTCATAAGTTTCCCCAAAGCAAACCCTAGCCACCATAGCCTTTTGGAGAAGAAAGCTTGGAGAAGGAGAGAGAGAGAGAGATTCTGCAGGAATTCTACACCGAATCCACACCAAATTCAGAAATCAAACCAAGGCAAGTGACTTTATTTCCATTTAATTACTGAGAATGTCTTTTCCATGTTAGAAATTGATGAATTTCAACTGTTCTTGGAAGATAATGAAAACCCATGTAGTTTGAGGATTAGAACTTAAAAATTGTGAAGAGAATTGCATGTAGTATGATAGGTAAATGATTTCCCTTATTATAATTGTGATTAGAAGGAAAGAAAACGAATTAAATTCTGGGATTTGATGATGATATGTAGTTAGGGTTCATGTTCTTGAGATAATTGGAAATAGTGTAGAAAGGTGTAAATTAAATTAATATTTGGATGGATTGATCCCTTAGAAACAGGTTAGGATGTGACTATATATGTTTAGTATTGATTATAGACCCTAAAACGTTGTTAGGATGGACTTTGGGTGAGATTAGAAGTGTTATAAATGGTGAAAAACGATTTTTGGGAAATTCTGGGCCGAAACTGGCATCTCGTTAGAAGCAGCCCCAGGTCGTTCGAACGAGCTCGTTCGAACGAGCTTCTAACGAGTTGACCAGTCGTTATTAACGAGTGGGGTTTTCGTTCGATATCTCGTTCGAACGAGATGTCGTTAGAAGGGTCAGTTCGTTCGAACGAACTGGGATCTCGTTCGAACAGCCTCGTTCGAACGAGACTTCTAACGACCTGACAGTCCAAACTCGTTCGAAGCCTCGTTCGAACGAGACTTCTAACGAGTTGACAGTTTGACCCTTTTTGGACTGTTTTGACTTTTGGAGTTCCGGGAGATGGTTCAAGGGTAGAGTTAGCATCCCTTTGATGATATAGTGATTGATTTGGGACTTTTGGGTTGTTGGGATTAGCAAATCATATACGAGAGTTATATTCAATGAATCTTTTGGGTTGAGACGTGAGCGACTACTACGATGTGAGGATGAATTATAGCGCGTATAATTATGAACCGGAATAAAATAAGTTGTGATAATTAGTTAGTACGAGAATGCGATATGTACTACGATTAAAATACGGTATTACTAAGATGTGTGTTTACTTAGTATCAGTATATGGATTGTTTGTATGACATACCTACCATACTTGCTATCACGGGAGGTTTCGTTCGCTTAGGACCCTCTAATCCTTGTGTGCCTACGGGGGGGATATAGACTGGTACCTTGATGAACATAGGTCATAGAAAGACTTATTGTGATATTAATAAGTCCGCATGACCATGGGAGCGTAGGTATGTGCGTGACCCATGCGATGGTGACTGTGTTCGCCTCCATTATTTGTGATGTTGTTATCGGTAAACTATTCCTGAGAGATTCGGAATATGTAATCCTTATGTACGTGAAGTACCGGGATGGATAGCAGAGTATGTGTGCACTACAGCTTAGATTGCGGGGTGCTTGTATAGTATATTTATGATGTGAATAATATACATTAAATTAATGGGAATCCTCATGTTAATGTTGTAAAAATATTACGGTATTGTTTCGAGTTATATAATGAGTTAACTGATAGTTATATCATTGGCATATTTAGTAACTGTGTTCACAGTAAACCTCTACTTAATTACGAGAGTTGTTATGTTATATGGAACCGATTACAAGGGTAGAACCTTTGGCAGTCTAGCTAGTTATGTTGTCAGTTAGCTAGTAATATGGGTCGATATAGATGGGTACTTACGTTAGGAGTGCACAGTTAGACGAGAGGTGAGAATATCATGCGAGTGTACGTCCTAACATGTACTTTGCATTTAATGTTTTAAATGTTTTTAAAGCACTTGCAGGTTTTTAAAATGATTTCCACTTTCGGGCTCTGACCCATTTGCTTTCAAATATATTTTCTTGTAAAACCTTTTTAGGTGCCCAGCCACAAGGACACCAAGCATAGGTACTCATTCAGGTGACGTGCTGTAGCTGGTTGTGGAAGCTACAGGGATTTGCTCATAGACGCTTCTATCTTTTGGATTCCAGAGTCACTATCTATCAGTTGTAGGGCATGTTGCCCATTCCTATTTAGAGCATTTTTACATTTCAGTTTTCAGACTCTAGCATGTATTGCTCAGTATTCAGTTTTAGTTATTTATTTCAGTTTACTTACCAGTTGTGGGATTTGTATTGAGGAGTTTTTCCTCCAGGTTTTATTTACATATTGTGATGGTTCTTCATTCTATTTCAGTATGGTGAATGGTGTTATTTAGTTATTCATTACTCTTGTTGCATGTTAATCAGATTTAATAAAATTTGGCACTTACTTTTTAAATACTAGGTGGTTAGTAATCTTTAAAATGTTTTCGACAGTGATGCTATTAACTGAGCCAACTTGGCATTTTGAATTAATTTTATAATGGAGTAGCTACCCGGTGTTTAATTAGTCGGGGTGTCACAAAAAATCTCAATGAATATTCCAAAGGATCTAAATTCCCTTTCTAACAGTCCAACCCGTGCATGAATCGGACTTACGGTTCGAACGAATGACACGTTTTACCTTAAAAAATGATATAGAGGCCACCAGTGCTACCGATCCCCATTTGACTATGGGTAACTTTTCCATCTGAGAGAAAACTCAATGAATTTTCCAAGGGATATGAATCCCCTTTCCAACAGTTTGCCATGTGTGTGAATTGACCTTACGGCTCGGACGAACGTCTGGTCTTATCCCAAAAACTTATCTGAAGGCCATATGGTGCTCTCCGACTCCATTTGACTCCTACCAACTCTTCAGCTCAAACGAGGCTAAACAAATATTTGAATTTCCATGAATCCCCTTCCTAACAGTCTATCCCATTCACAACTTGAAGGGAACTTTTATTCCCTATTTGACCAAGGTCAACTCTTCAAACTGAATGAAGATGAATGAAATCTCAAAGGGAACTGAATAGCCTTTCGAATGGTGCATCCCATGCACAAATCGACCTTGCGATTTGGAAAAACCATTCGTTTTCCTCAAAAAATTTCCTATATATTGACCAATGGGCACTTTCGGGCCCCATTTGACTTCGGTTAACTACCGAACCTGGGAGTGTCTCAATGGATTATTAAAGGGCTCTGAATACCCATTTCTAATGGTCCACCCCGTACATGATCCTGACTTACGGTTCGCATTTTACAATCATTTTTTTAAAAGCCTGCCTCAGACTGCTAATTGGCAACCCTATGACCTACCTATCACTAGTGTGTCTAGGATTCTATGCCAATAGGCTGGTCTAAGACATTGCTGATTGGAATCCCCTTGTGCCTATAAATAAAGGCTATGACCTCACTTTAAAAGACACCCCTAAACACATCTCTCAGCAATTCAAAGAGAATTCCCTTGAATTTAGAGCCATTCGAATGAGTAATGAGACACCAATAACATACGTGTATGAAGTAATGAGACACCAATAACCCAAGATCTCAAAGTCTACCTTAGGTGTAAAAATGGGAATTCAAGTGAAATTGATTTAACATATTCAACTAATAAATATCTTGAAATATTTTCATACCAATAACGCTCAAAACTATGTAATAATTTTACGATAATTTTCAGGACGTGAAAACCCACCGATATTCGACTCAACTACCTCAAAACTGACATATTGAATTTTTCTTTCAAATCTTTTTGTTTGAAAAAATCAATGCCCATATGTATCGCATCATCAACGTTCTTTGAAATTGGCCTAGAACTTTATATTTTTTCTTTTTATGCGCCTTTAATTTTTTAGGCTCTTTTCTATTTGCAAATGGTGACTATTCATGTAAAGACAATCAGTCTTTCATAGTTCGATTCCATTGCCTAAAATATATTCCACATTTAACGGAGATATAATTTCAACTTTTCCAATCCGAGCATTGGTTCTTAAAATAACTGATTTCATTATCCCGTTTTATCGCATTTGGTTCATTTTAAAAGCAGGATTAAGAAGAAAACACTCTAGCCGACACGTGAAAGGTAAGCGCACTACTCAAATAAGTTCGTTCTCATGTGCATTAAAGGTGACAAGGAGTTAAACATGTAGCAAGTAGTCATCATATCAAATCTTAATGACTCAACACATTATAAAGCACAAAATGAAATTATGTCACGTCTCAAAACACTACAAAAGAGTCACATGAATATGGAATGAATGAGTGACTTGGAATTATTTAATGTCCATCCACATATGGTGAAAAAAAAATACAAAACCCTTTTTCTAAAATTTTATCAAAAATAAAATCTTTTTGTATTCTTCACTTTTTCTAAAAAAAGAAATAAAAAATCTTTTTGTATTTTTCCAACAAATTTCAGGTAAGACATAAATCTTTTTTAAAAAATATATTAAAATGGAAAAAGATAAATAAAATGATAGTAAAATTATAGTACAATCTAACAATGGGCATGTAAAGATGAATATTAAAAGCATCATATGCTAGAAAATAGGTCTCAACCTCAATCATTAGGTCTGGAGTAGTTATCCAAAGGAGGTGACATCTTATAAAAAACATCCATTAAATTTTGTGAAGTCTTGAATAAATACTCTACTTGATCTAAAAAACTATCAAAATATCTCATGTGATGTACGGGAGCAGGCGGAGTAATATGTGTGGGAGTGCTTACAGGAACACGTGTAATAGCATATTGTGGAAGATACCTATGAGAAACAATACCCAACATAAAATAAAATTCCCTAAGGTGACCTCTTCTCTTGTAATAGGAAAACACACACATGGGCTTGGGTACACCTCTCTCAAAACGTTTAGGACAATCTATCCTACGTGGATTCGGATGCCTAATTGGGTTAGGTTGAGGGCCATAAGGATCTAAAACAAACTCGGGCATGGGCTTGGGTACATGGGAAGTGGACGCGCCATTATAACCTATTCCTTGCCTATTAACATTACCCAAAGCGAAACCGAGGAGTATATTTCCAACCTTCTTAGATGTGTCCTTTAAAGTAACTTCTACCTCCCGAGAACGTTTGAGATCTCTCTCGAGTTGGGATACATGAGCTTCAAGTTTCACATGAGTCTCCAATGAAAATTGAATATCTCACATAAGACAATCGACAGTGTTGGTCAATTCACTATTTTTCCAGGCGATGACGATCAACTGCTCACATAAAGAAACCTTCACCATCTCAAGTTGACACGCTGACGCCTCATACACCCTCAAATTTTTCACCACTCTCTCCAAATCTAACACCATAAGAGACAAATCTTTATTTGTCCTTGTCTTTCAACATTTCGATGTCCAAATCACTAAGACATTTTTCGAGATCCCCTTCTCCCTGACTTGTAATCTCATCCTCAGACTTGTTAGAATGGCTCAAAACATGATCGATGCTCTCATGTTTACACGTGTCCTCATCATTATAGGACAAACTGGGAGTACTCATGTGACTAGCTATGAAAGCAACACACTTTAGATGTGGTGAATATCCCTTGAATCAACTTACTTGATGTCGCTATTACTAAGAGTGGCATTATTTGCAATCTCCATGACCTTTTCTCTTTATCCTAGTGGGACACTCATATGCCTTATGCCCTTTTCCCTCGCACTCATAACACCATATATCTTCCTCTTTCTCACCGCTATCCTTAACCTCATGTTTCTTTTTGTTTTTCTCAAAAATATTTTTATTCCATGAATTATTTTTTGTTAATTTGAGAAACTTTTTTAAAAAATTAGCAAACGATGCCAAGTCATGAACATCAAAATCACCCTCAAATTTAGACCCATAAACTCTCTTATTTTTAGCCTTTTTAATGCGAGCCTTTAAATATACCCCTATATCCTTAGGATTAATAGCTTTAGGGAACATATCTATCTCATAAGTCTAAAGGTCTCCTATGAGTTCTTCTAACCTAGGAGTGTCTAAAATCCCTAATGTGTTAAGCACGGTGACCTTGGGAATAAAGTGGGCTCAGAGTGACCTCAAAATCTTTTTAACGACCCTCATCTCCGAAATATTTTGACCCAAATTAAAACTAGTGTTTACAATGTTCGATAACCTAATATAAAATTCATCAAAACTCTCAGCCTCTAAAGTGGTGATGGTCTCGAATTATGTGGTAAAATTTTGAAGCTTAGACTCCTTGACAACATTGGTACCCTCATGTATTAATTAGATAATATCACGTGCTTCCTTAAACATAATGCATGTCATTATGTGTCAGAACTGGTCGAGGGTGACGGCTCTAGAAATAACACGAAGGCCATGGGAGTTATAGGTACTGCACTTAAACTCATCATCAGCCCATAAAGAGATAAGTCTAGGATTTGTGACATTATCAATAGTGATCGCGGGAGGAGTCCAACCTCTTTTCCGAACTAAGCAATCTCTTTTATCGGTCTTTCAAGACAGACTTAATGTAGCTTTTCTCTATGCATAATTAGTACCATCGAAGATGGGAACTCAATTATACAAAATCTCCATTAAAATCAAAATTTTCAAATACCGACAATTTTCAGAAAAAAATAATATCAAAAGAAAATTATTTTGGAAAAAATATCACACGGTAGATTTGTGCAACATGCTCTAATATCAATTTAAGAGTTCACTACCTCGATCTAAATGGATAATTTCTATAATTGAGTGACCAACACACACAAATCCAAATTTTATCTTATTACCCTAAACAATCAATTAGGTGATAAACAAGATAAAATTAAGCATGTAAACATGACAAGGCAATTTAATGAAAGAACCCATTTCGGGTAAAACCTTTTTTCCTTCAGCACTTTAGGAATTTTACAAGACTATTGGCTTACAGACTACTTGATAACTGTCACAGGTATAATGCACAGTGCCTAACAAATCTCTGAAGAATAGGCTCTGTCAAGATTCACCCACACGCGTCCTACCATGATCGATATCCACCGATCAACCTTTATTGTCCGCAATGAGTTCCCTCAAGAATCACGAGATCATCCATGAAGAAATATGTCCACAAGAGTTGTATATAAGATACAAGCTATAGGTTTTAAACTCGATTCACTCAAATATATTCCGGGGGATGATGATTTGTGAATCAAAAATGTTTTCTCAAAATAAAAGGTTGAAAATTTTTGCAAAAGTATATTCAAAATTAGTTCTAGCAAAAGTCTCTATGATATCAAACACGAAAGAGGTATTTATAAGAGGAACACAAATTTTGAGGCAGTGGTGGAATTCGAACAAAATCAAGGGATCGTTTGAATGAGAAAAGGTTCTTATTTGAATGACAACCTAATCTAGTTTGAACTAGGTAAAATAGTACGCCCTCGCGAGATGTTCGATTGAATAAATCTTCAAATGATAACTTTTAACATGAAGCACATCTCGTTTTAACGAGAGTACTATCTCATTTCAACGAGATGCCTGCACAAAAAATAATTTATAAATAATGAAAAACGACCTCAATTTAAAAAAAAATGTTTCCAGTTTCAATAAAAACAAGAATCCCAAAATAAATTCAAGATTTTTTTTAACGTAATAGCATTATACCTTCAAAGTATGGATACGAATGAGTGGTGGAGATGTTGGATCTTTGGACTTCATACCGGCTTGAATCAAACAGTAGAGGGATATACCAATAAGTAATGTAAGTCAAAGTTATTTCAGAATGAGAGGAAATATTCTCTTACAAGCTCTATGTTTATTGAAAGCTCCCATAAATATTGAATGTACTCAATAACCATCTTACAACTTATTCAAATACTTTTCGCAATACTCCACCGCCTACCGAACATGAGCATACCTCAGAACTAGCCCAACCATGTAGCGTCCGTCCATTTTTTGCCTTTCTAGGTACTTGTGTATAAATAGGATGGTGATTAATGGCGAAAGGGGATTGATCGCCAACATTCATATATACTAATCCATTCAATCAATTAGACTTTCAATAATTCTAAGGATACACGAGGCTTAAACTTCGACCCACACTCACAACCTATTGTTTTGAACTTATATTTGAAATTTGGGTAATTTTCATTATTGACACAACTTATATATCTTATTGAGCAATAAGTAAATACTGACAAACCCTTACAGAAGTCATTCAACTACTTATTAAAGTCCTCTGTGTTGTTGACAATGGCCCAAAGTCCTCAGACTCTCTTGGCCAAAGCCCAAGAGGCCTCGTAGACATATAAAACTCATTTACAACCTAATAAATTAGTGGAAGAACATTGATAGTGGATGTAGGATCCATTTTTGAGGTCTGAACCACGCTAAACAATTATCATACATTTTGACACTCCTTTCCTCTTACATGTATGAGGTCCATAGGGCATCACCTGTTGGTCTGAAGTCACTTACAATGTTAACACTTATAATATCCCAAGCCACACATATTGATGATATGCTTACAGTTAGCATGTAGTATGCCAAGAAAGGATTTATTCTTTAGATCTATTTATTTTTCTTGCTTAATAAAACTTAATAATCCAAAGTTTTTAGGGCATAATTTTGTTTATAATGTCAGCACCCATCAAATTTATCATTCATAAAATAATCGTATAAAATATTCTCCCCTGTAAAATTACATAAATATAGATATTAGTCATCACCATGATGGAGAATCATCAAGCAATCTTAGACCATATTTGTGCCATGTATCATCTTTTTGTCCCATCATGGTGATTAATCCCTCTTTGAACCAAGATTAAACCCCATCACCCATACTCTATAGGCAAAAGGGGTGAAACGAAATACAATTGTCATCTACGTATGCGGAATATTCCACTGCGCATTACATTGACCCTAAAGGACAAGATAAAAGGAAAAATAGTTTTCAACACTCAGATTTTGTACAAAACGAAATTGAACTTCACAGATTCATTCAATCAAAGAAAGGAGTTAGACTAAGGGGATCTTGATCAATAAAATCTTCAGTTGACGGTCATTTCTATGGTTAGTAAAACTGGATTTGAAATTGTCTTCGACGTAGAGTTTGTCACTTGAAATTTATCTTCAATCGAGGTCCACTCCCTAAAAAATAGGTTGTCTATGGATTACCTCTTGGTTGGAGGGTGGCCTCATTCGAATGAACTCCCTTGAATTCCCTCATTGAGTTATGTAAGTATTTTTCATGCAACGATTGTGTTATATTTTTGGTTCCTTTGTTACTAATCTTTTCTTCACTTTACATATCGTCCACATAATAGCCATATTTTGGTTGGAAGATGGTTTCTACTAACCTTGCCAGTTTAATGAAGTAGGTGGGTAAGAAGTCTGCACCCCCTCCTCCTCAGATGAAGAAGTCCACCGCTAGTAACCCCAATCAAGCCAAGGTAATAAAGAAATGGAATGAGTTCCCTGTGGATGACACTGTCCCTCCCTAACACAAGAAGCGTAAGAAAAACTTGTCTAAAATTGTACCGATAAAAGAAATACAAATCTCCTCTGAGGATGCACTATCGACTCGTCTTGTAAATTTAAAAATAATTTGTGACTCCTGATAGGGAATAAGAAGAGGGACTTTGAGGCGCTGGAGTACATGACACTGGAGACCAATGACCATTTTCTAGAGTTCATGGATGTCTCTCTTTCGAGTGATTTTTGTCTGCACATGGCTATTCAAGTCATCCATTTTTAACAACTCTTGTGTATTTATTTCATCTATTTTAAGTTTGTGTAGTGTGATCTCGTACTAATGCCTTCTCTTTTTTACATTTTGTCTTGTTTGTGATGAAGGTCTATTAATGGGCGCAAGAGAGGCTTCTTGAGAATTGGCTATCCCGGTAGGCCATAAAGAATGAGAAGGCTTTGAAGAAACAAACTTGACCCAAGAGAGTGACCATCATAAGGAAATAGTTACCCTAAAAACCCAACACATAGTGGCCTTGAGAAGGCTAAACACAGATCATGAGGACACAATCAAGGCCTTGGTCAAAAAGCAGGGATCCGATGAAATAGAAAAGGTGAAAGTTTCTGTTGAGAAGGCCGTGGAGGAGGACACAAAAAAAATATGGAGGACTTTAAATAATATGAGGAATTCTTGGGGTATAATCTCCAGTACCTTGAGAGAGGTTGCAAGAAATCCTATCGTTGGGCTACGCTAAGATTCCCCAACATCTCACACTTTGCATGAAAATTTGAGGCCTTTGATTTCTCTAACCCATTGGAAATGTCTGATTTGACCAAGATTAAAGGATCGGAAAAGATTGAGCATGCCTTCCTGACAATCAATGAGGAGGATGGTGATGAGCCTATCAGGAATGAGGCTGAGACCACACCGGGTCGAGGTGGGGGCAAGAAAGATGCTATTATTGTGAACGTTAATGATGATGCTCCTAAAAATGAGAAGGATGTTGTTGCTATTGTGACGGTGGAGGTTGAGGACCAGATAAATGATGGAGATTAAATCGCCCACTTTTGTTAGGGAGGACATATGTGGCCTCATGCCCTTTATTTATGTAATTTTGGAATAGATTCTATGTTTTGAGTTCTTCTGGTTTAACTTGTGTTGGAAAAATATGATTTGTATTCTCGTCTTAACTTCTCACATATTCTAATTCTCCTAAATAATGAAAGCGAATGTTCTTATCTTTTTTTCCAACTCTGTTTATTATGTCGTATCTTCCTATTTTTAGTTTAATTACTGTTAAGTAACCTTATAACCTTCATATTATGGATATGTTCTCGTCCTTAGTCGAGAAATAATTCAATCAACTTAATGAGTGAATTCAAATTTCAATCACCAAATTAATTATGTTTAGTGACCAGTCCCTATCGATGTCTTTTCTATCGTCCTGTAAACTCACAGGATGACACGTACCTCTTCGGTCCACATGCCTTTGGCTTTTTTTCACTGATTCTTGATATTGTCCTAGACTTTTCTATTTGTAAGCTCTTTCTGGCCATTTTCTTGAGATCGTCCTGATGATAAATAGAATTGCTTGATACCAACCCTTCCATAGTAAGCCTCCAGGGACTTATTATTGAACCATTTCCCATTGTCTGAGATCAGTGTATAAGGCAAGCCATATCTGCAAATGATATTCTGCCAAATAAATTTGAAGGTATTTGTCTCAGTAATGGAGATCATAGCCTCAACCTCTACCCATTTAGAGAAGTAGTCGATCGCCATAATGAGATATTTAGAGTTGAATTTGATGCTAGGCAAAGGTCCCACCAAGTCAATTCACCAGACTGTAAATGTCTAAGGGGCTATGATCGATGACACAAGCTGGTGGGGATGGTGAGGGATACAGGCATACCTTTCTCATTTATCATATTTTTTCATATAGTTGGTTGCATCCTTAGTAAGGGTCAGGCACCGATAACCCTGAGTTACTATTCATCCTCATTAAGTATGACTAATTCTATCTCTTCCACATCTTCTCCCTTTTCACCTTCCTCTGATCCCCGAGGTAGATAATATCGATGTTGAAGAAGGTAGTGAGTCTTTTATGGACTTATCTTTGCTCAGTCGAGCTGTTGTAACATTCTCTGGACTCTTCCTAATCATCGTGGACTTCCCCTACCCCATAAAGGGTTGGGAATTTTACCATATGGTGTACAATAGATGGTACTAATTCAAAATTCTTTAAGACCCACTCAGTCATGTATGATGTTGTAGGTCAAAAACACACCTTAACCAATCACAAAAAAAGCTGATGTTCTTTGTTAGACACAGTGGCCAGGTTCCCATGTGGATGTCCATTTCGAACATCCCAAGTGGTTGTACCTTTTCTCAGCTACATCCAATCAGGGGATGGTGATAGGGTATCAATCTCTTGTTACTATTTCCAAGACTTTTTAAGCATGGCCAAAATATAATTTCGGCTGAGCTGCCACCATCTATTAATATTATCTATACATCATACCCATGGACCCTGATCGTGATGACCAAAGGTTCTTCAGAGGGGACCAAGATGCCCTTAAAGTCTAGCCTTAAGAATCCCACTACCAACGTCTCCATATCTAACTTCTTTCTCTTTCTTGACTTTGACTCTGAGGCATCCAAATTTACTTCAATTCTCTTAGGCACTGACTTGGCCTCTCTAACGTGTGCCTTCCTATCGGTTGACACTGTCCCTCCTCTAGCTATCCCTATGCGTATCATTTTTACGTCCAACTAAATCATGTGGCATCGTCCCTTTGGCTATGGGTTTTTTAGCAAAAGGCCAGGGTCGTCCTCATCATCATCAGATTCCTCGTCCTTTTTATCAGCTTGATGTTGTCATTTTGGCTTTTCATTTCTTGGCCCACTCTGTCTCTTTTGAGAGTCATCTTTATTACCACTCAAGTCCACATACTTCTGAAGCTTCCCCTGCTTGAGCATTTTCTCAATCTCATCTTTCAACGCAAAGCATTTGTCAGTCGTGTGGTCGTGATTTTAGTGAAAGTCATACCATTTTCTCTTGCCTCTCTTGTGTGGGGGAGACCTTAGCTTTTTAGGCCATCTCAAGGCTATATTATCCTTAATTTCAATTAGAATCAATTCAGGTCTTACCATGAATGGTGTGTAGTAAAAAAACTTATCATTAGACGACCTATTTTTGTCATCCTTGCCCTTGGCTTTGTGTGAATTTCTTCCACCAGATTCCTTCTCATTACATCCCTTAGCCTCCATTCCCATCTACACATTTATGACCCTCTCAGCCATAGCCAGGGGTTCTGCCATGGATTTTGGATGATCCTTCGCTAGTTTCCAAATTAACTTTTCCTTTTACAATCCTCCCATTAGGGATGTCATAGTAATGTTCTCCTCATAGTCTTTAATTTCCAACTTCTATTGTTGAATATTGCAATGTAGTCTCTAAGAGACTCGTTCTTCCCTTCCTTTATATACATCAGATGAATAGCTTTCTTTTGGGGCTTCATGTTAAAATAGAAATTGTAAATGAAATTCTCATCCAATTGCTTGAAGTTCTCTATGGATTTCTTGGGGAGTGAGGTGTACGAGACATGGGCTGCAATAGTCAATGTACTAGAGAATGCACGACATCTCATCTAATTAAAGTATCAATATGTTGGCTGCATATTGATACATCTCTATATGATGAACAAGGTTTGTGCTCCCATCGTACTTTTGGGTGACAACTGGCAGCTTAAACTTGACCAGGGTTGGGTAATTCACTATCTTTGACACAAATGGAGACCCTTTCATGTATTTCCTGTGAATGGGTTCTCGACTTCTCATGAGGTCACAAATGTTTTCCTCTAACCTCTAGATAGAATTGTTATAGAGTTTCTCTGTTGCTATTGCATTATCTCGTTCGGCTGCGACAACGTTATCCCCAACTCATTCTCTACTAACTGGGTATCATTTAGGTTATTTTCCAACTTCCCTTTGATGAATGTTAACTTCTCTATGTTCCTCTACTTGTCCACATGATGGACGATGGTCAACCCATCCTCCATTCCCTTTAGAGATTGCCTTACTACATGATCTAGAAAGTCGGTCTCATAGGTCACTAATTGGGCCGAGTAGATCAAAGGCCAACCCACTAATCAATCTGCCTAGTGCTGAAGCCTGAGCCTACCACTATTTCCTTTCCTAACTTGGATTGGACAAAATGTTTTTCTAAGAATCTCGTAAGGCTCCCAATACTCATTCTCATCACAACACTAATCATCTTGGATTTTCTGGCCTTGTTTTCCCAGGTTCAATAACCGAGGGTCGGCTACGTCTGTGCGTCTCTGTTTATCTGACACTTCTTTGTATGGGGTTAGGAGTGGTCCCCCTATTATCAGAGATATTTCCTAGAGGACGGAGTTATCATCTCCACTATAGCGCCGGTGGGTCTAGCCATCATAGTTTGATTGAATGTTGGAATTTTTCTTGCATTTGTACTGGTTGGCTGCTAGTGGGGGCAGTGCCATCATAACCTCTACCATTTTTGATTGAGTAGGTTCTTGGCTTATGTTCAGTCAAGCACGAGAAGGTAAATCAATGGCCATCAACTCCAGTGAATAAACAAAATAAAGAAGTGAACTGAATGAGCTAAGTGAGTTGAAGAAAAGCTTAAGAAATTCAACAAGAGATCTTTCAATGGTGATATAGATCCAACCAAGTGTGGAACTGGATCACTACCATAGAATGAAGTGATAAACAAGATGAAAATAAAGAGGAAGAAAATTCAGAACCTTCGTTT
Source organism: Sambucus nigra (assembly GCA_949130495.1). Classification (NCBI taxonomy): domain Eukaryota; kingdom Viridiplantae; phylum Streptophyta; class Magnoliopsida; order Dipsacales; family Adoxaceae; genus Sambucus; species Sambucus nigra. The sequence continues at coordinate 148,641,559 of OX422220.1, forward strand.
CCCATAGACAACGTCGTTTGAAGATATACGATTTAGTATCAACACATGAACTTATAAGAGCTCAATTTAGTACATCTATGGTGGTGCGAATATGGTGATAAATAAGTGTTTAAATGAAGAAGGATATGAGGAGAAGAGGAATAAACACTAGCATATAAGTGGTTCAGCCATTGGCATACTCGACTATGCAGATAAGTGTGAATTTCTATATAAGATTGGGCACTAATGGCCTTAATATTATAGCTCTCAGAACTTTCTCTCTCTACAATAAAAATGATCAAATATTGGGCTAGGGTTTACAATTATAAATCCTTTATTCTCGGGAAGAAGATGGGTTTAAATAATGCTTGGGGTGCACAATGCACCCCCAAGCATGCAAGATGCATGTCCTTGTTGGAGCCACAAATGGGATATTGACACATGTATTTTTGAATGTTTAGGTAGTGATGATGCAAATATCCCCTCACATTCACTTTTGATTCAGTTGTAGTTGCTTGCCCACGTGGATTGGCTATGCTAAAGTAATGTGTCACACGTGGTAGGGTGTCGTTGAGGGAGCTCTCGGCCAGGCCGAGTATGAGACCTCTAATATTTGTCTAGTCGCTTGGAAAATGATCAAGTATAGTATCTACCATACATAGGACAAGCCAAGATGAGATTATGTGGGAATGATTACATTCTTGATGGGTCTCGGTTATCTATCATGACATAGTAGACGTAGCTTGCTAAGCGGACAAGTGGTTAAAAGGTCTCGTCCTCAGGGGGTAGGCAAGGATAAGACTACTAGCATTGGATCTCTATAGATAGTGTGCTTTATAAAATCGGCCTTGGCCGAGCGAGTCCTAGTTTGGGAGGAGGTTACACTTGGGTATATAATGGGGTACCATACTAGTTTTCATGGAAATTATTCACAATTCTCCAAAAAAATGCAATAGTGAATTTAAAAAATAATGTTAATCCTAAAATGGTTAATTGTGTTTAGGGAGGGACCAAATATTGGGGATTGACATACACAAAAAACTCTTTTTCAGTCCTAAGAACCTTGATTGATAATGTAATAGAATGTAAACCTTAAACAGGGTTTAATCATAAACCTAGGGTTTCGAATCAAAATACCTTATTGATTGTTGATTATGTAATAATGGCATGCGAATAGTTTAGTCTTACGATTGTATAATCGACGATTGGCCGACTAGTCTACCTTTCTAGTTATTGATTTAGACAAACATAGATTGTCTGGCCTTAAGTTTTACTAACGTTCAATCATTTAAAGTTACATAAATGCATATAGTCTTTTTGAACAAGTTCCAGTGTTAGTTACGAGTGGTGAGAAAATGCCATAGGATTATTCCCCAATTTGATCTGGTAAAACTCCCTTTTCTTGACCTTATGGGATCATACATTAAGTTTTACACTTGAGACTACTTGTTCTTGGGTTTGTGGGGTCATACATGAAGTCATGCTTCCCTTTCATGGCTTGTTCGAAGATGAAGTTGTACGTGAAGTTTTAGAATTTATTTTTTCATTGCTATTTGAGATTTCTTTGAATTTATCACATCTCCCATAAAAAAAACATAATAATGGAAATAATATTTAATGGAAATTGACAACCTTTATTGAGAATAAAAAACGAGTTACATGAATTAAAGAGGGATTACATTTTGTATGATCACTAATAATACTTACTCAAATGCTTCGAGTTCAAAGAGTTTTGAACGGATCCCCTTCTAGGGTTTCAATCCGATAGGTTTCTAGTCAGACGGCTGTAGAAATGCGATAAGGACCATGCCAATTGGGATCTAAGATATTTACTTTATGGAGTACTTCCTTTGTCATGTAGTCTCCCTAACTTAGGTTGCTCGGCTTAACCAACCGAGCAGTTCTTTGCTGATACACTGGCACATAGAGTGTTGCATGCTATCTTACTTATTAAACCAAGTCCAAATCAAACCTCCTCATTGGATCATTCTTCACTGAATCAGAATGGAGAACCTAGAAGCTACACATACAAATTTTCGTAGGAACCATTGGTTAATTCTTGAAAAATACCATGTAAGTAGTTTTACTAGTGGTTGTCCTCAACGTAGTCCTATAAGCCTAGAGAACAATTTGTAGTTCATTGATCCAATTTCCCTTAACATCATCCAATCTTTTCTTTATTCCATCGAGCAAGGTATTGTTCGTCACTTTCATTTTCCCATTTCATTATGGGTGTCTATAATTGACATTTAGCTTTTGAATTTGGGATTGAAGGCAACAATCTCCAAATTCTTGGTTTTTGAATTACGTGCCATGGTCAGTGATGAAGGCATGTGGAATTCTATATAAATAGATGATATTTTTCCATATGAAGTGGAATACCTTCTCATAAGGCATATCAACCATAGATTCTATCTCCGCCCACTTAGTGAAGTAATCCACTAAAATGACCAAGTACTTGAACCTTTCCTATGTCTTCGACAGAGGGTTGACTAAGTCAATGCCCCATATGGAAAAGGGAAGATGGTATATGATCTATGTGAGTGAAGATAACAACCGAGTCTAAATTTATGTTTAGTTGCTCTAAAAATTAATAATTCTAAATAAACCATAGGCTTTTACCGAATTACCAAAATACCCCTAAAAGAAGAATTAAGTTAACTCACAGTTTCCTATATCAATTAAATTATATAGGAATGTCATAAAAAAAATCCTTAGGTGTGAATAATTGCATATAAGCCCCTAAACATTTACAACGTAACTTAAAATACCTAAATTCTATACAAAAACTATATAAGGGCCTACACCAAAACCCGAACTTATTCCTATATGTTCCCCTATAGACATGGGACTAGTTGGATTTCCAACATGTCATGTGCCATGTGAAGTACCACGTGTACCCATTTTTTTATCCATATATACCATGCTGAAATTTGTGCAAACTTAGCTGAAACTCACCTCCCAAACCAACCAAAAAACTCCACCCACCAAACCTATAAAAAGCCGTTACACCTTAATAAAAACCCACAATAATTGAGAGATTTTCTAATATAAATTTTGGGAGTTCTTGCATTTATATTATTTCATGTATGAGTGTTTATTTCTTCAATTTGGTTATGTTTTTGCACTTTTATAGAATACAATTATGTGTTTACATGTGTTAGATAATGTTTGTACGCAGTGAAATAGGTCAAAGACCAGAAAACTTCATTAAAGCTTGAGCTTCAATGGTAGAATCCACTTCCTTAAGTTTAAACCATTTATAAATTGAGGTAAGTTGAGATTAGGTTCATAAGAACCAAGGTGAAAGGTTTAACTGAACCAAGAACCAATATTGATACCTTAAATCAAAGCTTGAAGTTTTTGGTCGTAGAATTTTCAGAAAATAAATTTAAGAGTTTTACTCGACTAAAATCCCCTAAAACCAGTCTTGTTTTGCTACATTATTAATATTGAACAAAACCCTTATGATGTTGTAACGAGGATCATATATTTCAGTCACTTATTTTTAGTCAAATTTGTGCCATTTTCACGAAAACTCGATAGTTTAATTTAGCCCACAAAATTTCTTTAAACCAACATGGTTGGATTCCTATTCAAAAGTTATGCAATTTTCATTCAGGAACACACTCCAATGGATTCCTAAAATATATCAAATTTAATGTTAAATTTTTAGAACCCTAAAGTTAAATGTCGAAAGGTTGAAGATGAGTGGATTACACGCACGCTAGTGAGGGCCAATCCAGGGGCGTGGATTGTTTAACCTAGAACTTGAGGGAGCGCTCCAATTAGAAAAAAAGCTAATTTTTTTCCAAAATTTTATTTTTTAATTTTGAACAAAATGGTACGTTACTTCACCCTATTTGGATCCTAAGGAAATATTATCTCGAGAAAACTAATTTTAATGTTTAAATTCAAGGTTTAATTTTACGCATAAACCCCTGAACAATTTTCTATGTCTTTCAAAACACCACCAAGCTTTTTCCACAAATTTTTTAGTTCGAATAAAGTCCATTTGTCTCTTGTCACTAAATCCAAATCCAAATCCAAATAGAAAAGAAAAAAACATTATGTTAAAACATTTAAAAATTATATATTATACCCTCTTAGTTGTTTTTACATTGAAACTTATTATGATTTAGAATCCTACCGCATCACATAAGCATTATTTTAGGCCTATATGACCAACGTATAATCTCCATGATTCTAGACTATTCAGTCGACCCCAGTGAATTAGACACACAAACCCAAAATCTAAAAATTCAAAGTATGTGGTTTTAGTTTTAGTGTTAAACAAATTGAGCTTATGTCTTTCAAAATACGAATTGTTACATCAGTCTGTGATAATCTTGAATTCATGTTTCAGTTATGAACTCATTTTTGTAGTTCATTTTTATCATGTATATTAATTCTCATGATATTTTACTTATACCTAAACCCAATAAATCGCTACAGCCTATAAATTCAGTATATCATTCTATGTATTATAATTACATATTATGCTTCAATCTATGACCATTATCAGTGAAACCCCTAGTAGTATACCTTACAATTTAGGGATTACACCCCGGTATACCACGATAGTTATACTTGGCCTTTAGGACTCCAATGTTGAGCACTTAGTTTTTATTTGGTACATACGTATGAGTGTTACTCTAGATAAGTGTGCCAAGCTATTATTATTATTATTATTATTATTATTATTATTATTATTATTATTATTATTATTATTATTATTATTGTTGTTGTTGTTGTTGTTGTTGTTGTTGTTGTTGTTGTTGTTGTTGTTGTTGTTGTTGTTGTTGTTGTTGTTGTCGTCGTTGTCGTTGTTGTTGTTGTTGTTGTTGTTGTTGTTGTTGTCGTCATCATCATCATCATTATTATTATTATTATTATTATTATTATTATTATTATTATTATTATTATCATTATTATTATTATTATTATTATTATTATTATTATTATTATTATTATTATTTTTCCCCAACAATTTTGGGATTGCCTCTCCAAGTGTATGATATGCTTTGGTTGATATTGTAATTGTATGTCTACACATTTGAAGCCTCAATAACTGATAATTTATAGGTTATCTTGTTATAGTCTGAACCCTTATCCTGGTAACTTGATGCACATCTTATCCGGTTACACTCCACCATATTATTCATTTACATATCATTAGACTCCAAGATACCCCTGACACTTCTATGATATTTCAGTTTGTCTTCAGATTTTAATGACATCAACATTAATCCAGTTACTCTCTAATAAATATATTTTCTCCGGTACCTTTTATAGAAATAAAATTATCTACTTGGCATGTCTACTTGACAGTTTTCCTTCCAGATTGGATGACGAACAAGAGGAAGATGAGATACCTTTCAAATGTTTGGAATTTTTTTTCTATATTACCTCGAAAAATATTTTCGTCTATGTACGTATGGGCGTTAATAGAAAAGGAAGGTAGTCCCTGATGGAGTATCTACACTGCAACTCATTAACTCTTGCGATTATCAAATGTTTTGTCATTAGTTTTTATTCTATATATGACATGTATGAATAATTATGTATTTCCATTATTTCGGACTCAATTATGTAATAAGATGCTAGGCATCCCCATAATAAAAATCTTTTATTTTCTATAGTCTTTAATTTATTTGTTATATTTCTTTTACTCATTACTTAATATTAAGAACATAGAATTCGTGGATGTGTCAACATGGTATCGGAGCATCGTCAAGTTTTATGCATATACTAGACCAAATACACGAATCTTTCGCCTACGACTTATACGATTATTAATGTGAATATTTCCTTTAAAATAATTTGTCACTCATATTGTTTTACAGTAATGAATATTTGGGATGATATCTACCTTGTATTCATGATTCGACTCATGAAAGGTTTGAACGAGCAATTAAAGAGGTCATCAATGCAATGCTTTGTCAATAAATAAGGAGCGTTGATCGTGATTGGGCGATTGCTACTCTAGAGATCAAACACAGTCTCCTTATTAGTTGCCTTATGGAGAGGATCAAGCAACCCAACAGGCTAAGAGGTTATGTAAAGACCCTAAAACTCTTCAACAAGAAATAAATCTTGCATGGGACACTACACCCCCTAGTGTAGTCGCAATCACTCCCCCATGAGTCGCCAATGAACTATCGTTCCATTTTTCCCACCAGTACTATCTTTACTCCCACGAATACCAATACTTCCCCAGTTGATTTAGGTCCCTTCAAAACTTACCTAGATATCGAGTTTGACCGAACGGTTCCTCAAATGACTTGAAGACTATCATTTGAATATGACCGTAAAAAAATAAAATCTACAGGTGTGCATGTGCAAATAGACGAAACCCATATTCATGAATGACGTCAATAGTTTAAAATAATAGTTCTTGTTTATTAGATAAGAGTACTTTTGTTATAAAATAGGTTCAACGGCTAGGTAATTTTATTTTTTCTTTTCTACATTGCCTATATAATATATACTATAACAAGTTTGTTGCAATATCTCTACTTGTAGTTTATTCATAGATACATTGTTTATGTAGGATGGTTAATACTCGAGCAACTACCGGTGGAACTCAAGAGGAACAATCTATTCCATATATGCCCAATCCAACTAGCAATAATGAAGGAATCATACGTTGGCTACAATAATAAACTGTATTAACCCAACGATAATAAAATATGCCTCCACCCCTCATTAATAATGACCTATTAGAACAAACTCGAAGAATAACTTCCGTTAAGGAGATTCTAAGACAAAAACCCCATTATTCTTTGGAAAGCCCAGTACGGTTGAAGTTGAAAAATGGATCCATCAAACACTTAAAGTATTGAACCGGTAAGCATTCACCCTAAACATAGGGTAAGATTGGGTTAATATCTATTAGAAGGAGAAGAAAATATCTGGTGGTAGTATATTCAACATTCCCAAAATGTAAATGAACTAACATGGGTTCAGTTTGAAGAAATCTTCTTCAAAAAGTACATTTCATAGTTCGTAAGTGATCAAATGACCATAGCTTTCCTAAGCCTATAACAACAATAAATGACTATGGCTCATAATGAGTCTACGTTCAGTGAAATATCCTGATATTCTCAAGAACACATTAACACCGAAACCAAAAGGTGTAGTTTACGCCAAAACTATCACACCTTGCTTTGTGGTCTGACTGTACAAGAGAGTGTAAATAAATCAAAAAATTAAAATTAAGAAAAAAAAAAAATTAATTCATGAAAACATCACATAAAATAGTGTATTACAATCGCAGGAGTGAATCACATTCTATTGTCAACACAACCTATAAAGTAGGCAATCGAAAAGTGCAAATCCTTGCTCCCGTCTTGTTTAGTCTCCGCCCGAATAGTTCCATACACATACAAGTGACTAGTTCATGTCACACAAGGGGGATATGGACTATCCTCTTTTTCCTAGATCATCCGGGGGAAAAAGGAATTAGCACAAATATGTTAAACATGCTTTACCAATTTTATAACAATTATTTGTATAGAAGAAAGGTTGAGTGTGTATAGAATTAAGATGCCTGTATACTTTAATAATATAATCAAAGAGTTAAAAATTGATAATATCATACTTATCAGATTTCAATGCGGTATAGAATTCAAATAAGTCATCCGTAAATCCAAATTATAAGTAATCCAAAACCTTTAGAAAAATTGGCTAGGCAGACAATTAAAGTGGCACTCATACTTATTTAGATAACCTCCGGCTCTCAATCATCTGAGACCATAGGCCAAGTAGAAAATTCTGTGGAATAACACAAAAGTTAACTCCTTAGTTAATCATGATGCTTTTTAAAGAAATAATAATGTATAAAAGTGCAAGGTGAACTGAATCATTATAACTAATTGTTTTGAAATTAGTTATTAGATGAGATGGGTTCAAATTTGATCCAATGATCATAATTAAAACAATTAATGAAATAGTAACAAATTAGTACGGTAATTTCTATGTATACTTTGAATCAAATTTGGCATATCATAAAATGATATTAATACCATTTAAGAAGATACACAAAATTTACTATTAAAGAGGTGAAAAAACCCTACTTGAATGGAGTTTTTAATTGCTTAAATATCAAAAGAGGATGTCGAGAGGAGATGGTAATTGAGTATCCATATATATATGTTTGTGTGATTAAGTATTGTTCCGATTGAGGTTTATTTTAGCCAATTTATACAAAAAAATGTGTATATCAATGTTTAAGAGGTTTAATTGTAATTAATTTTGGGTCATTAAAATCTTAGGCTTAGGGACAAATTTGCAATCTAGTGTTGAAGACGTTTTGACATAAATATATAAAAGCACTTATAGAAAAATTTGGGGATTGAAATTCACAAGTTGAAAAAGTCATGAGGGGTCAATTTGCAATTTTAGAAAAATATTTCACACCTAAAACCATATTTTTCATACTCTGGCTAGGGCCTTACTTTATATAATTTTTCTCAGAAAAATAAAATAAAAATTTTGGAGAAATTTTTAGGATTTTTTTGAATGGCCACGTGACCTCACACGTTTGGTTTATGCTCATGGTTGAAAAGTTCATCTTCAAGTTCGAGATGGTTGATTTAAGGTTTGGAAAACTTTGAACTGAGATAGCTTCTTCATTTCTAAACCATTTGAGATGATTTATGAACCAACCCAACCTAATTTTTCATAAAGAATCCAAATATATAAGTTCTATGGATTGAGGTTTAGTCTACATCGAGTTATGAAACTGTGGTTTTTTTTCCCCGGAATTTTTGACTATATTTTTGAAGCTCTACTGAATATAACAGAGGTTCTTATGAGTATATTTCTGTTATTGTTATCCTAAGGAAGAGTTTATTTTTGATTTTAAGGGCTGTGGTGGTGTGTGTGAAAAGAATTCGAAGTTCTTAGTTTTTCTGAAATAAAAAACACCTTTGAGAAATTGAGGCTCAAAAGTTATGGTTTTCAACAAATGAGCTATGTACTAGAGATCCTAATGTCATAAGAAATAATTTACTAACATGAAAACTGATTTACAATCTATAATTTAAAATTCACCATTAAAGCTCAAGCTTTAATGGTTATTTTTTCGATTTTCTTCAAACATGGAGTGTTATGATGCAAACTTCCACTTTTTTTATTGATATAGACATAATATTAACACATAAAGCATTTAGTACTAAAAGAATGGAATATAATGCATAAATTTGTAAGGCACTTAGTTTGGAGGAAATTTTTGAGTTTTGTATAAGCTAAAGAGTCTAGTTTTGGAGGCTCTGATCATTGGGATTTTCTAAGGTAGAGGAAGGGTGTCTTATTGGCTTAGTTTGGACGTGAATTCCTCCTAGTTTCAAGAAGATAAATGCATGAAATCTTATTCCTCACATGTGTGCATGGTCATACCATGTGATTTTATACTTATTAGCTTAGGTGGAAGTTGATGTGGGGAGAAGGAATGTGAAAATAAGTTTAGTTTAGGTATTAGTCCTTCGTTGAGACTATATACACTTATATGGTTAAAAAAGAGCTACCTTTATAATGTTTAGTGGCATTTTTGTAATTTCAAAAATGTGTAAGGGTCGAAAATTATATTTTTAATTAGTTGAGGTCTAGACGTTTAATTTGATATAAGGTTTTGGCGTAGGGGTTAAGGATAGGTCAAGTAATGTTTATTTGAAAAGTTTAATAGGTATTTTTATAATATTTGAGATTTGAAGGTTACTTGAGTAGTTTAGCAAAGTTCTAGGTTTTGTACAGTAATTTTATTCTTCTTTTGGATAATTTTGAGTTTATGCATTCTAGAAGGACTATAAATGAGATTTAAGATATCTTGATTCAAGTACGGATATTTTAGTTTACGTACCTAAAAAAATCATCCTCAAAATTACCTTGGAAGATATCAGGATATTGGTCTTTCATAGCATGTTCTGGTTCCCATTTGGCTTTTTACTGAATTTGATATTTTCAAAGTACTTTTACTAACCAAATTTCTTTATTTCTGAGAAGTTTTACGTGGCGATCCAAAATTTGAATACGACATACTTCAACTTCATGATTTTATTGGACAAAAATTTCTTTCCACATAATAGTATAGGAGGGATCATGAATATACTAACATAACATGGATGCATGGAAGACATTGTGAATATTGGATAAATCCACTGGTAATTCTAATTGGTAGGCTAATGGGTAAACATAATTAGAAATAGTGAAAGGTCAAATATATCTAGGGGATAATTTTCCTTTCTTTTCGAAGCGTAAAATCCTTTTTTGATGAGAAACTTTAAAAAATACTTGGTCATTAACTTAAAATTCTAAAGGATTCCGGCACGATCTGCATAACTTTTCTCATGATCTTGGGTTGTTTTCAATATCTCTTGAATTTGTTGTATTTTCTCAGTAGTTTCGTGGATTATTTCGAGACCAAATTGTTTGCTACTTCCAAATTCCATCAAACATGTAGGTGAATAACAAGGTCTTCCATATAAAGCTTCAAATGGGCCGGCTTTGATACTTGAATGATAATTGTTGTTATTAGAAACCTCAATGGGGGGTAAATGTTCATTCCAGTTGTCGGTCATATCTAATGTACTAAATCGTAACATATCTTGTAATGTCTGAATTGTACGTTCAGATTGTCCATCTATTTGAGGGTGAAATGCCATAATCAAATGAAGGTTAGTACCCGTTGCGATTTGAAGTTCTTGCCAAAACATTCTTACAAAACGAGAATCCCCGTCTGACACGATGGATAAAGTAATTCCGTGTAATTGGATAATTTCTCGAATGTATAGTTTACTAAGATTTTGTAAAGAATCAGGGGGTTTTCATTTAAAAAATGAATAGATTTGGTAAGTCGGTCCACTATTACCCAAATGGAATTATATACTTAAGATGAACGAGGTATTCCACTAACAAAATTCATGGTAATATGATCCCATTTCCACTCTGAAATTGGTAAGGGTTGAAGAAGTCCACCAGGATGGTGCTGTTCAATATTTACTTGTTGACTTGTAATACATTTCCTTACCAAGTTCTCAATATCATTTCTCATATTGAGCCATGAATATTGATTCTTTAAGGCGTAGTACATCTTGGAACTTTCGTGGTGAACTAAAAATTTAGAATGATGGACTTGTTGCAATACTTCTACTAGAAGAGATAAATTATCAGGTACATACAATCTAATTCTAAAATGTCAGTCAGTTTCCTTATCATATGACAAATGAAGATTTTGATACTAAAGATTTTGAACAAAAAGGTCTTGTTATTGTTGGGCTAAGATTTTTCTTTCACAATTCTAGATATGCGATTATATTGGAAAATTTTGAGAAAGGGGGGTATCAATTGAAGATAACATTGTTATATGGTAGCACCAATATCGTAAGAAATTAAAGTATGGAGTCTTCTTACCAGATTACGACTTAAAGCATCGGATACCAAATTTCCTTTTCATAAATGGTAGTTTAATTTAAATTAGTAATCTTCCAAAAAATCCATCGAACGTCATTGTCTTATATATAAATCTTTCTGAATAAAATGTATTTTAAACTCCTATGATTAGAAAAGACGTGAAATTCTTTACCATAATGGTAACAACACCAAATTTTCAATGCCAAAACTACAACTACAAACTCAAGATTATAAATTAGGTAATTACATTCATCGTTGTTGAGTTAGAGGAATCCATGACCTACTACGTTTCTTATTTTCATTAAAACACATCATAAACCTTGTCATGAGGCATCAGTATATACATGATAACTTACATCACTAAAAGGAATAGTGAGGACATGAGCAGTAATTAATTTTCCCTTTAAAATATTGAATGCTTGATTACATTTATCAGTCCATACAAATAGTACTTCCTTCGTAGTTAGCTTAAAGTGAGGAAGAGAAATGTGAGAAAATCCCTACACAAATTAGTGATAATATCCATCTCATCCTAGAAAAGTTTTTATCTCGGTGATATTGGAAAGATTTTTCCATTTTAAAATAGCTAAAATTTTGGAAGGATCGACTTGGATTCCATTTCCAGAAATCACATATCCTACAAATTTTATTTCTTTCATTGAAAAATCACATTTCCTCTTCTTAGCATACAACTGATGGTTCTTTAGAGTGCCCAATACTATTTGTTGGGCATGCTCTACTGGGTTTTGGGAATAAACGAGCATAGTGTCAATGAAGATGATAATAAACTGGTCTAGAAAAGGTCTAAGATTCTATTCATGAGATTCATAAAAGCTTCAAGCGCATTAGTTAATTGGAAAGACATTGCGATAAATTCAAAAAGTCCATAACGAGTTCGAAAAGCAGTTTTTTGAATATGTTCTTCTCTTACTCGCAATTGATGGTAACCAGACCATAAGTCAATTTTAGAAAAGATCCTTGCTCCTCGAAGTTGATTGCATAGATATCCAATTCGGGGTAGAGTATACTTATTCTTAAAAGTCACTGAATTTAGATTGCTATAATCTATGAATAATCTAAAGCTGTTATCCTGTTTCTTGATAATATAGGAGCTCCCCAAAGAGACAAAGTTAGGCGAATAAAACCCTTTTCAAGAAGATCGTCTAATTGAGTACAACGTTCACAAAGTTCTAAAGGGGTCATTCGATAGAAAGGTATGAAAATAGGGAGAGTATTAGGATAAATATTTATACTGAAATCTTTTTCTAGAGGAGGGGGTATTCCTAGAAATTCAACTCGAAAAACATCTTCAAATTGTTCCAAAATTGTAGGAATTAAGAAAGAAGAATTTTGAATTGGAAAATTGATGGTTCAGACAGACCTAATCCTTGAACTACAAGGGAAAACATATCCTTCCTTCAAAAATAAATTTTCTTGGCATGGCAGTTAGTATAATCGTGATCTCAAGATAGAGCATCCATCCCGATAATATTATCGAAACTGCAAATATCTAAAATTATAAAATTAACAAAGAGTGTACCTAAACCGAGCTCAATTTTATGATTTTTATAACCTCGGGTTGGTGTATTCATTTCACCCATCGGTAATTCAATATTCAATGGAGCAGTTAAAGATATAGGTAGTAATTGTAACAATTTGGATAGTTTAAGAATGATAAAGGAATGTGTTTAACTATAATCAAATAAAATATGTGCAGGAAAATGGTGAAAAAATTATTTTACTCTCGTGTCATGGGAGTTTCGTGTAGGTAACATAGCACAATTATTTCCATAACTAGGGACTTGCACAATTATCTAAGCAGGATTCAATTTAGGTTGGTTTTAGATTGGATGGGGATTTTTATTTCTCAAAGGATTATCTAACTCATGACATATTTGAGGAGTTCTCACTTTAGGACACTATGGCCAAATATGACCTTGGTCTTGACATTTATTACAACGAATCAACGACTGGGAAGTGTTATGGTTAATCTGGGAATAAGCTTCCCCCTTCGGATCCGGATAGGGTTGAGGTTGAGGTTAAGGGAAAATCCTATTTACATGATTATTTCTAGTAATGGGGGGAGATGATCGTATAATATTGGAAGAATTTATTTCCACAATTTCTGCAACATCGATAAGTTAAGAGTAATCTCGAATCTATAAAGCAGCGATAGAAGTCTTGATCCTCAAATGTAGGCCTCTGTCAAACATCTTGCTTTTATTTATCTCAATATGCACATACTCAATGGTGTCATGAGAAATTTTCTTTATACTGGACTACGAAAAAATTTACTTGTTGTAATCTTAAGATATTGACAATTCGTTGATCTCATTCGCCTTAGGAAAATACTTTTTGAAAAATATTTCTTCAAATTGTTCCCAAGTAAAATTAGCAACATTCTTGTTTCGCGACACATCGCCACCAGAAATTGGCTTCACTTCCGAACATATAGGCAGCTAGAATTACTTGAACATTTACATCTATACCTACTCCATTAAGAATTTTCACTATCTGATGCATCCATCTTCTAGATTCACTTGCACGTAGATTTTTTAGAAATGAAGGAGGTCATTGCCTAAAAAAATTGAGACCATACATCCTACGGATTTCTTCTGAGATTTCCATGGGAGATGGGTGAAGAACTTGTTGTTGTTATGCTAAATATGTTAATTACCGAAGACATCGCATAATTCCTTCAATGCGAGTCTATTTAGTCTGAGTTCTAGTGGAGGGAATTCGAGTACTAACCACCTTAAAATATGATAGAACGGGCATCATAATGCATAAGAATATAATCAAGAATATATCACAAGCCTAGTTATAGTATACGAAAAATAGAGTTGTATTTTAGAATAGGGTAGTATATCACAATAGTCCCAATTCTACGTAAGTTAGAGTTATTCAACCTCCTAAACGGTAGTTGGTCACATTATATACATTAGATATTTCATATATTACATCAGGAGGGAAGGTTTTATAAATTTTGGATTTTCTTATGCGGGACCAGTAAAATCATTTTCAAAAGACACGTAATCTAGATCATTGAAAAAGTCATCAGGCTCAGATGGATTGTCATTGGTAGAATCACTTGAAGCTGGAAACAAGCCAACGATAAGCTCATCATTCGATGTAGCTTCGGGATAGGGTGGCGGAGATAGTGGTTCTTAGCTAAAATAAGATTGATAGCTTTACGAAGTATAACAGGATCATCCACATAATCACTAATTTTTATCATAATTTTCACTTCTGCAGAATGTTGATCATTTCTCCCAGACTTGCAAATGCTTATTCTCTGACCATAATCTCCCAGTGATTTGTTAGTACAATGTCCAATCTAAATAGATAAGAATCCCATGTATTCATTTCGCAAAATAGAATTCACTATATAATATTTGATAAAAGAAGTTACAAAAGATAAAATAACAAATATCTTATAAAAGTTTCCCATGTAGAATTCTTACCCGTGGATATCTTAATTTTAAAATATCATTTAATACCAACTTGTGACACCCTTCCTTTGGGTATGAATGTATAAGAAAGTATAAATTGAGCAATGAATTAAAGTTAAGGAGAAAAACCGAACTTTATTCATTAAAACGTCACATACCATAGTGTATTACCACCACAAAGGTGAATTACATGTTATTGTCAACACGAATTATAAAGTAGGTAATAGAAAAATGCCACTCCTTACTCCCATTTGGTTTAGTACCTTCCCAAATAGCTACATACATATACATGTGACTAGGTGTGTTACACAAGGTGGAGAGAGACTATCCTCTTTTTCTTGAACCATTTGGTGGAAACAAAAATTATAACAAATATGTTAAGCAGGCTTTACAAATTTTATAACAATTATCTGTATAAGGGGAAGGTGGAGTGTGCATAGAATTCAGATGTATGTATACTTTAATAAGAAGTCAAAGAATTAAAAAGTGATTATCCCATACTTCTCAGATTTTAAAGGGTATAGCATTTGTATAAGGCATTAGTAAAACCAACTAATAAGCAGTCTAAAAACTTCAAAAAATAACTGGCTAGTCACACAATTAAATCGTCACTTATACATCTGTAGCTAAAATTAGACTCTCAATCACCTGAGACCATAGGCCAAGTAGAAAATTACAATAGGATAACATGACAGTTTATTCACTATTTAATATTGATGCTTTTAAAATAATTAACAATGTAAAAATTTGCAATATGAACTGAATCATTACAACGAAATATTTGGTATCAATTATTCGATAAGAACGGTTCAAATTTGATCTAATGATCATAATTAAAACAATCAATGAAATAGTACCATATGAGTATGGTAATTTTTACACTTACTTACAATCAAATTTGGGCTATCATAAAATGATATCAATAACAGTTAGGCAAATACCAAAAATTTACTATTGAAGAGGTAAACAAACCTACTTGATCCGAATTTCGAACGACTTAAAGATAAAAAAGGATAATGGTAGGAGATTTTACCCGAGTATCTGTATACAATGTTTGTATGAATAAGTATTGTTGGAATTGAGGATGGTTTTAGCCAATTTATACAACAACAATGTGTATATTAAAGTCTAAGGGTCAATCTTACGCTTTGGGTCAAATTTTAAATCAGGTGTAGATGAGTTTTTGACTTAAAATACATCAAAGTACTTATAGGAAACATTTAGGGTTAAAATTCATAAGTTAAAAAAGTCAAGGGGTGTAAATTCATATTTTAGGAAGAATATTTCAAACATAAAACCCAATTTTTTCATAACTATGGATAGGTTTGACCAAACATAGCATTACCTAATACCATTTTGGCCGGAAAAAATAAAAATAAAATATTGGAAATAATTTGAGGATTTTTTTGATGGCCACGCACCCTCACAGGGCTAGTTAATGCTTATGATTGAAAAGTTCATCTACAACCTCTTGATGGCTGACTTAGGTGTAACACCTCGTAATTCCGAGAACCTAGAATTTAATGATTTTGGGAGAAATAAAACTTTTTTAAATTTATAATTCGGATAGTTTATTTGAATTGGAGGAATTATTTAAATCTGACGAATTTAGATTTAATTATTCGGATTACTGTCGTGTCGCATTTTTTAGGTAAAAAATTAGAGAATGATATAAAGTATTTTTGATGACAATTCTGAATGCACGAATGTTTTTGGAAGGGTCGATATAGTTGAAAAAGAGTACCCCAGTGTGGTAATCGGGTCTCACGGCATTTTTAGGCATACCAGGGCCTACATGGGAGTGTTTGGGTCATTTAGGCTTGACCCATAAGCCTAAAAATGGGATTAAGATTTATAAAACTAATTGTAAGTGTATGGAATGATCGTTAACATAACTCTAAACATAGAAATTGAGAGCAAGGCATAAGGAGAAATTAGGGATCAACAGGAAGTCCTTAGGAGACAAATCAAGGAGCAATTGAGGGTGTTCTTTGTGGAATCATCATCAACACCAAAGGAATCAGTCTCTATGATTGTTATGGCAAGTGGTTAATTTGTTGCAGTTGTAATTTAGTGATAACTAATTCATATTATGGTGATATGTATAATCAAATCCGTTTTTGGGTGTCAGTTGATAATTAAAATGGGTCTTTCGAATGAGAGTAATATGTGTAGATTAATTACTTTGTTGATGTGAGACTATGATACGGGACTACTGAAATTATATTGTAGGGTGAAAATTAGTAAGTATTGATGACTAATTTCGAATATGAATAATAAATTGAAATCGGTGGAATAAAACCCGAGCCAATTTGGTAAATATTAGATTTATGTAAATTTATTGATGATTCAAGGTTTCTAGGGTGTTTATAACCAATTATTTCATGAATTGAATATTGATTTTGATTGGGTAAATGTTTGGGAGAGAATTAAAAAGCTTCAAGTTTCAAAAATGGTGGAAACAAAATCGGGGAAGAAAATGGATATTTGGTCGATCGATCGATCGACCTAAGGACTCAATTGATCGACCCCTTAAGTTATTGTAAAATATTATGTTGTAGATCTTTTCATCACAGTCGCGTGGGCGCTGACCTAGTATTTTTCTAATTTTTTATGGATTTGATATGATTTTTCTACGAAAATGTGCGTGAGACCGACATCTTTAGGAAGAAATAAATCTGGGTTATTTGGAGATGTTTGTAGATGAGTGAAGGACTTTGGAAAAATAATAAGGAATATTATTTTATCCTTGTATTAGATAGGTATGAATCCGGGGCATGAGTTTAGGAGTATTTAGAACGAATGACACTCGAAAATATATGAACATATTCGAATGGGAATTTTCGGATGAATTTAGCACATGGGTTGGTATCTTGCGGTGGAATTTAATTGATAAAAATTAAATGGAACCTAAGACCTAGAGTCTTATGGGATGACTATTAAGGAAAATTATTTAATAAGGTCATCAAACTTATTAATAGAATTTGCTGAAATAAATTCTAAAGGGTTAAATTACGGACCGAGTGAATACGTCCGGATATTGTAATTGAGTGCCACTACTTGAATAAATTAATTAATGTGTGAAATTAATTAAATTAAGAGTTGGGGAATTTGAATCGGATATGAAGGGCTAGTGAGGAGGGTTTTAGGCACAAAGTATCCAATTTAATTTATTATAGAGATGTATAATGAATTATTGAATCTTAAATTTAATGAGAGGTTTTAACCTTAATAGTGGGACTTGATCTACTAAATCCTAATGTGTAATGGTATGGACCAAATGAGTAAGTCTGGGTAATTTAGTTGGGTGACACTACTTAGATGATAATTTAATTCATGTGAGATTAATTAAATTACAAGTCGGGATATAGACTTGTGTATGTTGGGTTGGTGCTAAGGGATTTATGCACGGATTAGTTGGATTTAAATTAAATATATATATGTGGTGATTGTGTAGTGTATATATATATGCACTCTATAGAAATACTTAGGTGTGTGAATACCTAATGTATTGGGTACCCGGACCAAAGGATTTAATCGTATTGGGTACCCGGACCAATACCTTTAGTTTGAATTTGGGGTCGATGATTATCCAGACCAAATCGAACATGGCTAGAATTTGTGGTCGATGATTATCCAAACAAAATATAAATAATTATATTGGGTTCGATGGAGAGACGGACAAATATACATATGTATAACATTTACAATTTGGATCGAGGGTTATCCGGACCAATGTAAATGCTAGGATAATTGGGGTTAATGATTATCCGAACCAATAATCCTTATAGTATATATTGTGTGTGAAATATATGCTTCATGATATTCTACTTATGGGAGAAAGTAGACTCGTAGATGATATATATATATATATATATATATATATATATATATACATCTAAATGGTAAATTAAGTAGAGAGAAACTTAATTACAAGATTAAAAATAAATTAGGAATATCTGTAGTAATTAAGTAGTGAAACTTAATTATGTAAGTTGAATGATGATAGATAGGAAATGCTATATGAATTAAGTCGAGAAACTTACTTATGATTAAGCTAATAACATATTTGCATTGTTATTTATAATTGTGGATATCGAAATGAAAATTTAGGTTGAGAACGTTAGGTGTGCACTCTAGATGACTGGTTGATAGTATCTCAAGTGAGTGTGACACGAACCTAAATATGAAGAGCATTCATGAATTTTTAAATTGCTGCTTTTAATTCACTTGGTAAATATTTTCAATTTTTTTGGGGTTCTAACCCTTGCTATAAAAATATTTTCAAAACTTTTTAGGTGTCCAGCCACACGGACACCATACTTGATATCTATTCCAGGGACACACAACTGCGACACATGTGGATGCTAGCCGGGTTCGTATTTGACGCTCCATTACTTTGTTCCTAGATTAGGGATTTATTCTCAGTCACTGCTCAAGTAGGGCATGTTGCCCAGTTATTTTTAAATTCAGTTTTCGGATTATTTTATTATTGTTGGGTATTTATTTAGTTTAGAATTTTAGCTGATAGTTTATTCGACAAGTTTTTTATTAATTATTGAGTTTGTTCAGTTCCAGATGGTGTGATTGGTTTAGTTTATATTTTTTCATGTTGGGTTGTTTAATTAAAAAGATAAAATTTGACACCAGCTTTTTAAATACTCCATGGTTAGAAATGTTTTAAAAAGTTTTCGACACTGATGCTAAGAATGAACCAAATGAGATTCCTGTTTAATTTGGTATAGGACTGATCACCCAGTATTTTATTAGGCGGGGTGTCACATATGGTATCAGAGCATTATGTTTTAGTGTCCTTAGGATGTGTGCATATTTTCACGTTTCATCTTAGCGTTCTTTAATATAGATCCTCATTATAGGATTGTCTTATTCCTCTACGTGTACGACTTACGTTCTCCTGCTATTAAGTATAGTGGACCTGATTCATATATGATTTTGGTTGGTATGGTACATTGACCAATATCGGGAAACCAATGAGGGATGTTAGAAGTACTGCAGGAGGAGAGGAGAGGCGAAAAACGTAGGGTATTCGAGGAACGATGACCATGATAGAGGTCACCATAATTAATGTTTGGGGAAATTGACGAATAGGATAATCACTCGGGGACAGTAGTTTCCCCAAGAACTTTTATAGAGAATGGTGATACAACTTCGGACTCACCCAACATTGTAGGTAAGGAGAGAGTGTTGGGGAGGATTATTTTGAGGATTCATTTGAAGGATTCATGGAAAGAAAGGAAGTGTGATGGACTAATGGATGGAGTTAATCCAAAGGAAATTGTGTGGGGTAGAGTGAAGCGGCATCGTAAATATATCGTGGACAAATTTTAGCTCATAGGAGCAGCATTGGGTGACGAGAGTCAGTTACCATGTAAGAATAAGAATATGTAATTAAACGAGAAATTTTGGATACAATGTGATCATAAGATCATCCATCCACTATTAAGACAGGGATGCAAGTGGAATTTCATTTTTTATTAAGTGGTTAAGACAGTGATCGATCGTGAGAGAGATGATACTTTGTTTAGTGAACTTCATAACCGATGAAGGGGATACGAAGAATAATAAAGGAAGCCGTATGGGGATAATGAACCATGGGAGAATACACAAGGATGGATGGGAAATTCGACTAGGTTGACTAGTCTTGAAATCATCAATATCTTTTGTTTGCAAGCTTACATTAATGCTTATAAGATAAAGGATCCCATAGGGTTGGAGAATTTAAGCTAAGAGCAAGATTAGATTAAATGGTGCTAGTGAAGCACGACAGAAGGGTATACCCAGTAAAGGACCCATTTAAATGCTTTAAATTAATTGAATTCCTACCAAGTGATGGTGGATTCAGTCAGGGTGGCTAACGATGAGTTCCTAAGGACCAGCGGAGCCTAAAGGGATAATGGGAGGGGTAGTCATGATGGTTAAGGCTACCAGGTCCGAGAGAAGGACATGCCAACATGGAAAGTGGAGGAAAAATAGGAGAGGGAACACTAAGGTGTCCTATGTGTGGAGTGTAGGAGCACCTATATTAAAATTTCCTATAACAGGAAAGGCAAAACAATCTGGCTGGGAGACAGACAGGAATTGTGCCACTAGGGCACAACAGCAATAGAAGCAAGACTTCTGGTAGGAGTATATGACTAAAAGTTTGAAGTCCGAAAGTTATAAACCAGAGAGTGGTAAGTTCAGGTAGGACCAACAAGGTCCTCAATATCAACATAAGCACATTCATTCCTCAGGGACATTGGGAATGAGAGAATATATGGGGAGGCCAGTAGGGCCAGAAGAAAGAGAGTTATTTGGCAATTATTATAATTATGGAGATAGGGACCGTAGGAAGAAGGATTGACCTATAGAAACGCAGGGGAGACTACATGATGAGATCCTGAATATGAGACCATTATAGAAAATTGTGCATTAGTTCCGGCATGAGAGTTATGTTGAGGAATTCTTGACAGGTAATCTAGACGGCAATTAAAGATAGAGCTTTTCCTTATCCGTATTAGTATGTGATACATTTATAGTGACATGGGTGAGTCACAACATTTGATTATTAGCACTGAAATTCGCGAGTGAGTCGGATATTGTGGGTGCATTGGTAGTAGTGGATTTATGATGTATATGTATGATTAGTTACCGAGGGGTACCATAAATTTTAGTGGCGCCTATGAGAGAACGGGTGTACACTAAGTATTGATGAAATAAGTTCTAGTTATGTATGTATGTATTTATGTATATAAAATTTACATTGGGGTCGAGCGCATTCCGAACCAATGTAAATGGGAAGATAAATTGGGGTCGAGGTGCAATTCCCGAACCAATATATGAAAGTGACTTTGAGGTCGAGGTGATATTCCGAACCAATATTCCCTGAGTATGCATTTTTAATGTATATTTCATGTGAAATATATATGATTTGATTACCTTACTTATGCATGATAGTAAATAGTGAAGTATGCATTTATAATATATATTGTGTGTGAAATATATACGATATGATTGCTCCACTTATGTGTGCCAATAGATATCAAGGTATGCACTTATAAATATATTGTGTGTGAATTATATAATGTGTTACTAATCTTACTAATGAGTAATAGTAAGAAGACTAGATAGTGTATATCTAAAATAAAGAACAATTTTTCTAATGAGTGATAGTAAATGCGCGGTATTGTATGTTGTCTTTTATGGCATAAGAGTGGAGGTTTATACTTTTATGTTAAAAGACGAGCATTTGGGGGTCCCTTGTTTGGATTTCGCTCTGCGAGACGTCCTACGCATGAAACTTAGCGCAATGTTAGAAGTGGGGAGATGTTTGATCATTATTACATGAGTTGGGTACCTAGGTTATTGTTTATATATGTCGTTAAAATTGTGAGATGGAAGATATATTATGATTTCATGCTGGAAGAAGCTGGGATTATTTGTGCCATCGAGCACGGGTACAGGGTGTATTGGCACCCTGGTTAGCTAATTTGATTTTAAAATAAGTCGCGATTAAAAGTGGGAAGAGATAAGTGTCGCGATATTAGAGGTATGGGATTAGAGAGATATTCAAAGTTTGGAGTACTAGGATTAACTTAATTTCGAGGACGGAATTCTTTTGTAAGTGGGGAAGTTTGTAACACCTCGTAATTCTGAGGACATAGAATTTAATTATTTTGGGAGAAATAAAAATTATTCAAATTTGAGAATTTTAAATTTATAATTTGGAGAGTTTATTTGAATTGGAGGAATTATTTAAATATGATGAATTTAGATTTAATTATTCGAATTATTATAGTGTCGCATTTTTTAGGTAGAAAATTAGATAATGTTATAAAGTATTTTGGATGACAATTCTGAGTGCACGATTGTTTGCGAAAGGGTCAAGTTAGTCAGAAAAGAGTCTGGGGTTTGTAATCAGGTCTCGAGGTATTTTTAGGCATAACCGGGCCCATGGGAGTGTTCGAGCCATTTGGGATTGACCCATAAGTCTAAAAACGGGATTAGGATTTATAAAAATAATTGTAAGTGTATAGAATGACAGTTAACATAACTCTAAACCTAGAAATTGAGAGCAAGGCAGAGGGGGAAATTGGTTATCAACAGGGAGTCTTTGGGAGACAAATCAAGGAGCATTTGGGGGATTTTTTTTGTGGAATCATCAACACCAAAAAAATTAGACTCTACGATTGTTAAGAAAAATGGTTAATTTGTTGCAATTTTAATTTGTGATAACCAATTCATATTATGGTGATGTGTATAATCAAATCTGTTTTTGGGTGTGTGTTGATAATTAAAATGGGTCTTTCGAATGAGAGTAATATGTGTACATTATGAAAAAAGTACCACCTAAGTCATTTAATTCAAGATTAAACTATCTAAATGGCTCCGAACAGTTTGTTGAAGAAGCTCTTTTCTTAAAACAAATTCTTAACACAAGATGTGTAAAATAGCATGAACGCGTTATTTAAGGTATAGATTTACCAGTTTTGAAAACAAAAACTAAAGGAACTTAAATCAACACAACCTCAAGAAAGGTATGAGAGGAAGAGGAAGTATACAATTAAAATTTTAACGTGGTAAAGCCCCACCCAATTGGAGAAACATCCACGGAGGTCTCTACAACTAAAAAGTAAAAATCCACTAAAATATAGTAACAGTTTACAAACTATATAATAATTAAGACACACAATCAGACCTAATTCTAAGTTCATAAGTGTAACAAGTCCATTGGATTTTTTGACTTCTCCAAAGGCTCTGATGTTTTTTATGTTATCTTAGCTTTGTAACTCTACTCTTTTTAGCTTTACGTCAACTCAAAAGTCAAAGATCTCAATACCAAAACTTTTCACTATAGTAGTGTGAAGGTGTAAGTGGTGATGTGCTCTAAATCACATG
The DNA here is from genome assembly GCA_949130495.1 of Sambucus nigra. Lineage (NCBI taxonomy): Eukaryota > Viridiplantae > Streptophyta > Magnoliopsida > Dipsacales > Adoxaceae > Sambucus > Sambucus nigra. The sequence continues at coordinate 148,665,300 of OX422220.1, forward strand.
CATTCAACTAACACACAATTAATTACAGACATAATGCTAATCAAATTACAAACAGATCTCAAATATGTAAATATTTCCAAAATCAGTTTAATCAAAACTATCAGACTTTGGATCTTTCAATATATCCACAGATTAAGAGGGAATCTTGCATTAAACACGAGCCAAGATCCTAAACACTTTTTGATTTTGAAAATGTACAAAATATTTCACAAAATGTGAAATATGTGAAAGTGTAAATCCCCAATCAAGATCTTAAACTAGATCTAAGTCTAAATTTTCAAAGAAACTCAAATCAGAAACAATTTTGTTGGTTTTAGGGTATGAAAACATAACAGTTGAAAACAACCAACAAAATTGTGATTTCTCGAAATAAGAAATCAGAAAAAAATATATATAAACGTGGAATGTATCACATAATGTCAATCTCAGTCTTCTATGAGAGAAAATCATATCAAACTATTGTGATTAAGTTGGAAAAGAGATAAAGGACATAAGAGGAGTGATCTATACAACTCTCGAACTAACAGACTCTCAGAAATATTTTTCTGGTGAGATTTGGCTTGAGTTTAATTTAGGGTTTCCTATTTATCTCTTCTCTCTCTCTCTCTCTCTCTCTCTCTCTCTCTCTCTCTCTCTCTCTCTCTCTCTCTCTCTCTCTATTTATCTATCTATCTATCTATCTATTTATCTATCTATCTATCTATCTATCTATCTATCTATCTATCTATCTATCTATCTATCTATCTATATATATATATCTTCTCTCTTCTCTCTTTATTTTCTCTCATAGAAGACTGTAGAACTTCTAAGAAAATGAATGGTCACAATTAAGTCTCAAATGATCAAGGTAAATCTAATGGCCAGTAATGCACCGTAATTATAACACCTCAGAATTGTTTAAATGAAAACAGAAGGATTAGATAAAAATGAATATAGGACATAGATTAAAAGATTCCAACGGTTCACAATCAAACACAGGAATGTGAGGGAAAGGAAACACACATCCAACCGTTGTGAGATTAACACGTGAAGTCTCTAATGGCTTGTAAAATGCGTGTTTTTAGACTCACATAAATACGAATTGTGTCCACACAATTATCAAGCGCTTTTGGTTTCTACCCAACAGGTTTTTAACAGCTTAATGAAATTACAAGTCAGCTCATAAACTTTCAAAAGCCAAATTAAAAATTTCTAAAGATTATTTAAAAAATCTTAGAAATTATTTAAAATATCCCAAAAATTATGGAAAATTTATTTTAATTGGAATTAACTCACACACCCTCATATTATGAAGAATGCAATCTCATATGCAACACATAAATTATCCTAGGTTTGGTGTTCGTGTTTATACCTTTGGACTATTAGAGGAAATCAAAATGTAGAGTCTGAAGGCTTGTTGGTTTGAAATGGGTATGACTCAATTTTGTCATTCTTTCCAAACTAGATGAGCACCTACATAATATAAACTCAAGTGAGTCAATGATATAGGGTTTTTCAATCTCCCCTTTTGGAAATATGAGACAAAATCTCCTTTGAGTCATCTAGGACTCGTAGCGATACAAAAGAATAGGAAAAACTTAGTCCTATACAAAAATTCTATCTACCTAATATCATAGAAAGAGAAAATTACATAACTCAACTAGATACATACCAATACCTTCTCAAAATTCTGTTGCAAATGAAGGTACTAATTCATGAAAATAAGATAACTAAGATCAAGATTTTTAGTTGAGAATACACCAAAATGTCCAAGAGGACTCAAATTTCTACCCCATTTTGTCTCAAATGGACAAAGGGGAAAGTAAAGAAGTTGGAAACAATAAATCATTTTTCTGCAATAACCATAGCAATAGATTTGCGTAAAGATTCAAATAAAAGAAAGTCTAATTGTTTAGTAAACATGTCAAGTAATTGTATTTCAGTAGGTAGGTCATTAAATTCTAACTCCTTAGATTCAACTAACTCGCGTATGAAATGATATCTCATTTTAATATGTTTGGTACGAAAGTGCTGAACTGGATTTTTAGAAACATTAATCGCGCTTTGATTGTCACAATAGAGATGTAACTTATCTTCAGTTATACCGCAATCTTTCAGCATTTGTTTCAGCCAAAGTAATTGAGCACAATAGCTTCTTGCTGCAATATATTCGGATTCGGTAATAGACAAGGAAGTGTAGTTTCGTTTCTTACTACTCCATCCTACCAAATTTTTACCAACATAGTAACACGCTCCTGAAGTAATCTTACTATCATCGGTACACCCAGCCCAATCAGCATCGGTGTAACCTACTATAGTACTAGAAGTGTCTTTAGTGTACCAAAGTCCTAAGTTTAGAGTGCCTTTAATGTATTAGATTATTCTTTTAATGCATAATAAATGACTCTCCTTAGGATTGTTTTGATATCGGGCACACACGCAAATAGAGTACATGATATCAGGACGGGTGGCCGTAAGGTAAAGTAAGATTCCTATCATACTACGGTACAAGGTAGAATCAATTGATTTCCCATTCTCATCTTTAGAAAGTTTGACCGAAGTAATCATAGGAGTCCTGGCTTCTTTAGCTGTTTCAAGGCCAAAATTATTGACAATCTCTAAAGCGTATTTGGATTGAGATAGAAATAATCCATCTAAATTTTGTTTAACTTGGATCCCTAAGAAGAATTGTAACTCCCCCATAAGTGACATTTGAAATTCTTTGTGCATAATGTCCGAGAATATCTTAACTTCTAAAGGGGAGGTGGATCCAAAAATGATATCGTCAACATAAACTTGAGCTATAGTAATGTTATCATCAAAATGTTTGACAAATAAGGTTTGATAATTCCATCCACTCCCAAATCCGTTGTCTAAAAGAAAGGTGGATAGGCGCTCATACCAAACTCTAGGAGCTTGATTTAACCCATAAACATCTTTTTTAAGACGATAGACATAATTTGGGGGATGAGGGTCAATGAACCCTTTGGGTTGTTCTATATAGGTCTCCTCAGTTAAAATTCCGTTAAGGAAGGATAACTTAACATCCATTTGATATAGAGTGAACTGCAAATGATAAACTATGGCAAAAAGTAAGTGAACAGATTCGAGGTGAGTGACAGGATAAAAAGGTTCCTCGAAATCTATTCCTTCAATCTGAGAGTAGCCATGTTCAACTAATATATCTTTATTCGGAATATCATCCCAAATTCATAAGTATTATTTTTAAAAATCTAACGTGTGCCAATAAACCTTTTATTTTCAGGCTTGGATACAAGATACCATACATCATGAATGACAAACTGAAGAAGTTCCTCCAACATAGCACTTATCCACAAAGTTTTATTCGAGGCTTAATTTACAATCTTTGGCTCAATAAGAGACACAAAGCATGAAAAATGAGAAATGTTACGAAGTTGAGATCTTATAGGAACAGGCTCAGTAAGATTACCAACTACACTATCTAAAGGATGATTTTTGGAAACACAGTTAGGTACTTCTGGGGTATCAGTTGGTAAGGATTCAACTATTTCTGGAGATTCATAATTTAAAATCTTTTCGTACTCATGCACAATAATTGGTTCTTTAGTCTTATTTTCTACATTAGTGTCACTTACAACCACATTAATGGATTCCATCATGGTTTTGGTACGAAGATTGTAGACACGGTAGGCTCTACTATTTGGAGAATATCCTAAGAAAATGGCTTTATCTCCTCTGGTTTCAAATTTAGATAGATGTTCTCTGTCCTTACAGACATAACAGGTTCTACCAAAGGTTTTAAATTATTTTAGTTTAGGTTTCTTCCCATATCAAATCTCATAGGATGTTTGTTTGGTATTTTTCCTTAACTAGACTCGATTGATTATATAACAAGCAGTACGAATGGATTCTACCCAAAAATATTTAGGTAGGTTCTTCGAATGAATCATCACATGGGCCATTTTTGGAAGAGTGCGATTTTTACGCTCAGCTATTCCATTTTGTTGAGGTGTCTTAGGATCACTAAATTCATGTTTGTAACCATTATAGTCACAATATTCAATGACACCTGAATCTATGAATTCTCATCCTCTATCACTACGAATTCTATCTACTTGGGAGTCCTTTTTGTTTTCTATATGAACTAAGATTTATAAAAACTTACGGAAGGTTTTTGATTCATGTTTTAAAAAGTCACCCCAGGTAAATCGAGTGAAGTCATCAACCATAAAGAGGATGTAACTGTTGCCACAAAGACTAAAAGTAACAGAAGGACCCATTAGGTCCATATGAATGAGTTTTAGAGGTTTAGATGATACAATTTCTTTTTCTTTCTTATGGGAAGCCTTGACAATTTTCCCTTCTTAACATGGATCGCAAAAAATGTTTGAAATTGGTTTGATCTTAGGAAGACCTCTAACTATCTCTTGGGAGAACAATTTGCCAAGACTATCATAATTAATGTCACCCAACCTATTATGCCATATCGCATTGTCATCCATTCTAGCAATGTTACAAACCTTTATACTTGGATTGACTGTATAACAATTATCTGGAGTACTGAGTCCTGTAATAATTCAATCACCTTTTTCATTTATAATTTTGCAATTGTTTTTTGAAAAAGTGACAATATGGTTTGACTCACAAAAGTGTGATATACTTAGTAAATTGTCTTTAAGACCTTTTACTAAGAGAAGATCTTCAAGAATGGGTAATCCTTCTTCATGGAGTATTCCTTTACCAATGATCTGGGATGATACACCATCTCCAAACAAGATTTTTCCTCCGGAGAAGTTGGTTTTGTTTGAAAGTTTGGAATCATCCCCAGTCATATGTTTGGAACCACCTGAATCTAAATTCCATCCAGTTATCGTATGTTCATCTTTAAAAGCATTGATCATAATGTTGCATTTCAACTGGGTAATAGATCATATTTCCTAACCCAAATTGGTTTAGTTTTCAATTTGCGCTTATTAGATCGTATTTGATCAAACATGTGAGCTTTTGTCTTTTCTTTAAAAGATTTTTGCGCATATTTATTAGTACCCGTTGAAAAGTAGCCGATTTAATTTATTGTAGAGATGTATAATGAATTATTGAATCTTAAATATAATGAGAGGTGTTAACCTTAATAGTCCGACTTGATGTAATAAATCCTAATGGGTAAAGGTATGGACCGAATGCGTAAGTCGGGGTATTGTAGTTTGGTGACACTACTTAGATGATAATTTAATTCATGTGCGATTAATTAAATTACATGTCAGGATATAGACTTGGTTGTGTTGGACTGGTGCTAAGGGATTTAAGCACGAATTAGTTGGATTTAAATTAAATATATATGTGGTGACTGTGCAGTATATATATATATATATATATATATATATATATATATATATATATATATATATATATATATATATATATATATATATATATATATATATATATATATATATATATTTGTGGGTACCCAGATTTGTCATCACAGGCCCAGATGAGTATCCCAATAGAAACGACCCAAAGTCTGGGCCCCTTGCATATCAACTGAATTCAGTTATAACTTAGTCCTCTTCTAAAATCTCGTATCGAGATATCCTAGGAGTCGAAGATGGATGAGGGGGAGTCCAACACCCCCACTCTCCGATAATAAACATGTATATAATAAACTCTAAGCCTGGGGCAAGAGGCACGATTTGTATTCTCTGAAAAACACTCCCCCGAGTATATAGAAATAATACTGATTGCACCACCGTGGATGTAGGCATTCTTGCTAAACCACGTACATATTGTGTGTGATTGGCATTCATTATCTTCTTTTATTTGTTTGAGTGATTGGGCTTTTATCATTTATTTGTTTTGAACATAATTGTCACCACAATTGGCGTCGTCTGTGGGAAATGTTTATCTTCCTTGAAGAAATCCCTCACCAACAAAGAAGCTAGAGGTGATGAGAATATACGAAATTTGGTCCGAAGAGAGATGGACCAACACCTAGCACATTGGGGTGCTAGATCAACTAGGGAGCTTGCTCGGCGAGCTCTCAAGACCCAAATGAAATCCCCATTTTCGAGGGAGATAGAAGAAGAGGAAGCCCCCAAGAAATTTTCTATTTTGAGATTTAAAATCTATGACAAAAAAACTGTTCGTATCGATCATGTTAGGCAGTACAAAAAAGCCATGGCTCTATAGAACCACCAAGATGCACTAATGTGCCAGATTTTCCCCTCGAGCTTGCATGATGTGGACCATAATTGGTTCAAGAGGCTCCCTCCTAGGTCCATCAGAAGCTTTAAATCCCTCCTCGAGCTCTTCACGGCTCGCTTCATTACTAGCATCTCCCATCCTAAGAGGATGGATGCTTTGCTAACAATGAAGAAGACATCACAGGAGATCCTTCGAGACTATGTAAATAGGTACTGGGAGTTGTTCAATGAGGCTGAGGACTGCTCAGAATAGGTAGCAGTGGCCTCTTTCAAGATCGTCCTACCAAATTCTTGCCTTCTGCATCAATCCCTAATGAAGAAGGAGGACACAACCATAGATCACTTGATGTCTCACATCGAGAAATACGCCAAAGTGAAGGGTGTGACCTACCTAAATATAGGGGAGAACGGTTAAACTAAGCTCACTGCCAAGGGAAATGATAAGGTCGAGAACCAGAAGAAAGGGGGCAAGAATGGCTCCAAGAATAGAGGTAAGAACGATTCTTCAAAAGCATTTCAGGTAGTGAACACTATCTTCAAAGAATCAATCTACAAGATCTTGGTGAAGATCAAAGACGAACAATTTATTAAATAGCCCAGAAAGATGGGAGGAGATCCCTCAAAGAGAAACAACATGCTGAGATGTGCTTTTCACAAAGAGGGAGGACACAAGACTCAGCATTGCAAGTCTCTTAAGTCTCACCTCGAAGAACTAGCCCAGACAGGGATCCTGAGCGAGTTTATGGAGAAGAAAGTAGAGAAACTCGCTGCCAATGTAGATACGAGGATCAACGCTGTACTCGAGGATGATGCTGGTCATGAATTTGCAGTAATTCATGATGAATTTGACATGAAGCAGATTCAAGGGAATTCAACTCGGTTGGAAGTAAAAAAGCTTACAGTAGTAATGGAAACTTTTTAGATTGATCCAGTGAAGATGCCGTCAGGAAAGTATTGGCGAGCAGATGATGTCGACTATAGCAAACACATGATGTTTATAGATGAAGATCTGGTGGGGGTAAGAACCCCACATCATGACTCCTTGATCATTACGCTTAGGATAGCTAACTATGACGTCGACAAGTTGCTCGTCGACCAAGGAAGATCATCCAAGGTAATGTATCTCGAACACTTCAAAAAGTTGAAGCTAAGCGTTGCAGACTTGAAGGAAGCCACTGTCCCTCTAGTTGGCATTGTCGAAAAAGTGACTATTCCACTGGGAAAGATCATGATGCCCATAAGGGAGGGAAGTGTCTCCAAGATGAATGAGTTTCTGGTGGTCGACATCGACTCGCCATATCAAGCTATTCTCGACAGGGGGTGGCTACATACAATGAAGGCAATCCCTTTAACCTACCATCAGAAACTAAAGTACGTGACTGAGCGAGGAGTAATTGAGATTCATGGAGATTAGGCGATTGCAAGAAGGTGATTTATAGCAGCCATCCACCCAAAACCAGAGAAGAAGGTCGAGAAGGCCAAAAAGAAAGTCAAGGAGAAGGAAGGTCTGATACCTTCAAAATATCAGTTAAGACATGGAAGGCTCAGAGTGGAGGAAATCAGGCTCCTTCCCTTTGAGCGGGTCGTCAAAAACCTAGAGGAGATAAAAGTCGGTGGAAGCAAAAAAGATAGGAGTTTCTTGATCGGGACATCCCTTACAGATCAAGAGAAGAAAGAATTAACGGTGCTACTTGTTACACCCCGCTAATTAAATACCGGGCGATCAATCCTTTATTAAATTAAAATCAAGGTGAACCGTTGGTTCATTCTTAGCATCACTGTCGCACATAAGATTTTCAAATTAAACACCCTAAATAATTAAGCTAAGTGTCAAACCCATTTAAAAACCTTATTTCCACTTTATTTAAATCGAATTATAAAACCTTTGACCATTAACATTTTAAGAGTCACACATTAAGTGTAAGAATGTAAATGAGCATTCAAGAATTAAACCATCAAATAACAAATCCCAACATTAAAACACCAAAGGAAAACATCCTGACAGTAGTAAATCCCAAAGTAAAAATACTGAAAGTAAGAGAATTACAATCTCTGAAAAAACCAACTGAATAAGGGAAAAGGCGACACATGCCCCACTGGATAAAACCGAACTAGAAGTGAAGTCAACAATGAGGTCATCTAAGCAATGGTCTGCAACTCCCACAAAAGCTACAGCACGTTCCTTCCAAAGAATCCTAAGCATGGCGCCCCTGCGGAGGGGCACCAGTAATATATATATATATATATATATATATATATACACACACACAGACACACACACAAGAGAGGAGATAATAGCAAATGGGTCAGAGCCCGATTGTAAAATAGTTTAGCAAGTATTTAAAATGCTTACCGGCTAATGCAACAATCATATTAGTATGCGACACTCTCTGGAGAATTCTCACCTCTCATCTAGTGTGCAAGTTTACCGTACTAATGAATCTCATATATCTCTCTAACGTACTCTCCATAAGTCTTATCATGTGAAATTAAGGTTATGATATTCACTTTAGAAAATCTATCTCTTCAAGATTTCTTAAGTTATTTAGAATAGCTCCGTATCGTTATAAAGTTTCTGAATACTTATATTAAAGCGAAGCATTTATTCATTTATTAACTACTTATACGCACAGTATAAAGTTCCAATATAGATATACTTATAAATATTAGTTACACATATAATATATATACTAACGTCACCCCACATAAAAATCTATGGTGCAAAGTTTCCATATATAAGTATATATATATATACCAATTTCTCATATAATATATATATATACTATCTGCACCCCATATACAAACAATGGTGCTGTGATACTCTGCTATCAAGTCCCCGTATTACTCGTACTAAGGTAATACTAGTTCGGAATCTCTCTCGAATGGTATTAACACAAAACACATACAACTGAGGCGAAGCATAGTTCCAAGTCAATAAGAGGTCAGCACATACCCTCACGTCTCTTAGGACCGTCTTACTATCGATCAGATAGCCTGTACCAAGGATTTCTATGTTCTAGGGTACAAGTCAATATCCCCCATAAAGATCCCATCGAGATAAGACTGTCCCGGCGCGATAACCTCCGTGATAGCAAGTAGCGCGTGCATGATTTTTACACGTATATAAGATATATGAACAATCACACAGTCATATAGATATATAATCATTCACATCCACATTACTAAATTAGGTGCGCTCACGACCCATAATTATAATTATCCGTTATTACACATTTTACTATATTATTTCGTATAACGGACTCGTCCATTTTATTCTTGTGATTAAGTTATTCTAAATTCACTTCTCGTCTCTCGAAGTATTCTCTTTACCTAAGTACAATTTCAGTAGGCCCTCACTTACCTTCTAATCCAACTTCCTAGACATTTTGATTATTAAAGCAACGCACGTATGATTTCCTAAGTATGAATATCTTCTCGTTTACCCCTTCATTTCCTTTTCACATTAAAGTCCCACTTATTGGGGTTTATCTTGACCCTACTGGTCCTTTTTATGTCCCATTATGTTCTAGCCACCCTAATCAAGGTTTACTACGCATAAAATCTGATTAAGCTAACAAGAGCAAAACTGCAGTTTTCTAGGAGGGGTCGATCGATCGATGAAATGGGCTCGATCGATCGATCAAGCAGTTATGGCGAAACTGCCGAAAACCCAACTACGCAAATCATACCCCAAACTTATCCAAATCATCATGTTTCAGTCCCAAACTCCCAACCACTTATACTACAAGTGTTGTATACCCATAGAAAATCTATCTCTTCAAGATTTCATAAGTTATTTAGAATAGCTCCGTATCGTTATAAAGTTTCTGAATACTTATATTAAAGCGAAGCATTTATTCATTTATTAACTACTTATACGCACAGTATAAAGTTCCAATATAGATATACTTATAAATATTAGTTACACATATAATATATATACTAACGTCACCCCACATAAAAATCTATGGTGCAAAGTTTCCATATATAAGTATATATATATATACCAATTTCTCATATAATATATATATATACTATCTGCACCCCATATACAAACAATGGTGCTGTGATACTCTGCTATCAAGTCCCCGTATTACTCGTACTAAGGGAATACTAGTTCGGAATCACTCTCGAATGGTATTAACACAAAACACATACAACTGAGGCGAAGCATAGTTCCAAGTCAATAAGAGGTCATCACATACCCTCACGTCTCTTAGGACCATCTTACTATCGATCAGATAGCCTGTACCAAGGATTTCTATGTTCTAGGGTACAAGTCAATATCCCCCATAAAGATCCCATCGAGATAAGACTGTCCCGGCGCGATAACCTCCGTGATAGCAAGTAGCGCGTGCATGATTTTTACACGTATATAAGATATATGAACAATCACACAGTCATATAGATATATAATCATTCACATCCACATTACTAAATTAGGTGCGCTCACGACCCATAATTATAATTATCCGTTATTACACATTTTACTATATTATTTCGTATAACGGACTCGTCCATTTTATTCTTGTGATTAAGTTATTCTAAATTCACTTCTCGTCTCTCGAAGTATTCTCTTTACCTAAGTACAATTTCAGTAGGCCCTCACTTACCTTCTAATCCAACTTCCTAGACATTTTGATTATTAAAGCAACGCACGTATGATTTCCTAAGTATGAATATCTTCTCGTTTACCCCTTCATTTCCTTTTCACATTAAAGTCCCACTTATCGGGGTTTATCTTGACCCTACTGGTCCTTTTTATGTCCCATTATGTTCTAGCCACCCTAATCAAGGTTTACTACGCATAAAATCTGATTAAGCTAACAAGAGCAAAAATGCAGTTTTCTAGGAGGGGTCGATCGATCTTTGAAATGGGCTCGATCGATCGATCAAGCAGTTATGGCGAAACTGCCGAAAACCCAACTACGCAAATCATACCCCAAACTCATCCAAATCATCATGTTTCAGTCCCAAACTCCCAACCACTTATACTACAAGTGTTGTATACCCATAGAAAATCTATCTCTTCAAGATTTCTTAAGTTATTTAGAATAGCTCCGTATCGTTATAAAGTTTCTGAATACTTATATTAAAGTGAAGTATTTATTCATTTATTAACTACTTATATGCACAGTATAAAGTTCCAATATAGATATACTTATAAATATTAGTTACACATATAATATATATACTAACGTCACCCCACATAAAAATCTATGGTGCAAAGTTTCCATATATAAGTATGTATATATATATATATATATATATACCAATTTCTCATATAATATATATATACTATCTGCACCCCATATACAAACAATGGTGCTTTGATACTCTGCTATCAAGTCCCCGTATTACTCGTACTAAGGGAATACTAGTTCGAAATCACTCTCGAATGGTATTAACACAAAAGACATACAAATGAGGCGAAGCATAGTTCCAAGTCACTAAGAGGTCAGCACATACCCTCACGTCTCTTAGGACCGTCTGACTATCGATCAGATAGCCTGTACCAAGGATTTCTATGTTCTAGGGTACAAGTCAATATCCCCCATAAAGGTCCCATCGAGATAAGACTGTCCCGATGCGGTAACCTCCGTGATAGCAAGTAGCGCGTGCATGATTTTTACACGTATATATGATATATGAACAATCACACAGTCATATAGATATATAATTATTCACATCCACATTACTAAATTAGGTGCGCTCACGACCCATAATTATAATTATCTGTTATTATACATTTTACTCGATTATTTTGTATAACGGACTCGTCCATTTTATTCTTGTCATTAAGTTATTATAAATTCACTTCTCGTCTCTCGAAGTATTCTCTTTACCTAAGTACAATTTCAGTAGGCCCTCACTTACCTTCTAATCCAACTTCCTAGACATTTTAATTATTAAATCAACACACGTATGATTTCCTAAGTATGAATATCTTCTCGTTTACCCCTTCATTTCCCCTTCACATTAAAGTCCCACTTATCGGGGTTTATCTTGACCCTACTGGTCCTTTTTATGTTCCATTATGTTCCAGCAACCCTAATGAAGGTTTACTATGCATAAAATCTGATTAAGCTAACACGAGCAAAAATGCAATTTTCGATCGATCGATGAAATGGGCTCGATCGATCGATCAAGCAGTTATGGCGAAACTGCAGAAAACCCAGCTACGAAAATCTTATCCCAAACTCATCCAAATCTTCATGTTTCAGTTCCAAACTCCCAACCACTTATACTACAAGTGTTTTATACCCATATAAACAATATCCTACGTAAAACATGCGAGTTTTCATCAACTATAACAAAATAAAAGGGTAAAATCTATATAATTCTCAGGAACCCTAATATTTTTCTTTAACTTTGTTTCTTCCATTATTTTTCCATATTTTCTATCATTAACACCATGAAAATTCGTGATTCAACCTCTACATGTGAAATGGATTTCCAGAATATGATCTTTACCTCTACAACATGTAATTTTTGTCTCCAATTAATGTTTTATTTCAAGAACACTAATTCTAATCAACCCTAAACTAATATAAAAGAAGCATTAATTTGATTGAAGCAAGATAGATACTTGCCTAAAATTTAAAGTTCTTATTTGTGGAAGAATTTGGTGTGGTTGAAATCCTCGTTGCGCGATCTACCATTTGGTGGTGACAGCGGTGCAACCGGAGGAGTTCTTGGCCTAGAACTCCTTCGAAAGCTTCTCCTCTTCCTCTCCAATGGCCGTAATTAGTTTTTGGTTATGAAAACCCTAGAAGACAACACTTACCATCTGATATAATGCTAGAAAATTCGTGGGTTTAATTACCCATAATTACAAAATGTCCAAAACGACCTCCCAGGGTACTAATTAAGCCTAAAAATGCCCCGAGTCCCAAACTAAACTCCCGGGTACATTATTTTGACTATCTCGACCCTTCTGGACACTTTGGCGCACTCGAAATGACCATACGGGAAACTTATAATTTATTCACTTTATATAATATTAATTTAGTCCTGACACGACACATGCGCGTCCTGACTTAATTTCCATAATTGTCATTTTATTCACACATGACAATTTTTATAAAATCAATCTCATATATTACTATACTCATCCAGTAACATTCAACAAATTTCTAATAATTACTAACTCTCGTCACGCTAGTAAATATTTAAAACAACTTTCCAGATTAAAATTAAATTAATTTATCTCCATTAAATTTAATAAATCCCTGAATTTAAAAGCCATAAAAATACGGGGTATTACACTAATGAGAAGTAACCTAGACATTTTCGCGTGGGAACTTTACCAGCTACCTGGCATTAATCCTAGTGTGGTTTGACATAGGTTACACGTCGACCCCACTTTCAGGCCTATCGTGTAGAAAGCACGACGAACCGCGCCCGAGAAGGCTAAGGCCATGGAGAAAGAAGTTGAAAAGATACTGGATGCAGGATCCATACGGGATGTTCAATTACCTAAATGGATATCCAACCCAGTAGTAGTTCCAAAGAGCAATGGGAAATGGAGATTTTGTATTGACTTCACTGACCTTAACATGGCATGATCAAAGAACAATTTCCCTCTCCTAAAGATTGACCAATTGGTGGACGCCACAACAGCTCACGAGAGAATGAGTTTTCTGGACGCATATTCGGGGTATCATCAGATCCCTCTGCATGCACCAGACCAAGACAAGACAACATTCATCACTACTGTTGGATTATACTGCTACAAAGTTATGCTCTTTGGGCTCAAGAATGCAGGAACAACTTTCCATAGGCTAGTCACCAAGATGTTCAAAGATCGAATGGGAGATACAATAGAGGTCTACATCGACGATATGTTCGTCAAGAGTAAGCTCAAAGAGGACCAACTCTTAGATCTATAAAATAACTTCGAGATCCAAAAAAAATACCAAATGAAACTCAACATGAGAAAATGTTCTTTCGGTGTCTAGTCAGGAATATTCCTCGGGTATTTGGTTAGCAAGAGAGGTATTGAGGCCAACCCTGACTTGAATGCAAGAGACGAAAGGATGGCAACCTACCTCACCTTGGAAAAGAAGCTAATGTCCAGCTTTGAGGAAGTTAGTGTCCAACAATTTCCTAGAGGATAGAATAGCCATGTCGATGCCCTGGCAGCCCTAATTTCTGCAATCGATTCTAACATAAAAAGGATGATCCCCATCGACTTCCTCGCTAGTTTGAGCATCAACCAGAGCGACGAGCTTCCAAACATGGAACATATGCTCCAGATTGAGTCAGCGTCCAGTTGGATGGACCTTTTGAAGGACTTTTTGAAAGATGGTGCACTTCCAATCGATAAAAAAACCTCTCATTAGATAAGAATCAAGGCTGCTCGCTTTCACTTGTCTCCTGAGGGCAAACTATACAAGAGATCATTCACCAGCCCTTACCTTCAATGTGTTCACCCGAATAACATCGAGCTAGTTCTACATGAACTTCATGAGGGAATCTATGGAACCCATATTGGAGGGAGGTCACTAGCCTTCTGAGCAATGAAGGAAGGCTACTAGCCTTCCGAGCAATGAAGGAAGGCTATTGGTGGCCATATATGCAAAAAGATTCTGCAATATATGCTTACAAATGTGAGAAATGTCAACTACATTCTCCTATGGCCCACCAACCTTCCAGCGACCTAAGATCACTTACCAGCCCATGGAATTTCGCTCAATGGGGGATGGACATTATAGGCCCTCTTCCTACAGCTACCGAAAATCGCAAGTATCCGTTGGTTGTAATAGATTACTTCACTAAATGGATCGAGGCAGAACCACTGGTAAATATCCAAGATGCAGATATGATGAGGTTCATATGGAAGAATATAATCACCCATTTTGGAATCCGTAAAAAAATCATCACTGGCAATGGAACATAGTTTGAGAGTGGCCATTTCCAAAACTTCTGCAAAGAATACGAGATCAAGAACTATTTCAGCTCGGTGGCCTACCCTTAGACCAATGGTCAAGTCGAGGCCTCCAATAAAATAGTGATCGACGGGATCAAAAAATGACTAGAGCGAGCCAAAGGTGCATGGGTATGTGAGCTGCCATATATTTTATAGGCCTACCGCACCACCCCACGGCGAGCAACTAGGGAAACCCCATTCTCACTAACGTATGGAATGGAAGCAATCATCCCCTTGGAAGCTGACCTACCAACCATGAGAACCACCCTTTTCTACCAAGGCCAAAATGATGCATCATTACTCGCTGAACTTGACCTAGTGATGCAACTAAGAATATGTCTCATAAGTTCGTACTTTATAGGCTCCAGTTCAAGCCTGTCGTTCAAGTAATAATTCGATAAGTCGGGTATTGATGCTCAGGGAAATAGAATAATGGAATTGTAACGACGTTGGATAGACGAAGAAATCCTAACTATGACTCTAAAAAGAAAGAAAAAGATGATTTGTTTTGAGAATTGGCTACAACTAAATGTGAATTTGAAAATGGTTTACTGATGAAATACAATATGAATGGAATGCAACTATTCTAAATTACTAATGATGATTTATTTGAACTTTAAACTATATGATGAGTAAAATAGGACGAGAATACAATCCCTCAACCCTAGTGTATTGCAGATATAAAACTAATCGTAACGTTAAGTGATTACTTAGACCCGGAATTTAGTACTCCCAAGCATTACGTATATGAGGTTCAAGCCAGCACCATACTTAATCAGAGGATGAGTAAATCGATATTGTGATAGTTACACTCGAATTGCATTCCGAAGCATCCCGGTTACCCTGAAGCAAATGAGATCCAAAGATCTACAATTATCGCGTTTCTATGTAATACGGTCGTAATAAATAATTAAATTTAGAGGACTAATTTTATACACATGAAACTACCACATCGGTTAGGTTCATGCATCATGACCTTTTAAATCTAGACGGATATGTGAAAACTTGAAAATAATATGTTTAGAATGAAAAAAACCATTTTTTTCTAATGAATGAAGATGAAGAAAGGTGAAATTAGTAATCAACAAGAAACTAGAATAAGTATTGAAATAGAAATCAAAATTATTGTACTTGAATTGCAACTTGAAAGTAACTAGGGTTTGTTGTTCTTCCTCTCTAAAAGTGATTACTACGCTTCCTTAATGATTTGGAAGCTCTCTTTTACATTTGGGAGGAATTACAATTTATTAACTATGAAAATACAAGAGTTTGAACCAAGTAAAACTCTGATCTTTACAAGTGGATAAGTCCAAAAAATTGATAACAGAACCGATCCGGGTAAAGGGTTCGGCTTGGTTCCATCTTGTGTAGCTTTTACAGAAACTCTTTGAGCATGCGATCAGTTCATTTTTTTCATTGCTTCGGTTCGGTTCAATTTTTTTGTCTTTTCACTAGAAGTTTTTCCATGGTGGATTCGGTTCGTTTTTTCATTGTTTTGGTTCGATTTTGTTTTGCCATCCTTTACAGAAGCTTTGCCCATGAGGGATTCAGTTCTTTTTAGCTTCCTTGGGCTCAGTTCCCTTTTGTCAGTCTTTACAAAACCCTCGCCTTCTTGTGTTTCTTTGAAGCTTTTGATATGGAACTCGAATTACAACACTGGATACCTATGAAATAGATGATGAACACACAAAACCCGATGTACTCATTAGAAACTTGCCAATATCAAATATATGATATAAATCCACTTGAATTAAATTACGCGGAGCGATAAAAATATCTAAATTAAGGGGATAAATGGGAAGAATTTATACCTAATCACCTAGTTGACGAACACAAAGAACTAGCCCTAGTAAGGCTGGCGAGCTATCAGCAACATATCACGAAACATTATAATAAGAAGGTTAATCCAAGGGCATTCCAAGTTGGGGACTACGTCCTAAGGAAAGTCCTTGGCAGTGAAGTAAAACCATCAGATGGCAAGCTGGGTCCAAATTGGGAGGGTCCATTCAAGGTAACAAGGAACGACCTATAAGGAGCCTATCACTTAGAAAAGCTAGAGGGTTGAGAGATACCCCGAGCTTGGAACACAGCCAATTTGAAGAAATTTTACTTCTAGTTTTTTTATTCATCTTTTATCGTATTTTTGGAATTGGCAACTCAGTTTTTATTGCTTATGATTAATAAAAGATGGTTTGGCAGTGACATTGTGAAGTGTGACATCCTGAAGTGTTAATTTTGTATTATGCATTTTATAACTTGCACACCTTTTCCAAGTAACATGCATATTACTAAGTATGCAAAAGTAGGGAATCACCCTCCCCAGGCCTTCATTATGAAACACGAACAACCTCTTAGCATTGCCCCTGACAATATATAAAGCCCTAGAGGGGACCCTTAGGCAGTTCAGCCAAATCTAATTGCTCGCCAAATAACGTTTGGCTCAAAAAGCCTGATCGGATGGAGCATCCAACACGAGGTGTGCCCTCACCATTGCCATACTTAGGCCCAAGGGAGTGTGATGACACGACCTAAAAGGTAAAGTAAGGCATAATGGTATCTTATAATCATACATGACTGGGAGGAAAATCACTCAATAAAACAACCCTACTAATCTAGTCGGTCACGAAGGGCCCAAGATAGTTAAGTGAGAAATAAATAAAGTAAAAAACATACAACACATGTTTAGTCAGCAAGATCTCCCAAAGCATAGATATTATATTACTTAATCACATTTATAATGAGAATATACAACACGAGTTTGGTCGGCAAGATCGTCCAAAACATCGATATTACATATATAATGAGCTGCATCAGGTAAAATCTTAATAAGGCTGAGGCATCTGAACAAGGTAATCAGCCACTTGTGCTCTTCGGCCATCGTTTGAATGAGGAGACAATTCCTCCTCAACCTCATTCGTTTTTGTCTCTAACAGTTTCCTAGGGATAGCATCGATAGGGATCCATTGGTCGTCCCTCCTGAAAGGATTAGGCCTCAAAGTTTAAGGAGAGATATCGTGATGGTACCAGAGTACTGAGTTCTTTGGGAGTTACATCTCCCTGAGGTCACTCAACCATCCCCTAATAAAGGAGAGCTCTTCAAACTCTATCAGCCTTGTCGGAGCATCTATCCAACCTTGGTCGTAACCATCAGCCCACACTCACCAAGGTCCTTTCTTGAACAGATGCCTCCCCAGCAGCAATCACGTATGCTCGACGGACGTCTTCTCGAAGCTCATCCATCTCCCTAGCTGAACCCCTTGCATCTGGACCATCTCGCGGAGCAGACAATAAGGTAGAAACCCGTAAGACTGGAGGAGCACCGCTCGGCTCTGTGCCAGCTCACGGAACAGCCGATGAAGAGGAACCTCATAGAACATGAGGTACAATGCTTGGAGCATGCTCCCTGAGTCGCGACACCTCCCTCCTAAGAGTCTCATTCTTATGCTGAAGAATTTATCCGACTTGATTGATTTCAGAGTCATCTAGGAGCTTAGCTCTCAAAGTGTTCACTTCTTCTTGGACTGAGGCACCAACTTCTTCCATCTCCTGAAGTCTATCCTTCAGTTTGGCGACGATCTCAAACCGGTCCTTAAAGATCTTATTTCTCGACCTGAGAGACTTGAAAATCCTAACAAAGGCCTGACACACTTGGGTGCTCGCGTTAGGTCCAAGGATCCTTCCCAGTTGAGAGGTGGCAGGTATATACTCATCTACATGAATCAACTACAAGCCATACAAGTAGTAAAAAGTAGAAGAATCAATGCGCAGAAAAGAAAATACTTTCATTTCATTGAAATAAAGGGGTCTAATTACATTATTAATTAAAAAAAGAGCAATACAAATAAACCAAAAATACAAAGAGGTCCTAAGAGCAGGCTAACTAGAAACCTCAGTTTGTTCAGAGGAAGCTGACTATTTTCCATTATCAGTCGTAGTAGGAGCATCTCCCTCAGAAGGAACGACTGTTGTTCTTCTAGTAGAAGGAGCGCCAACGGGAACAGTCTGGGGGGAAGGGGGAACACCTTCAACGGTTAGGGATGGTACATCATCTACAATAGGCTTTGGGCATGGATTATGCTCGTCGAACAAGGGCGAGTCAACATCCACCCCGGCAGCCAGAAGAGCCTTATTCCATCCCTTCTTAAAGTTTAGACGACTGTTGTAGCCTATCTGAGCGTCAGCGTCCTCATATACAGTAACCTACCCAGAATTATATGAACTTTCCTTAATGGTGGCTGCCTCGGACTCCATCTTTTTTAGCTTCTCTACCAGCACCTTATTTTCCTCGACCATGGCTAACTTGCTCGTGCAAACCAAGTCGTAAGACTGCCTCAGCTCATTCAGCTCCTTTACCGCCTCCTCCTTCGCTCTATTGGCATCAACAAGGGTGAGATCGAAGGACTTCTGGGCCTCTTTGGCATCCCTCAAGTTGGCCTCCATCTCGGCATTCCTCCCTTGCATCTCAGTAATTCACCTTTCCAGATCGGCCTTCGCCCTTACCAGCTCATCACGAGTACAGTAGAGGACGGCAAAATTAGTCACAAACTGTAAAGAAGAAAAACATTAAGCAAAATGTTGTAAAAATGGATAAGCATCAAACTTAGAATTGAAAACGTAAAGGAGAAAAGAAGACTTACCAAGGCTAGCCTCTGGCTCGCCTCCAGAGCTAAATGGTCAGTCCCCATTGCCTTTTGATGATCAATATGCAAAATTTCTCTTTTAAGCAATGCAGGAGCCAACAGGGGAGAGAGGGAAATAGACCCCCCTCAGGCAAAGCAAAAACGGGCACCAGAGCAAGCCCAACCTTTGTTATCACCTCATCTATCCTTCTCTCTTCTTCCTTCTCCTTCTCCCTCTCAGCTCTCCTCCTCTCTTCCATCTTTTCTTATCTTCCTCTTTCTTTTTCTCCTCTTTCTTCTTTCTCTGTTTGTCTGTCAACTGTTCTTCCTCCCTCCTCTTCTTTTCCCGCTTGATTGCAGCAGGTTGAGAGCTAGTGGCAATTTATCCACAACCTCACTTTCGCTTCTTCGACCTCATGAAGATAAGCACATCGTCATCATCATTATCATCCCTGATCAAATTTCTTCTGGGAGGAGCCATTTCTTCCTCACTGGAACTACTTAACCCACTGGAGGACTCTCGAGCTTTTGAAGCCTCTTCCGAACTAGATTACTTTTCACCACTGGAGCTTGTCTCAATGGAGTCACCTTCAGCAGTACCCCTATTACCACCCTCGCTACCCTCACCAGAGCTTCTCTCTTCCTCATCCAAATGAATAGGATCTGCAGCAACTTCTTCAGTGATATCAAGCTCAGGGATATAGTCTACAGGTCATGCGATGAAACTAGACCCAATATTCTTGTACTCCATAAGAAATGTAGCTGATCGAGGATGTTCACTGTCAGTCAAAGGTTCTCTGATGTTCCAAGCTTTGACTAGCTCGGCTTTGCGAACCTCACTAAGAGCAGGTTCCTAATTCTTTTTCCTCGCTAAAAAGAAGAGAAAAGAATATCAGAGAGATCATACATTAACAAGAAGATCAAAAGAGCGGAGCAAAAATTAAGTCTACCCATAAACTCCTCCCCATAAAAGGGGACCGTAAACCTATCAGACCTCAACCCCTCGGTATGGGGAGGGAATTGCCAATTTTTAGCAAGGAAACCCTCTTGCCAGTAGTCCTTGTGGGAATCAGGTTTATTTACTACCAATACCCTGTCAGGATTCCTGGCCTTGAGGTAAAGAAGACCAGAGCTCGTTCGCGAGAAAGAGTAATAGAAGCATATTTTAGCAAGCCCTAGATTAGTGCCATAAAATTGGTTTATCCTATGGACACCATTAACTATCTTCCAAATATTTGGTGAGCACTGTGCAGGGACGATATTAAAGTAACCAAAGAAGTGCAAAAACAAGTTACTTGGGGGGAAGTGAGCCCCCTTGGGATAGTAAAAGAACGTGAATCCAATGAGCACCCTCTATTTCTCTAACATTTTTAGGGATAGGGGCACACACAATATCTACCCAATCTGGGATATTGTAATATTTCCTAAATTGAGTTACTGACCTATTGCCTATTTTTGCCATTTACAAAAACCCTAACTACAAATGCAAGGAGATTGCAATAGAAGAAGCACATAAAAAGAACAAGAAGAACTTACGAAATAAAAACCTGGCTTGAGATGACGCGAAGTCACAAGTGAAGATGATGGAGGACATTGAAATTGAAAGATGATGACCTAGGTACGAGGGTGCAATAGTAGACGCTTAGAAAATATGATAAAACTTGAAGAAGTTTGAAACGACAACTACAGACTGCTGTTCCAAATTACTTTTAAATGCTTCCAATCATCATGCACAGGACACGAAGCAAGCTTCCCCCTAAATTAGTTTCCATCCTTGGGAAGAGTTACACAGTTTACAAGAGATCCATTATGACAAATCATTTAAATTTATTGAGGCCAAAGCGTGGCCCAACAACTTTAGGGGCAATTGTGGGTACCCGAATTTTCCATTACAGGCCCAGACGAGTAGCCCAATAGAAAAGGCCCAAAGTTTGGGCCCCTCGCATCTCAACTGAATTCAGGTATGACTTAGTCCTCTCCTAAAATCTCATAGGGAGATATTCTAGGAGTAGAAGATGTACGTGGGGGAGTCTAACACCCCCACTCCCCGAGAACAAACATGTATATAATAAACCCTAAGCCTGGGGCAAGAGGCACGATTTGTATTCTCTGAAAAACACACCCCAGAGTATATAGAAATAATACTGACTGCACCACCGTGGACGTATGCATTCTTGCTAAAACCACGTACATACTGTGTTATGTGATTGGCATTCTTTACCTTCTTTTATTTGTTTGAGTCATTGCGCTTTTCTCATTTATTTGTCTTGAACATAATTGTCACCATATATATATATATACATATATGCACTCTATAGAAATACCTAGTTTGTGTGAATACCTAATCTATTTTAATCGTATGGAGGTCGATGATTACCCTGACCAATACCTTTAGTTTGAATTTGGGGTCGATGATTATCCGGACTAAATCGAACATGGATAGAATTTGGGGTCGATGATTATCCAAACCAAATATAAATAATTATATTGGGTTCGATGAAAATCCAGAACAATATACATATGTATAACATTTACAATTTGGGTCGAGGGATATCCGGACTAATGTAAATGCTAGGATAATTTGGGTCGATGATTATCTGGACCAATAATCCTTCTAGTATATATTATGTGTGAAATATATACTTCATGATATTCTACTTATGGGAGAAAGTGGACTTGTAGATGATATATATATAGATATACATCTAAATGGTAAATTAAGTAGAGAGAAACTTAATTACAAGATTAAAAATAGATTGGGAATATCTATAGTAATAAAGCTGTGAAACTTAATTATGGAAGTTGAATGATGATTGATAGGAAATGCTATATGAATTAAGTCGAGAAACTTAATTATGGTTAAGCTAATAACATATGTGCATAGTTATTTATAATAGTGGATATCGTAATGAAAATTTAAGTTGAGAACGTTAGGTGTGCACTCTAGATGAGGGGTGAATAGTATCTCAAGTGAGTACAACACTAACCTAAATATGAAGATCATTCATGCATTGCTAAATTGCTGGATTTTATTTCACTTACTAAATAATTTAAAAAATTTTGGGTTCTAACCCTTGCTATAAAAATATTTTCAAAACATTTTAGGTGTCCACCCACAGGGATGCCAGAGTTGATATCTATCCCAAGGACACACAACTGCGGCACATGTGGATGCTAGTAGGGTTCATAATAGATGCTTCATTACTTTATTCCTAGATTAGGGATTTATTTTCAGTCACTATTTATATAGGGCATATTGCTTAGTTATTTTCAGATTCAAATTTTCAATTATTTTATTATTGTTGGGTATTTGTTTAGTTTGGAATTTTAGCCGATAGTTTATTCGACAAGTCTTTTATTAATTTTTAAGTTTGTTTAGTTCTAGATGGTGTGATTGGTTTATTTTCTATTTTTACACGTTGGGTTATTTAATTAAAAAGTTAACATTTGACTCCAACTTTTCGAATACTAGGTGGTTAGAAATGTTTTAAAAAGTTTTTGACAGTGATGCTAAGAATGAACCATATGATATTCCTGTTTAATTTGGTATAGGACTGATCACCATGTATTTTATTAGGCGGGGTGTCACATTTAGGTTTGTACAACTTTGACCTGAGATAAATTCTTCATTTATAAAGCATTTGAGATTATTTTTGAACCTACCTAACCTAATTTTTCATAATGATCCCTTATATATATATATATATATATATATATATATATATATATATATATATATATATATATATATATATATACTAGGGTATGCCCGTGCCTGAAGGCACGACGCCAATTTTCGAAAGTGTACGTCGTTTATAGTTTGAAAAAATGGGAAAAGTTTCATTTCTTTAAGTCGTGTTATACAATGTCGTGCGACGTCATGTTCATACCTAATGTTATCATGTATTATCGTTTTAGTTGTATTTTTACTCGTGTTTTCATGTATCATCATACTACATTGGCTATCAGAATTTTCAAATTGTGCAAGTCGTGTCATTTCACATTCTAAATGGGTTGTGTTTGTGTGAAATAAAAAATAACACGAAGTCATGTCATATTGTGTTTGTGTCCAAAAAAACATATCGCGTCGTGTCGTCCCAAAACATAACATTGACACCCCATAATAATATTCTTAGAACTTTTAATTTAACAATCCCAACAAAACTTGCACATCAATAAATACATATCGAAAATATACAATAAGTTAAGAAAAATCCAAAGTATTGAATCTTGTATGACTAAGTCAAAAAGCTTGTTTACAACACAGTGTTGTAAACAATTGATAAATTTTGGGCAACTTTTCTTGTGTTTATATGACTATTCACCATGTTTGAGAAATAAAAAATAGCCCAAAGCAACACTAATAGTCCATCTTTGACCTCGAATAAATAACATCATATCCATAAAGACCTAATTAATGTCCTAAAGTTTTTTCAAAACACTGTAAATATTTTAGAAATTCGGATCCAATATGTGACCACTACTCGGATCAAAGACATTGATATTCAAGACAGAAAAAGGAAAAAAATTCTAAATCCCGCCCAAATTATTTACTAAATAGACATTTAAATGAATAATTATTCATATACATGTATTTACACCTATTACATAGTTTTGGAATAAATAGATATAAGGCAAATGCCTACGTGCTTGAGAACAAATGAAAAGCCCAAAAGCACAACTTTGGCACATACCATAACTTTGGCTTCCTATTCCTATTAAACTTTAGAATTCCCCTTAAATTGGAGGCCTCCTTTCGGTGCATAATAACACAGGAAGACATCGTCCCCAACGTAGCAGTCATGATCACTGATCATATTACAGTTGCCCCAACAGCCGACTGCCTCCCATATTTTCCAACAACGGAGGACAGTGTGAGAAAAGCCACTGATATAAATGCTGACGAAAGCCACACCAACTTGCCATAACATGTTTCTTCGCCTTCCTATTGACAACCAAAATAGTCGTCTGGACCACCACAACAACCAAAGATATGAAGAGTGCGAGCGAGTCAGATTTGAGGAATATTATGGAGTCGAGCTTTGGAGCAATATTCACTTCTAGAGTGAATCTAGAAGGATGATTATTCGGGTCATCGACATACTGGCCAGGGACAGTGAAAATGGAGGTGAATGTATCAGTGGCTTTGTTTTGGCAGCTATTTCCACTGCAACATTATGTCGCGAGATGCCTCCAGTTCAATTTCCAAATTAGTTTGCGTCGAGGGTTGCATATGATATGAAATGACCTACAATACATCAGTTAATCGTGAGTAAAAATACATACTGAACCCACCAATTCAATTCAATATAAAGTAGAGTATAAATTTAAAGTCAATGAAACACCCCAAAAAATTATTACACAATCCTGGAAATTAAATTTCAGAAGTAATGAATTGCTCGACTTGTTGCCAAGAAATGCATATTTTGAAACTCCCCCTAAAAATAAAGCAAATAAAATAGAAAAGAACTTTTCACACACACGTATATGTAACTAAAGAGACTTAAGCATATATTTTCTTCTTATATTCAGGTGAAGACCTAAACTAATCAACACTAAACTTAAATATACTAATTAGTGAAATGAAAAATCTGATCAAATAATATACATATATTTTTTTTTGAATCTGGTGTTCATTTAAAAACAAAGCGAAAATTATGTACTATAACATACCACTTAATTTCGAATAGAATTGCTTGTATTGATGTCTGCATAATTACTCGCACGTTGTTTCCTTGATGTGAGCTCAATCATCCCTGTTTGCCTAGTCTCAATTATTAGAGACCTAAATTGACCTGTCATATGCGCTCGGCGAACTAAAATCAAGATTGATTCAGCTTCTTAAGCTCTTTATCAGCTAATAACCGTCAGCAAAAAGAAAGAAAACGATCAGTAAATGGTACCGAAGAAACCCAAAAATACACCCAAAAAAAAAGCAGAAAAAAAACTAAAGTGAAACTATCAGCAAACGTTACAGTCTGCAAAAGATAGTTTAAAACATACAATAGTGTACGCTATAACTTGATCAGTAACATTTTTCAATCATTTACTTTTTTAGTGGTTAGATTTCAATCAAACATTGTTTAAAACTCTGCATATGAGGATCAACTGATATGGTAGCAGCATAAGCACCATAGTGACGTAATAGATAGAATTGATAATGTTGTTTACTTGCTGATTTTTTTACAGAAATGCAAGTCATAAACACACACACACGTTTAAATCATTGTGCGCGCAGGGGACACGTAGTACTCTGCTTTAGCAAATTCTCAAACCAGTGATGATGAAAAATGTGCAAGCAGGCTATACGATCAACTTCAAAATCCACCTCGAAGTCTTCCAAACGTATAGAGCATCTCGACCCACAACCCTTTACTTTCACCAATCATAATGTAATCGAATACTTATTTTCCAGTCGTTGAGCCAATTCATCAACTTATTCGTTTACATTGTCATCCTCCGTGTAGCAAAATCCTCCTCATGTTGTATAATATAGGAAACACAATTGATCTGATTTTAATAACAATATAATTAAACTAAGAACCTTGAGAATACATAAATTAATAAAGAGTATGGAACACATATGAAATTATGCATTGTGTATATGGCTATAACTGAGTAGCAGCAAAACTGAGTAGTGTTCAATATGTTATAACAATACTCAGTTTGAGAATGTGCTATAATTTAGACAGATGGAACACTGAGAATGTGCTATAATTTAGTGTTTCATATAGACAGATGGAACACTGAGAGTGAGCTATAATTTAGACAGTTATGTATG
Source organism: Sambucus nigra (assembly GCA_949130495.1). Lineage (NCBI taxonomy): Eukaryota > Viridiplantae > Streptophyta > Magnoliopsida > Dipsacales > Adoxaceae > Sambucus > Sambucus nigra. The sequence goes on from OX422220.1 coordinate 148,691,796, forward strand.
TGCATTTATAACAATACTCAGTTTGAGTAGTGTTCCATACAGAAAAATGCTATAACCAAGTATTGTTAATATGCTATAATTTAGTCGCAACGTATAGTTTCGAACCTTGAGCATACATATAAATGAGTTTTGTTCCATATGCAATAACAGAGTAGCAACAAAAATAGTTTGGGCTCGGATGGTGCATCTTTAGAGGAATGAGTGGTGCAACTTCAGAGGAATGTTGTACTAAAAAACAAACTAAAAAGAAGTAATAGATACCATTTTAGTATAATTCAGACTCTAGTGGTGCATCTTTAGAGGAATGACTGGTGTATCTTTAGAGGAAAACCAAAACAACGTGGATGAAACTAAAAACTAAGCCCAAATGTCTTTGTTTTTGTGTAGCCTACCAAATAGCCCTGAAAAGTGTCCCGTGGCTTCTACCATATTCCTTCCGTCAAAAGGAATTGGCTTCTAGTACAACATTATAGTCTCCTTTCGTTCAACTCAGGCCTGAACAATGCCAATTATATGTTGTAACAGACCTGCACACCATCTTTCAATTAATGAAATCAAAAAATTAATAAGATTAATTAACTTATCGAGAATGTATAATCATTATTTCGTAGTTTTGAGGAACTTAAAAGTGTATGCACTTTTAGATACTCTACAATGGTGTGGGAAATGTCATTATTAACTAAAGATACTCTACAATAGTTGGGATGCGATAAGTCTGATGGTAGTAGGTTACTATGCATAGTTCCTACAACATGGTAGTAGGGTACTATCTAAAACCACTACGATCAACACAATTCAAATTATCCAAAAGCATTGTACAATAATAACAAAGTATGAACAAACACCCATGAAATTTGTCAAAATGTTTAAATTCAAGCTCAAAACATACAAACTGTCTTGTTGTTCCTAAGAATCATTGCTCAAATGTTGCCTTCAAACTCAAAATATGACCTTCTGTAACTGTGAAATTCATTGTAAAAATTCTTCAAAAAAAATATAAAAAATTCAAATTAAAAAGGGAAATAATACCGTTACTCTATTACATTATATCAACATGAATTTGGAGAAAAAATTGAGTGATACCGTGTCTTAGGCACCTCACTCACAGGAAGAGCTTTCTTTTTAGCTTCCCGTGTCTTAGGCACCTCAAGCTACATCTCTCTAACATTTTCGAGCACTATATTGCAATGCCGATCAAAAGCTCTCACGCATCTTAGAAGTTTTAAGAGGTATTTTAAAACCTGTGCAACAGCTTCCTCATAACCTGTTGCTCCATTTATCTGACCTGGGAAGAAAATACTTCAATTTTCTCCATCATTAGAGGCCTAAAACAATAATGAGCAGGTAATAATGGAAGTTGTGTGTATAATTGTATGGGGGAAATAATGATTAACTGATACGAACACATCCACATAGAGCACATGTATAGATGCCATTGCAGAAAGTAAGGTTCGGATGATCAAATCACATCACAAAGGTCATTGCGAAAAGCAAGACTTTACAATTAAGTTATATGGTTTGATACCATTATCAGTTTAGTTTAGAAGACTTTACGATGTTCTATTTTAAAACACACCAAAGTTCTTACAGTGTTCTAATTTAAAGTGGACATCAAGTCTTCTATTTTAAAGTAGTCCTCAAGTACCTCAATACTCACCAAAAGTACAAAATGCCACAGTTTAAAATTTATAACTCTCTAATCTCATTTCAGAATGCAAATATATAATTCTCAAACCCCACCCATGTTAGAATGACTTGATCATGATTACAAAAAAAACTAAACTGATTGAATTTTAAAATTTAATAAAAAATCATCATACTTAACAAATAATTTAGGAAATCATAATAGTTGAATCGAACGCGAAGAAAATGCATTAAAGTACCATATCTTTAACCCTGGTAGAAAATGCCTTTTCAAATTGATCAGCAATATGCTATTTTTTTTTCTATCAGAGGGAAGTTTAAAATATGAAATCTAAAAGGCAGAGTCTATAACCTCAATAACCAACCAAGACCCCATCCTCTCGAATTTAGTGCCATGGTTTACTATATAAGCCATTCCGGGCCCTTTTGCTGGATCTGAGAAGGAATCAACCATCCTGCCAAATTTAACATGCTACAACTGATTCTAAATCATATATAACACAAAACTTCAACCCAAAACACAAATGAAAGATAGATGGATCTGCAAGAGATACCCTAATGTTACCAAAACTATGGTCAACTCTAAAATATGTCCATATCCAAAACTATATAAATTACAGATCAAGTATTTTCAAAAAGACAGAAATTTAGGATAAAATTGAAGAAATTGATACCATTGAGAGATGATATATCCACTCAAAGAGCCCCAATCGACCATTCTCAGAAAAGAGTGGTTGTGTTCGATGAACAATTCAGTTTCTACCTTTCCTCTATCTTCATTACATCCAAGAATTAACATCACCATACCTTGAAATGGTACAAAATTGAAAATGAAAACCCCTAAAACACAAAATGCAAAAAAAATAATAACCTGAAACCTACAAATAGACACACAATAGAAATGAAAAAGAGTACACACGTATGCGTCTGTATGACAGAGGCAGAGCAATAAAGAAATAACACACATGTAACAATACACATGATGTACATCCTATATATAGTGAACAAACCAATTTAACTTGTACAATGAAATAATTCTCACTTAAAATCTATTGTTAAAAACAACCAGTAATTTATGGTCGTTCAAAATGGTTTCTTCTTCATTTGAAATCATGTAGATGAACAATTGGAATACAAAGGATTGTCTACAAATTTGTTAGTACCAAAAGATCATCTCAAGAATAAAAAATAGGGTGATAAATATTTTACCTCAAACATACTTGTCCAAAACCTACAAAAAAGATGGGGAAAAAAATCAAATAAATGATTTCAACTGCAATAAAAAAGATGAAAAGAAAAAAAAAACTTGAGAAGATACTTTCACCATAAACTCCTCCCTGTGAAGCTTGAAACTGCAACTGAAAGGGGAAATGGAATTGCAAAACACATAAATAGATGTTTTGAACCAAACCCCCAAATTTTGAACCCACACCATTCCAGAATACCTAAGCAGCAGATCTGTGAAAATATAGTGTCTCAAACATACTTTTATCCATATACAAAAATCCAGAGAATCTTAGGAGCATATCTACGAAGGAAAATTGCAAAATCGCACCATATAGTGTCTCAAACATATTTTTATCATCAAACTGAGATCAAATATAGTGTCTCAACATAGTGTCAGGAGTTGGAATCCAATATAGTGTCCGGGGTTGGAACCAAGCCTATTTTTAAAACCAAACATCAAACAGAGAAAATAGATATGATGGGTATGTATATAAAACAATAAAAGCCCAAAATCAAAACCATTTCAAACTTACATAAAAGAGAGGAGCGGTGAAGTCGAGAGAGGAGAGGCTACATGGAGCCATATGTGGCGGCGACTAAAGCAGTGGGGAGAGGGGTTTTTGGCATTTCTAATGAGAGAGAGAACGGGAGAGAAGCAGAGAATGGGAAGCATGTTATCTTTGTGAACAAATTAATGAAGTGGTTGGGACAAAATTACCCCCAATTTTGAATTGAAGTCTAAATTTTGTAAGTAAAAAAAGAGGGGGAAACCAAGGACTTGAGGGGCAAAGTGGGTATTGCATTAAAAAACTCATATGATGACATCATCTTTTGATCTTATGACATATATAAGTTTCCTACTTTATTATATATCTATATATATATATATATATATATATATATATATATATATATATATATATATTATGGATTGAGGTTCAGTGTACATTGAGTTATGCAACTTTGTATTTTTTTGAATGTTTAACTAAACTTTCGAAGCTTTAGTCAATATGGCAGAGGTTGTTATGGGTATAATTGTGTTTCTGCTATCCTAAGGAAGAGTTTTGTTTTGATTTCAACGGTTCAGTTGGTCTGTGTGAAGAGATTCGATGTTTTTTATTTTTCGAAAAAAAAAACACCTTTGAGCAATTGAGCCCCAAAAGTTATGTTTCTTTACAAACGGGCTATGCACTTTAGCTCATATGCTCATAAGAAATCACTTCCTATCTTCAAAATTGGTTTACAATCAAGAAATCCAAATTCACCTTTAAATCTCAAGCTTTAATGGATGTTTTTTCAATTTTTTTCAAATAGGGACTACTTTTCACGTAATCTTCATACTATTTTGATTGATATAAACATAATATCAACACATAAAATATTTAGTATTGAAATAACGGTATATAATGCATAAAATGATAAGGTACCTGGTTTGGAGAAAAAATTCAAGTTTTGTATAAGCTGAAGAGCTAGGTGTTAGAGGCTCTTGTCATGGGGATTTTATAAGATAGAAGAAAGAGGTCTAATCGATTTACTTTGGAGGTGAATTACTCCTAGTTTTAAGAAGATAAAAGAATGAAATTTGTTTCTCAGATGTCTGCAATGCCATATGATGTGGTTTTGGAGTTATTTTCTTAGGTGGAAGAAGATGTGGGGAGGGGGAATGTGAAAATAAGTTTGGTTTAGGTTTTAGTCCTTGGTTGAAAGTATATACAGTTATATGGTTCAAAAAGTGTTACTTTTATAAAGTTTAGGGGCATTTTTGTAATTTTAGAAGCATGTAAGGGCTTAAAATGATATTTTTAGTCAGTTGAGGTCTAGACGTTTAATTTAATAGAAGGTTGAGGTCTACGGGTAATGGATACGTCGAATACAGTTTCTTTGAAAGTTTAGGGGGTATTTTTGAAATATTTGAAACTTTAAAGGTACTCGGATAATTTAGCAAAGTTGATATCCTTACTTACTTTCGAGTGTATGAATTCTAGAAGGGGTAAAAATGAGATTTAAAGTATCTTGATTCAAGTACGATAATTACAAGAACATCAAATCATCCATCATTCCTTTACAAGTCTGAGAGTTTAACTGAATACTTGAAATAGCCTCCCTTATAGAAAAACACCCCGCCTCTGCCAATAGAGATGGAATCTCCACTTCTTACTGAAATTACTACGTTATTAGAAACCATCCTAATCAATGATATCATTCCTAAAACAAGTCCAATGATGGCCTAGTATTCAGTCAGATTCAACACAATCACATAAGACCTTTAATGCGTTGTCATGAATATAACCAAGTAGGAAATATTAGACCCCAATGCCCTATTATACACATGCCTCCTCATTATACCTCCCATAACATTATCAAATATCCTTTCAATAATCCAACCAATAACTCTAACCATTCATCACAACAAAATCCCAATGAAAGAAACCAAGAACCACTAAATAGGAACCAATGTCAGAATTTCTCCTTTCTCCCGGCAAAAAAATCCAAAATGCCATAGTGTGGTCAAAGGTAATCTTCATTTACATAATATTTTTGAGCCTATATTATTTTATTCTGGATCTACACATTCTTTCATTAGTCATTCATGTTTGACTCATCTACAATTATCCTCTAATACATTAGGTCACTCTTTTATTATAGGAATGCCAACCTGAAATATGGCCATTACCGATAGTATTTATAAATGTCACATTTTACATTTTGAAACCAAGACATTAACCATATATTCAATAGTCCTAGCTTTAACAGAGTTCGATATAGTAATAGAAATGGACGTTTATCCCTAACTTTGCTCACATTGACTATCATGCGAAGATGTTGACATTTAGACAACCCATCAAACTTCATTTCATTTCCAATAACAAAATCTCCAATAACCTCCACTTTTTTGGATAAGTGAAAAAGAAAACTCCTCATTTTCTAACATCTTAACTAGATACAAAGTTGTATTTCCTGAAGATTGACCTGAAATACCCCCACCTCAAGAAATTTATTTCTTACTAATATATTGACAATTAGCTATTCTATCTCAATACCCCGTTATCATATGTCTCATTTAGAATTGGGAGAACTTTGAACATAATTAGACAACCTAATCAATAAAGGATTTATACTCCCCAGTACATCACCATGGGGAGCTGTAGTTTTATTCGAGTGAAAAAAAGACGTATGTTTTCAGTTATGTATCGATTATCGAAAAGTGAACCAAGTGACCATCAAGAATAAATATCCATTTTCTCGCATAGGAGAATTTTTTAAGCAGTTGCGAGGGTCAAAGATGTTTTCAAATATTAATTTGATTTCTAGATATCACCAACTTCGTGTTAAGGAAGAAGACATCTGTAACACCACTTTTCGGACATGATATGGCCATTTTGAATTCTTAGTCATGTCTTTTGGATTTCATGGACCTAATGTAAAGAATATTTTTCCCTTTCTTAGATCAGTTTGGTATCATCTTTATAGATGACATATTAATTTTTCCAAGATTAGATAAGAACAAGAAGATTACCTATGTATATAATTAGAAACCCTTTATAAATATCAGCCTTATGAAAAACATAGTAAATGCGATTTCCTCATGAATGAGGTAAAGTTCCATGGACATGTAGTTAGTGAAGTTGGTATACAGGTAAACCCAGCCAAAACCATCATCGTACCTAAATAGACTCAACAAATCACCATTACAAAAATACGTACCTTTGTAGGAATTGACGATTATTATTAATGCGTTCTAGTAGGATTTTTCTGAATTTTCCTACATATAATAAAGTTAACCCGAAAGGATGTTTGATTTATATGGACCTCCGCGTGCGAACAACCCTTTTGTACCTCAATGGAAAAGCTAACCACCACCCCTTTTTTGACAATTCCTTCTAGCAACACCAACTATGATGTTTATATCGATGCCTCCATATAAGGACTTGATTGTGTATTGATGAAAAAAGGAAAGTGATCGAGTAAGGATGAAGACAATTGGAAATTCATGACCCTAACTACCCAGTACATGACTTGGAATTAGCAAAAATACTCTTTGCCCTAAAAATTTAGAGATGTTCTCTGCATGGAGAAGAATTTCATGCATTTTTTTATCATAAGAGTCATAAGTACATATTCACGCAAAAGGATCACAACCTTCGGCAAAAAGGATGGATAAAATTCTTAGAGGATTATAAATTTAAGTTATTCTACCATCCCAGGAAAGGTAATGCAGTTGCTTACAATCTACAATGAGACTACTCCAATAACCAAGCTCTTCTACGAAACATTTTCACTCACTCCATTGTGTACAAGAAAATCATCGAATTCCAAGGCCAGGATAAACTTGGGACCCCGAGCTTGGGTTAAAATTTAGAAATCGAGTATGTGTTCCTCTCATAGCCTCATTATGAGAAAAAATCCTGTAAGAAGCTCACCATTCTAAATTCATGATTCATCCCAGAAGCACCCAAATGTATCAAAATCTCAAGCAACATTATTGGTGGCTTGGTATGAAGAAAGATATTGTACCCTTTGTAGCAAAATGTCTAAATTTCCAATAAGTGAAGATTGATCATCAACAAGCTCAGGCAATCAAATGTTGAACCTCTACTAAGAATTTCCACCATGCCCGACCTTTCCTTTGAGAATCATTGTCCACTATAATAATTAGTGGACCTCGGGGAGGAGGTGGTGCAATGGTGTTAGTTGATCTAGAATACCAAGATCGACTCCTTTTAATATTCATTCCTACTACTTTTAGGTTATGGATATTTCCAGTGGAAAGTATGTAGCATATATCCTCTCTTGTTGGGATGTTCCTGCTAAAAAGGCATGACAGGGTTTGCAACAGGACTGGTTGGAGCATCTATGTCAATTTCTTGTCTATTTCTTCCATGGCCTCTTGACCTTCGGCTATGCTTAACAAAATTATTTGTAGATCTTTTACACCTTGAGGGGAGGAGGGAAAGATATTTTCAACCGTGCAAATACTTTCTATGTTCTCTTCCATTTTCCCTTACTTGCAAGCAAATGATTTGAAAAGTACGTTTGGATTGAATATACTTAGGAAACCACAACGACTTATTGATTTCCCACAGACGATGCCAATCTTTTGGTGTCAAAAGTTGGTAAGGTTATAATTATGTGTCTTAGTTAAATAATACCAATAATATACCACATATGTATAGAATAATATTTTATGAACGAGAGAGAGAGAGGTAAGAAAGACAAAGAAGGAGACAAAAGTTTTTACATGGTTAAGCCTAATGAGGTGCCTACATCCACAACTACTAAGTCACTAGGTAATAGGGTTGAGTACAAGATCTCAAGAAATTCTCTAGGGTTGTGTGTATGCCATTTTGCACATGTTCCCCGACTCAGGGGTATGGTAGGATATTTATTGTAGTGTGAAGAAAAAGAGATGAAATGCCTTTATATATAAAAAATTCACACTTTTTACAATATGGATAACAACTAAGGGTGACAGAATATGGCCTCATGTGCACGCGCATTGGTGACTGTAAGTGTGTATATATATATATATATATATATATATATATATATATATATATATATATATATATATATATATATATATATATATATATATGTGTGTGTGTGTGTGTGTGTGTGTGTGTGTGTGTGTGTTTGTATGTGTCGGTTCGTATATCTGTGCGAGCTATTTAGTATATGGAATTATATGTCACATTAATGATGTATTATAATTGATAATATGCATATATGCACAAGTACCAAATTGTAGTAAACAATATGTTAATGTATGAATATGTGCATATTAGCAATAAAATATTATGTTGGTGTATGCTCCAAACAAGGTGATGCTAGGAAACAATATAAGGCTGATGTCTAGCCCTCATTCTTCATTATCTTCACCCAAATTTTATAAAATTTTAGCATGTGTTTGAGTGTGGAGCTTTTAATTACAACACTATAGATAATGTACTTTTAAAAACTACCCATTATCTAGATGATATTTATTCCCAAAACACTCTCATAACTGTTTCAACACTAATTATCAACCAGAAAATGATAAAAAATGTAATCAAGAAATTCTGTAGTATTGATCATGAAAGACTGTAATTCTAAATTAATAATAGAAATAAAAATGAAAATAAGCATGTGTTTTACACGATAAAAGCATCGTGTTACTTTGAGAAACTATATACCTACACAACTTAGATATACATTTGTGAACCTATGAATATGTCTATTCGTTCTTAAACTTCTATCTAAGATGCAAAAATCCCAAGACCAATAACTAAGTGAAAGGCCATGTTAATGGAGCCTAAATGAATTCCACAGAGTGAAATATTGGAAATCTAAATTTCTATCCAATTCTAATAGCCAAAGAATTTGTTTTTCGTCCACGTTCATTCTAAGAAAGTAAAAGAAATCAAGATAAATGAATAATTTATTATGGGTATACTAATTAAAATTTGTGATCTAATGACTTTCAGTTCGTTTATATTGTGGAATTAATGGGGTTTCCATAATATAAAGAGTTGATGTCTGAAAGTTGAAGAGTGGGAAAAATATCCGTTAATGGGGTTAAGACTTTGGGAAATATGCAAAATAATAATCTCAAAATTGATATTATCTCATGCTCGTGCATTCGTTGTAGAAATGGTAAACCTTTGAAAGGGGGAGGTGTAAATTTACATTTGATTCAATGGGATATGCAACAGGAGTACACATTTTTGAAATTCCACGGGAAGAGGGATTTTTCATATATTCGAGAAGAAATACTTCACAAGGAAATGGTTCAAATAGATGTTGATTCATTCGCACATGCTAGGTTAGACAATCTCATAACTGACACTGATGAAGTGCATGTAACATAAGAAAATCAAGATAATAGATGACATGGTTTAGGTTGCGAGCATCATGTTGATAACAATATTGAATAAGATAGAGATTATATACAATTAAAAGCATTAACTGCAACACCATTATACCTTTTGTCCAAAATCGGACCTAAATTTTTATATTATGGTTGGAATGGATGACTTAAAGAAACAATTGGATTTGTAATGGAAAATTGTAACAATGATCCTCCTTTGGGAAAAATATTTTCTCCCAAAGGAAAAACGTTGAATGTCGGTTATCCAAACATGAAGCGCATTTTGAAAGATTTGAGGATGAAATACAAATCAATTTATCGATGCAAGTATGACTGCGTTCAATACATAAGGAGATCAAATAAAAACGATCTTGTTATACATAAAAGGGACCTAGACATGAACAAATGATGATAACAAACAATAAACTTTTAATAAAAGTAGATACAAAAATACCTAAGAATGCATCAAAATATTTTCCTATAGGTTCTCGATTGAAAACATCTTGCATTGTACGTTTGATAACAAAGGTAATGACTTGGCATGGTCTGGCTGCGGTGGGTGAGAATCACATGCAAAAGTTGATTGATTCATCTACGTCGAAATATGTAAATCACTGATACTCGGACCTTGCTCAGGAAATATGTAATGTTCACCACAAAATATCAACTAATGAGTTTAAACCATTTGGAAAATTACACATAGATAAGAATATATTTCCAGTGCTCGATGCACCTTTATTTCCCCCCCCCCCCCCCCCCCCTTCATTGTGCATGAGAAAGGATATCTTAAATTTATCCTTGTTGCTATCAAGTGCAAAGGTACAGGGTAGAGATGCTGATGTTTTCTTAATGCCATTGGTAGAGGAAATCAATGAGCTATGGGTTGAAGGTTTTAGAGTTCTCTACTCATACAAATAGAAGTATTTCACTTTAAGAGTTATGTTAGTATGGTAAATTCATGATTTTCCAACTTATGGGGCCTTAGATGTGTGCAATGTGAATGGTTACATGGGTTTTTTACTTGCAGAGAGGAGAATGAATCCAACAAGCTTAAGAAAAGTGAGAAACCTTTTTTATCATAGTCATCAGAGATTTCTATTGCAGGGTCATAAATCAAGGTCAATATAAGGATAGTTTCTCCCCAAAGGCATAGAATTGAGGCCACCTCTAGCATGCCTTTTTATTTTTTAAATTGAAGAGAGGTCTGCAAAAGCTGATAAAAAGATGGAGGAAATACCATCATTATTTTCCTAAATGTGTAAAAGAAAGGATGTTATTGTGAACACGACGGGGTCGAGGAGATCAATTATGTTTAATTTTCCATACTAGAGGGAATATCTTGTGAGTCACGTGATAGACATTATGCATGTTGGGAATAATATTATTGAGCATGTCATTAGCACATGCATAATTGGGGCTCATTCTAGTGATGTATACAAATCCCATAAAGATCCCTTAAATGTGTACGAATGAGGTGATCAATATGGTTGAAAGAATATTAGAGAATTGGAAAAAATGCTTATACCTATTATACCTCATACTTTGAGCATTGATGAAAGAAATATGTTCCTAGAAACATTTAAGGGTGTAAAAGTCACTTATTATTTCTCCTCCAATTTAGATAGGATTATCAGTGATGCAAAAAAATATTTCTGCAAGTGTAAGTCTCGCAATTGGCATGTGATAATGGAACTTATCCCATGAAAGGAATATATGCATAACCCAATTTACAAATATTTGTAAAAGTATAAGTCTCGTAATTGGCATGGAGCATCAACAAGGCTTGCACGTATAACAAATGGGCCTAGTTTTTTAGCCAAAGAATTCAGAAAAAATTATGTCGATGGATTTGTGTCCTATTAAAAAAACACACGAGATAAAACTCATTGGGAAATAAAAAAACATTGTCCTAACTCATTCCAGAGCAAGCGTGAAGGATAAAAAATAGTAGAAACTAAGATGACGCGTTATGGGATTATAAGACAAAATGTGGTATTTCATTACATATGTTTTAGGGTACTTGGTGTTAACGCCTAAAACAAGTATATGAATTTAGCCTTAGTAAGTGTATACTACTTATAAACTATAACAACTAAATAAATATAATTATAAAAACACTAATCTAGAGTAAACAATTAAAGAAGATGAAAGACATGGAATTAAAGAAGATTTTCATTGTTGTGGTCCAAAGAGGTACTTACATCCATAGGTTTAGTTGTCTAGTGTATTTAATTCATATGTAAAAATCCAAGGATGAATAAAGGTTACAAACTATCAAATTTACGTTACATCTCGACAACATAATGATATATAAGTAATATCTCGATTCCTTTGCAATGAAGGATACCTTGGTAGTTATAACCTATTTGAAAATAGAGAATACATAGGTATAGGTGAAATGACTTTATAGGTTAGGAAGGTAAACCTTTACATGCAAACGAGAGAATAATCATTAAGATTATTATAAAGTACATGGGAGATGCATATCTCCGTCGGGGGGGGGGGGGTGATCTTGACACAACCTAATAACACAATACATGCATAGTTTAATGGAGTTATATAATTGTGTTACACTACTATGAGTCAGTTGTGAAAAAATCACTGTATGTAATACTGGGGCAAGCTAGAATTTCTTAGGCTAGATATGTAAGTAGCTGAGTTGGACTCTTTTTGGTGACAAATGAATCCAGTTGTCGTCTTCAGATGTGTCCATTAACTATGTGATATTCATATTAAAAAGTCCATTGTAGACACCCCATCCTAGGAACCCCCCTAATCACCTCCTTAGGTCCTTATAACTCACCCATCCACCAAAAAACTCTAGGTCATACTCTGAGTACCAATCTTGAGGCCACTAGGCGCTCACGGGCCACATTTTGACCTCAATCAACTTCCTTACTGAGCAAAAGATCAATAGACCTTCAAAGGACTTGGAATGAATTTTCCAATGATCTACCCCGTGCGCAAATCGAGCTTACAATTTAGACGAACGATCCATTTTTCCCCGAAAACCAATCTAGAGGCCACTGGATTCTCTCGATATATGTTTAACTCCTGTCATATCTTCAACTCGAATGAGACTGAATAAATGTTTGAAGGTCTCTGAATACCCTTCCCAATGGTCTACCTCATGTGCAAATCCTCGTTACAGTATAGACGAACGACATTTTTTACCCTAATGGGTCACCGAGTGATTTTGGGCCATATTTGACCAAGGTTAACTATCCAAATCAAATGAAACTAAAAGAAATCTCGAAGGGCACAGAATAAACTTTCCAACGGTCCATCCCGTGCACAAATTGGCCTTACGGTTTGGATGAACGATCTGTTTTCCTTCGACAATTTCCTATATAGTCACCAATGGGATCTTTTAGGCCCCATTTGACCTTGGTCAACTCTTGAACTCGGGTCGGGATTAAGATACTCTTTAAGGGATCTGAATACCCTTTCCAAAGGTCAGCCCTATGTGAAATTTTGACTTACGATATGCATTTTACGGCCGTCTTTTTGAAAAATTTGCCTCCGAGTGCTAATTGGCAACCCCAAAAACCTTCCTATAGGTAGTGTGTCCAGGGTTCTATACCGATACGCGGGGCCAGGACCATGCCGATTGGCACCCCCATTGGCCTTAAAAATAGAGTCCATGACCTCACTTTGAAAGGCACCCCTAAACGTCCCTCTCAGCAATTCAGAGAGAATTCCTTTGAATTCAGAGTTGTTCTTTCCTAAAAAGCCAATATCCCACATTCTTTCCATCATTTTCATACTATTTTGAGAAAATTCCCACCCACCTCCTCAAATCACCATCACTATATCTTGAGATTCAGTGCATCTACAAGCAAGATCTACATCAAGTCTTTATACGAAGATTCATTTATTCCTCTTTGTCTTTAAATTCTATTAATTTTGCATTAGTTACTTCATTTTCGCTCTATTAATTTACGTCATTACATCACACATCTTAATTATTAATAGTATTTGTACATACTGTATTTTCATATAAAAAACAAAAAAAAAAATAAGAAAACGAGGGTTCACTTGTAAATTCAAAATGGGGATTTCTCATCACACTTTCTCACACTAAAACCCAATTTTTCACACACACATAATGAAGTCTCCTATTGGATTTATGGATTAAATTCCATCTCATATTATCTACAAATTACGTCAACTTTGATGCCCCTTCGAGCTACATAAGCATCTCAGGTAAATAACTTGACTCGAGTCCTCCCTCATATATTTGTTATTTGATTCTCATTATATATTCATGACCTATACACTTTGCTTATCTGTTTTCTTGTGTCTTGTCCGATATATGCAATCTTTCTTTCATAACGGCTTGTGAATCGACAAACACTTAGATCATATTTAAATTATTATTTTTCAAACACTCCTAAGGATGACATCGCTTCGCCTTTATCCATGATGCGAGTAGAGTGATTCCATCCTCGATTTATATTATGCACATAATCACATGCATCACAGAGTTTTACAAGAGAAGATTAACACATGCCCATGAGAGACTAAAAAGGCGGGATGGGTTGTTTACACCTTCCCATTCAGTATCTTATTCCCTGAAACTTTGAACTACTTGGTTTCGTAAGCATCACTATTGTCCTAGATGTCGTTCTCTCGTGGAGAAAACATTTATTTTCCTTGTTTTGTGTAAAATAGCCTTGCAACTCTATCTCTACATATGGCCCTACATCGACAAGGGTTGAGTGCCCTGATAAAGGTTGCAATCACTTACGCACCTGAGGGGGAAAGAAGGAGGGATGCACCTACGGACACCCCGACTCCCAACTCGAGATGGCCATAGTTGTGACTCTGGTGGGGACTGCTATATGAGTACTATAATATATTTTTTCATAGGCGTTATTATTTTATGCATGTGTGCATATGAACCAACCTGTATCTTTCATTTTCTCCTATCTTTACATTTTTGTATAAATACCACTCATGTATCATTTTCCCACTGACTTGTAAAGTTCACACAACTGTATATACTCTCCATGTACACTTCTCAAATTCATACTTCACTTAACAATACACTCATACGCTTCACACACCACTTAGAATATCCATTCTTCGGCTTTACTAGCACAGAACCACACTCTTTACACTTGTATATATGCTCAAAGTTCACACACCACTTGTATTTGATCAATGTATAGCTTCACTATCACACACACTCACTTGTATATACGCCCATGTCACATACTCACTCAAATGTATCCATGCGCAGTATAGTTTCAAAGTTAGATATACTTGTATATGCTCCCCATTTAGTGTAGTATTCCCTTTACTCATCATGCAAATAAAAAATGATAAAAAATACTCTTTCTCTCCATAGTTTGTTAATTAAGACTCATGATTATTTTCATGCTACATCACTAAGAGAATGGCTATTGACCAACACTTTTGTTCTGTACTAGAGGGTCCCTTTGTGATGGGTGTTAGACCAATGGATCTCAGTTAGCCTAAGCGATATGACTCTGACCTTCCATTGGTTTTGTACCTTTGATGTATATCTAATAGTTCCCTCCGCATCGTACTGCTTGATCAAACTAATGACATGAGTTATATAGGAGTTAATTTGTTCATGTACATCGGGTATATTAAATTCCCTCTCACACATATTGTCCCCACGAGGTATATAGTGAGGCAATTCACAAACATCCAGGTATATCAAATATCTTGTCCACGCGTACTGGATGAATGATTGACATTATAGGCAAGAGGTAAATCTTGGAAGTCATGCCAAAGGGGAGAACCCTTAAACTAATAGAACAATTGCAAAAAGTTCATATAGATGGCAAACCCAAGTATCTCATATTTAGTTTTTCAATTACCGTGTGAAACTGTACCTAAATTATGGGTTGCCATATCGCCCAACTTTTCGTGCGATTTCCTTTTTTTCAAAATTGGGCCCCATTCATGTGCCTCGACACAAGTCTAGTCATGTCTTACATTTTTTTAAACCCCATTTACTCAAGCTTGGGTCATGTCCAACATTTTTTTTTGCATTTAGGCAAACCTGATACAAGTGAGAACCTAATAATAACATTAATAATAATCACGCTATAATTCCTTTCCTTTTTCACTCCTTTCTAAAAAATGCTAAAAACATTTTTTCTACCCTTTTTAAAATATCCAAAATCTTCTCCATCCTTCATTCAAAAATAAATTCGAACCATTTTCCCTCTCAGGTCGATTGCATTTAGTCTTACATCAAACCTCCTCGAAGCTCTTCCTATTATTCTTCTACCTCAATCAAATTTGGGATTTACCTTCACAAACTCTTCATGGATAACATTGACAAGGGATTGAATGTACACCAGATCTGATGACCGTCAAGGAATAACTCAGTACCGAGATTGATTACCTTCAAATTGAAGTCCATGAGATACAGAATCATCGGGCTCATATTCTCTAAGAACCAGAGTTTCTCTTTCCTCGTGTCATGGTTCCACCCATTCCTAAGCCTGTTTGGGTCCTAGAAGAGTATTAGAATTCTCCATATGCCCCGCCTACCAATGGGTCATCACCAAATCTTCTTCCAATCCCAAACCTTGCCCAACTAGGGGATAAAATTCCAATACCAACGGATACTAATGATAAGGAATTGAACAAGGTCAAGGAATACCTTATGCTATTGGAGAAGAAGTTTGACCAAGTCAATATATGAGGGAAATATGTTTACAGCACCCATATGTTTCCCTATCCTAAAGCCAGACCACCAGAGGAGTTCAAGATGCCATACATTGAGAAGTTAGGGAGAAACGGACCCCTAATTATTCACTTTCGAAGATATCACCGAGCTATGACCCTCCTTGGTGCCTCTAGAGAGAAAATGACCGAGATGTTTTAGCAAACTTTAAAAGAAAGTGCCCCTCATTGCTTTCTATACCTCTAGGAATTTAGAATTCATAGCTCAGAGGATGTTACCTGAGAATTAATGTAATAGTACAAGTACAATGAGGAGAAATAGGTAACACACCGAGATCTCGCGTTTCTTAAGAAGAATCCTTTGGAAAAAATTAGTAGCTTAATGGGAAGTTGGAGAGAGAAATTTTCTACCATCACCAACATACCCTCCCAGGAGGAACAAATCATTGTCGGGAAGACGAACATCACGCTGCATATTCGATCATCCATGGGAGGATAGTATTGACCACCCTTCCGAGCCCTCCGATAAGTTGGTGTGAAAATTCAGGAAGGAATCGCAAAAGTCTAATCTTAGCTAAATAAAGTAACCGGACAGTTCACTCCCCAAAAATCAAAGAATCCCTCCAGTGCTACAAGATCAACCATCGATAACATCTCCCAACCTGCTACCTGTTTGGCACCCAAAAGTAACCCCAAACCTAAAAAGAAAGGATAAATTGAGCCCTATGCTCCCCTATCAAAAGTTTACGAGGCCCTACTGAGAGGAAACCTCATCAAACACTTGGACCCACATCCGCTGTCAAATACACTCCCTAATACCTTCAAAGCTGCTTCCCATTATGATTTCCACTAGTCTATCGACCAAACTCCGACCAGTGCTTCCATCTTTGAAATGTGATCCAAGGTTTAATTAACCAACGTATCGTAATCGCACAAACCAATCCTAATCCCAACACCACTCATAAGCCACTTCCAACCCATACAAATGTCATCTTTCTAGAGAGTGACCCAGAATTTGATCCATCTACTCAAATTGTGCTGAGTAAAGAACCCATCATACTTGTAATCTCGCCCAAATCACTCAAAGTTTTCATGTATTTTATCCTACACCCTACCCCCTACATGGACCAAGCTTTGTCACTCTTCAAAAGGGCTTGCATTTTCATCCGTCAAGATGACTATCAATTGTCACAAATTCGGTGTCTTATTAATGGAAGCATGAAAATGGGCTCGGGAGTCAGGCAATTGGGTGGTACTTATTGCTGAAGTTTGTTTAGATGATGTGGTGCAGAATGTGGTTGATGTTGTAACAAACCCAATTTATTAGAAATTATAACAATGAATTAATTCAGTTAAATTTAAATTACACGTGTGACGTAATTTAATGGAATTTAAATATTATGGTTTTATTATATAATTAATAGGAGAGAAATGATTAACGTTTATCGAATAAAAAATACTAAATGAATGATTGCATTTTATCTCAATCGGGCCTCGTGTGTGGAGTAAATGTGGTCAATATAGGAAATTAATTAGGAGTAACTCGGATGATGATTTTGAGGACAATGTTGGGTCCGGAAGGGCGGAAATAGTCAAAATATTATACTCGAGTGTATAGTTTGGGTCGCAGTACAGTTTTAGCCCAAACTAAAACCCCGAGAGGGCATTTTAGTCATTTTTTAGCCTAGGGTTAAGGGAGTTATGAGCTTTCAAAGGTTATATAAACTTGTAGTTTTCTGAGTCTAGGGTAAATGAAATAAAAAAACACTTGGAGTCCATTATATAGGAGAGGAAGATCTTTCTTGGAGCTTAAGAGAGGATTTTTAGAGAAGCTACCCTAGTTCTCACATCAGAACCATTTTTGGAGTGTGGATTAGAAAAAAAGAGTGATCAAGAGAACCAAAGCGGATCCTTTCCACATAAAGGCTGGTATTTATCTTGCAAATTTTCATGAGTTATAATACCCATGTAGAGTATGGTCTTTGAATCAAGGATAATTGACACCAGTTTTACGATTTGATTAATAGAACATATAATTAGGAATATGATTTCATGTAGAATGAACCCAGTTGTACAAATCAAACGAAATTGGATGTTATTGGATTTTAAATCATGGGATAAATCTGAGTTTTATTGATGAACTTATGTGAAAATCGTGGAAAGGTGGGATAAGTGATTAGTGGATTTAGATCTGATTATTAGATGAAATTGAATGGATTTTATACATAATTTAGGTTAGAAATCGTGCCTTTATGTATACTTGACGTTTATTTATATTTATTGGGATTTTGTCATTATTGTATAAAGGTTTGGGACTTTAAAGGTGGAAAATTTCATAACACTAAACTTGAAGAAGACACTTGATACATTTCAAATCGATTCGGCCTAAGGACGAATTGATTCAGTGAGGAGAATCGAGTGAATCGATTCGGTTTGCCCTGAAATGAAAATTTTCCTTTTTTTTTAAACCCTCAAATTTTGGATAGTTTATGAGGGAACTCTTGGGATATTTTTAAATTATGGGGGGGGGGGGGGAATATAAAAATATCAGTAGGCATATAGTGGAGTTTATGTTTACACAAGTTGAGACCAGTTAAGGATTCGAGAAAATTGAGAAAATTATCCATAATTGATGAATAATTGAATTTCGAGATAGGTCACATAGGAGTGAGTGAATTTATGTTTATGACTAGTAGTTGACAATATGAATAACTACATATTAATTAAGGGTTAAGTAGGACGCTTAGAGTAGTGAACGATACTCGAAATTATATGAATTAGAATTTTAATTGAAATTAATGATACGCTGAATATGCGAACGATATATATTACGTACGAATTGATGACACCAGGTTGTGTGTATACCTATTGAATAGAATATATATATATATAGTTGAGAGAGAGACAGAGAGATAGAGAGAGATGGTGTGAATACCTATAGATATGATTTGATTATGTGTGTGAACATACCTACGCGACCTGCTATCTGGAGGTTGCGCACAGAAGGCGATCCCACCTTGATGATTTCAGTGAGGTTTGGATTAGTTCCCTAGATCATGGAAATAAGGGCGGTCCATTATGTGACGTGTATTAGTGGGACCGATATGTCACTTCGGTACGTTAGGCATGTGTGTATCCCAAAGGCTTAGAACCATGTTTGCCTCCACCGTTGTGTTAATTGATTTTGGATTCGAGGAGACATGTCGAACAATTAGTCCTTGATTGAGTATGATACGTACATGGACTTGATAACAAAGTATGCCAGCATCACGAAGGTTCATTCTAGGGATGATATAGTTGCGTATATATTATATGTGTGATGAATGCATACCAGTGTAATATAACTACTTATGTGAGATGGTAGAATTAATATATGATGTATATCTAAAGGAATTTAAGAAGTGAAACCTAAATGATTGATCAATACATTAAGACTGTATGATTTTGTCGTATGGATAAATACGATGGATCGAGACTCGGTGAGAATAGTTTAATCCACTAACTAGTCGGGAAATGGATACTGGCCAGGTAGAATACCTTAGGCGTTCTTATTAGTTGAGAGGTGAGTATCTTAAGTGAGTGTACGTGGATCATACATGTGTAATAAATAACTGATTTAAAATGTGATTTAAATTACTGGAAAAATAGTTCCAAAACGTTTTACTTGGGTTCTGACCCATGTCAAAAATATTTTCAAAACCTTTTAGGTGTCCTGCCTCCACGACGCCAAGCTTAGAGATCATATCCAGAGATACGTTGTTGCAGAGGTGTGGAGGCTTGCAAGATATCACTTTAGACACCTCAACATATTCATTCAAGATATGAGATTTCCTTAGATGTTCGGTTGGGAGTGTTGCCTTCAAATTATTTAGTTTATCCAGTTATGCATCAGATTGTAATCTAATTTTAATTTACTTATTTCAGATTGTGGTTGGATTTTATATTTGGAGAACCTATGGTTTATTCGTTCTCTATTATTTATATATCGATTGTGTGGTTGTTCATACTATATTTATGTTTGAATGGTTTAGTTCATTTAATTTGTTTCCACATGTATCCAGAATAAAAGATAAAAATTTGACACTAGCTTAATTTGACAAAGGTTATTTGTAATTGAAAAGTTTTTTGACAGTGATGCAAAGAATGAAACCAGATATGAATCCAATTTAATTTAATAATGGACTGATCACCCAGGATTAAAATAGGCGGGGTGTCACAGATGCATTTTGATAGATAAGTGAAATTCGTACTATTGATAAGATACTCACCACATTGAATCTTCAGGGGATGTTGGTCCCTTCACTTTTGCACCTTCCCCATTGAGTGAGAAGATCAATATAATGAAGCCGTCGAGGTTTTTGAATGCATTAATTTATTTTGGAAAGAGGACATAACTATAATCGGATGGGGGGGGGGGGGAAGATTTCACAACTCACATAATGAACCCAATTGGGAAGAAATAAGTCTAGTATCTAGCCTGTGCAAAGTAAAGTTACCAAGGATTTTGGGGAAAGTGATTCTAAAAACTATTTCAACATGCAGGAATAAGGCTGAGTCTCTGCATGATCAATTCTAATACTGTGCCATTGGACTAATCTACTTAGATCAGAGTTGTTGACATGCCTCTCCTCAACTAGAATGTTGTACTTGTCCAATCTGCCTAGATTTAATCTGACCCTGCTATCTACCCTACCCAAATCTCTTCATCTGATGTTCTTATTTCCTTTTCTGATATCAATATAATTGAGACCTGTGTTGATGAGGTTCTTAATGATATTTTTCCCAAAAATGAAATAAACAAAGACTTCGAGTATCTTGTTGTGTCTTACATTAATTATATTGATATAATCAAATTCTTGATGATGATGATTTTGCAAATAAAAAATTCTTAACTGATCTTAATAAGGAGAATAACATAAACATAAATCCGTTCAAATTAATGATAACGAAATCATTTTTTTTAATCTTGATGCTAATAGGCATCAGTGCGAGATTATGATAGGGTCCACCCTTAACTAGCATCAGCATGCATAATTCGAATAAAACTACAAGAATTCATGGATGTCTTTGCATGGTCCTATGATGACATACCCAATACTAACCCATAAATAGCTCAACACGAGATCCCAACATTCTCGGAATGCAAACCATTCAAATAGAAGCTAAGGAAAATCCGCCCAGAATGGTCACTTAAAGTTAAAGAAGAAGTCGTCAAGCAACTAAACGGAGGTTTGCTTCGCGTAGTTGAATATACACAAGGCTTGCCAATATCGTCCTTATGCTAAAATCAAGAGGGAAAGTCCGTATTTGCGTAGACTACAGGGATTTGAATAAATCATCCCTGAAGGATGATTACCCATTACCCAATATCGACATGGTCATGGAAAACATGGCTAGTCATGCCCTCAAGTCACTTGTCGAAGGATGTGTCAGATATAATCAGATTAACATGCACCCTAACCATCTGGAGAAAATCGCATTCATCACACCATGAAGAACCTTTTGCTACACTACATGCCATTCGGATTGAAGAATGCCAAGGATACCTACCAACGGAATGCCACAACCATCCTCCATGGCCGTATTCACAAAGAAGTAGAAGTCTTCATAGACGATATGATCATAAAATATAAGACTCGAGAAGGTCATATTCCGTCCCTCCGAAAGTTGTTCGAGTAACTGTGGTAATACCAACTGCGGTTGAACCCATAAAAATGCTTTTTCGATGTCATAAAAGGAAAAATATTTGGATTAATAGTCAGTGAAAAGGTAATCGAAGGAGACCCAACCAAACTGAAATCTATACTTGAGATGCCACCTCCACGAACGGAGAAGGAAGTCCGAGGATTCCTGGGAAAATAATAGTACATCAGTTGGTTCACCATCCCTTTGACTTCTTTTTGCGAATCCATTTCAAACTTCTCTAGAAAAATTCTACTTAAGTATGGAATGAGGCTTGCCAAAAAGAATTTAATCGAATCAAGTGATACCTTATCCGTCTTTCAGTGCTTATGCCTTCACAACCAAGCCTCGCCTCCTCCTCTACTTGATCGGGACAGATACTGCAATAAAGGATTTGTTAGACCAATACATTGAAGAATCCTGTAATCAAAAATCACATGTTAGAGAAAACTTGCTTTGGGTACAAAGTCAACTACTCCAGCTAGAAATTAGTTAGGTATAAAGTCAACTACACTTCTTTGGAGAAAGCATGTGTTACCCTGGTCTCAGTCATGCAGAAGTTAGGGAATTACATGCTTGTCTTCCCCATTAGACTTGTATCCCGTATGGATCCCATTAAGTATTTGATAGAAAATCCTACTTTATCTAGCCGAATTGATAGATGGTTGGTGTTGTTATCTGAGTTTTATATTGTGTACGCCAAGAAGAAAGATATGAAAGGTAGAGCCATCTTCGTCTGCCTTGTTGATTACCCCATGGAAGAAGACGATGTTTGGGTATCTAAATTCCTAAATGAAGATATTTTTTATACCTCTTAGGAGTATCTTAGATGGAAAATTTTCTTCGATGGAGAAGCGGACAAGAAAGGATACAATATTTGGGATAATCCTAATTGCCCCTGATGAGTCACTCCCTATTGCCATTTAGCTAGACTTTCCTTGCACCAAAAACATGACTGAGTATGAGGGACGCGTAGTAGGCCTCAAGATTATCCTCTAAAAATGAATCTAGAACCTAGACGTCTATGGAGATTCTGTCCTTATCGTCGGCCAAATCCTAATAAAGGAAAAGTTAAAGATGAAAAACTCCTACCCTTCATTCCCATCTAGAAGAACTATCCTCTCAATTTAATGATGTCATCTTCTAGTACTTGCCCCAAGTAATGAAAAACCTGGCTAATAACCTAGCCACCTTGGACTCCATAGTCCATATGCCCGAGGGAATAGCAATGGACCCTTATTGGTTCGAAAACAAGTTAAGACTACAAATTACTACCACATTGAACTTGTTACTGAGGAGGAATCTGACATGGATGTGTTATGCTACTATGACATTTGGCACCTCCTCAAACATTATAAGTAACCCCAAGATGCTAATAAGAAAGAAAATGTGACCCTTCGTAAACTAGTTGCCTAGTATATCATCTACGATAAAGCATTATTCAAAAGATACTTTGATGGAACCTATTTTCACTGCATTGCAGGAGATAATGTTAAAGAAAAAAGGAAGAAGATCAATAGTTAGGGATGCGGAGCCCACATGAATAATCACACTCTTGACAAAAGGATCATCCGTAAAGGTTACTATTAGACCACAAGGGTTCAAGATTGCACTGCATATATCCAAAGATGCCTCAAATTTTAGCAGTTTACCAACCTCCAACACTTGCCTCCCCGAGAGATATACAACATGAACTCTCATTGTCCCTTCTCCACCCGAGGAATCAAAATAATTAGGAAAGTTAGTCCTAAATATTCAAACTGTCATGAGTTAATCATGTTCTCCATTGATTACTCCACTAAAGGTGTCAAAATCGAGTCAAACATGGTGCTGAATTCTAGAAAGGTGGCAAAATTTATTAGAAATAAGATCATCTTTCGATACGGAGTTACCCATGAGTTAGTGTCGGATAATAGGATCTATTTTTAGGTTGAACTTACAGAACTAATCGAAGATTAGGGGATTCAAAAATAAAAATATTCTCCCTACCAACCCCAAACCAATGGTGCTATCGAAGTCTCCAATAAAAGTTCAAGGTCATAATCAGCAAGATGACTTAGAGTTACAGGGATTGGACCATCTTGATCCTTTAGGCCTTTCGAGGTGAACTAACTTCGACAAGAACACCCATTGAGGATCCCTTTATTCTCTTCTATACATAATGGAAATAGTCATACCCGTTGAGTCAGAAATACCTTCTCCCCACGTCTAGCTCGAAAGAAAAGTTCACGAAGAATAATGACATTAGAGCCGCCTTGATGAACTATAAATCTTGGATGAAAAGATACTGAAGTATCTGTATTATATACATGGATACCATTGATGGATAGAACGTTCATTTGACAGGAAAGCTAATGATCGTGGTGTCTATGAAGGAGACCTTGCCCTCAATGACATCTAGAGGGAAATTCAAATCTAATTGGAGTGGACCTTATGTCATGAAAATTATTCTCTCAGAAGGCATCGTTATGCTCACAGACCATTATTAAAAAGAGATGGTGCATCCAACTAACCTGGACCGTCTCAAGAAATTTTACCCTTAGTCTAGAATATCGGCACGCTATAAATATTCTCACCCTCTAAATCTCAACGCGGTAAAAAATTCTTCATTTTCCCTAACCCGTAAATACGTGGGACTTGATCCTCTCAAAAGAAATTTCTTTCAAAATGAAACTCATAAAAAATTTCAAAACCCCCAGAGGTATGTAGGTAGGCCATATGCTATACATGTGTTCGGTCCCTTTCTTTTCATAAAATGTTATTCTTTTCTAACCTCTGATAACGGAGGCTCATCTTATTATTTACATTACAAAAAGGATTATGTTTTCCTTAGCGATTAGTACAAATAATTAAGATGCAAAATTCTTATCAACAGTCATGACAAAATATGTTCATAATGAACTTTTATTTCTAATTGTTGAGAATACAGTGACGTTATATGAAGTATCAGCAAAGGGAGTCAAACCAACCACCCCTCTCCACTAGCCAAACTATTCCTAAATGAATCTGGACCTAACCAAACTACACAAACTTACCTTAGAAAGCCCCAAATAGAAAAACACCCCAATCACTATAGCTTCATAAAATTCACCAAAAGCTTTAGAAGATGCTACCTTCAACTATCGGATGGACCTGCTTTATCATCATTACTAGACCCTGGATGCCCCTAAGTTTCCCACTCCTGATTAGCAATCCGTATATGATCCATTGAGAAATACATGGTCACAAACCTGTACAAAAGCAAGACACAAACTTCCAGGGTGTCAAAATCCACAAACCACCTCTGACCGATCTCTTTTGCCAGGACCTTCTCTGCTACCATCTTCCATATTTTTGGTAGTCCTCAGATACATGAAAGGCCCCTCCCATGGACTGTGATGAAAGGATAAATGGAAAATGGCACTACCACAAAAATCCATACATCATCGCCAACGATTTAGTAAAATCCTCCAAAGGGAAGAAATTTGTTATACGGGGGGCACAATATGTTCCCACCCGATTTGGCATGGGAAACATTAGGGCACTGACCACATACTGGTAATATCCAAGATGAAGGATAAGTAGTAAGTCCCCCCACTAGGGCACTGACCAGCGAAGACACTGGGCTCCATGCTATACAAGATAATTTACCCCAATCTCTACAGATGGGTCAAAGCTAAAGAAAGGTCAGACAAAAAAATATGGCACAGTCGGGACAGGGTATTCAGGAGGGGTCACTAAGAAAAACCAATTTACAAGCCAAGCAAACATCACTATGGGGCTCCCCTCAAAAAATTATAAGCACTACACCAAATCTGCACTATTGTCAAGGTCATTGACCCTGACAAATCAAACTTGTCAAGGTCAATGACCGTGACATTTTGAGGCGAGACAACTTTTTTTGTCACGGTCGTGTCACGGTCATTGACCTTGATACAAAACTCGCGTTTTGTGTCACGGTCGTGTCGCGGTCAACGGTCGTGTCGCGATCGTATCGCGGTCGTGTCTCGGTAAAACCGAGGAGGTGAGTAGGCCACACGACATACGAATTGACGCACCCACTAATATACGTCATGCCGCATTGTTCGCGCAACCACAATAGGGATTTCTCCTTCACGGGTATGACATGCGTGATGAGCACCCTGGACTCCATCTCTTGAAGCGCACGTCCGTGAACTATTCCACCCTCGACGATATTCGGGTCCCTCAACCCCCGCCCTATCCGCTGGCCATAAAAAACGTCCAATATGAACACGCTCGGCCAACCAAGTGTCGACATTGGTCAGATGAAGGGCGCCAAATAGGTAAGTGGATCATCGAAGTACGAACGTGTCGGTGATGAAGCAGTGAGGTCCACATCCTCGTCATCCTGCGCCTCGTCCTCACTCACCTCCTCCTCCACTGCCTTCCCCTTCCCTTTCCCTTTCCCTTTACGGTCTCCGGCCAACGTACGCTTCATGAATGCGTACATATCTTGGACCGTCGCCTCCAAACGGGACAGCTTCGCGTCGTGTGAATCCACCGTTTGAGCCAACCCGGTGTTGTTCGTCTCCAATCCGATGATCCCAGATTTGGCCACCCGCGAGTTCACCCCCTTGTCTTCCCCTTGCGATCAGAGCCAAGCACTTGGCTGAGTGCATCTGTGGACAAAGATGCCTTGTCGGCATCAGACTGCGACTCATGCACTTCCTTAAGCTTTGCCAGAAATGACAAAAAGCACATGATTAGTCAAATAAGTAAAATACAAAATTATAACGTAATTAACAAAAATTAAATTGTCGGATTACTTACAATCGTGGCCGCGATGCTCGGGGACACCTCCTCGTCCTTCCCCTTCTTCGTCCGAAGAGACACATAAGAATCGAGCCTATGTGGCTTACCCCTGGCCCACTCCCTACCCCCTAAAATAAAATAAAGTAAAGTAAAATTTGTATCAGCCCCGCAAAGTAAAATAATGAAGAATAATATATTTTTGTAGTTATAGAAAATTTAAATCTTACATGCACCCTATGCTCCACCTCAGCGTAAGAGGCCCGGCTGGAGTATTGCACGCCCGTCTTTTTTGCCCGATTTTCCCTCCTCGATTGGCGAGATGCCAATTGTCGATCCTCGATCTCATTGTCAATGAACTTCTGCCATTGTGCCAATGAGATCGGCTCCTTGGGGGGGACAGATTCACGCCATTGGATAATCGACTCTCGTGTTTTCCCAAAGTACCGTGCCCGCATATTTTTTTTCCACGACTTGAGTTGCTCCCTAATCTTCTCCAACACGGGATCGCGTAGCTTTGGATCCAAGTTGAATTGTTCCTGTCCAACAAATACAATGTTAGTTGCGAATAAATATAAATATAAATATGAAATCGAAATTGAAATTGAAATTGAAATATAAATATTCATATAAATATAAATATAAATATAAATATATTACCTATAGTGCTGGACAAACAACTAACTTGAGCTCATATGGCACCTCCTTCCAACTCATAAACCCCGGGCCGATGACCGTCTTTAGCAGCTCGAGGGATCTCGCTAATAGCTCCGATTTGTTCTCGACGGTAATCCCAAATTTTCCATATTTGGGGAGCCTAGGGGAGGAGGAGCCCTCGTCGCCTCCGCTACCACCGAGCCCAGACAACATCATCATAAACAGCATCATCATCTTCGCTTTAATATCTGAAGGAGACATTTTTGCTGTAAAAAAATGTTATTAGTACAGATAAAAAAAATGTTAATAGTACACATACGCACACCCCTACCCCACCCCCACCACACACACGCACACGTCATGCCACTTTTAAAACTAACCAAACCAACATTTCATCAATTAAACTAACAATTAAAGTATACAATTATTAATTTACTAATTTATAATGAGGGACAATCCTACTTTCATATGAAATTGGCACTAATTATTAATTTACTTTCATCTAAAACTATACAATTAAAATTACAATTAAAGCTATACAATTTCTTAATTAAAGATATACAATTGTTAAAATTGCCCCTCCACACCCCCCACACCCCACCCCCACCCCCACCCCCTCCCCCCACCACGACCGTGACAACTACATTTATTTTTTATCAATAAAATTATGAAATGAGATAATTATAATTGGAGCATAAATTTCATTATCATAAAGGGATAAATCCAACCAAGTACAGAGATTCTACAAATTAAAGTGAGAATTGAATTTAAGACTTTCTAACAACATGCATGTGTATGGATTCTACATAGTTGGGCACGAAAGTAACTAATGATATTCCTAAAAACATACAATTGGCAACATTTTGTGAATTTACTAAACTTTATATAATATTATCAAATTCTGTTAAAAAATTATCTAGGGTTTTACCTAATTGAATTAATTTCATGAATAAAATTATTATATATTTAAATATTTATGTAATTAAATTTAACATATGAATTCTAGAACTTTTCTAACATTTATACAATTCTAACTATCATTAACCTTGCATTCATACTAAGGTTTACATAGTTTTAACAAATTATAACAAAATATTATCATATTTTTAGTTAGAAAATTCCACCCCCACCCCCTCCCCCACCACATTTTGTATATTATTTTTTCATATTATTTATATTTAAATTTTTGGATATTATTTTTGGAAATTTATAGAAAATTACTTATTTATTTACATTTTTAACCCCCTACCCCCACCCTGCCCCACCCCCCCCCCCCCCCCCCACACACGCACACACACACGCACATATATACACACATACACACATATATATACACACATACACACATATATATACACACAAACATATATATAAATGGAAGAGATAGAGAGAGAGAGAGAGAGAATTAAACCTGAAAGTAGAGAGAGAGAGAGAGCATCGTCGAGAGAGAGAGAGAGGGAGGGAACGGCGGTAAGGGAAAAAAGAAGGGGGAAAGGGGTTTTGCTGCTAACGTTGTCACGGTCGTGTCACGGTCACTGACCTTGACAATTATTTAAAGAATTGTCACGGACAATGACCGTGACAAGTTCGTGACAAGTAAATTTGTCACGGCCTTGTCACGGTCAATGACCGTGACAATTCCTTGTCACGGTCGTGTCAAGGTCAATGACCAAGACATAAAACGCGTGTTTTTTTTGTCATGGTCAATGACCTTGACAAGGCTGGCCGGCTGAAAGGTGACATTTTGGCCATTTTGGTCTAGTGAAGGACCCTCCTTCCAAGCATCCAGGTCATTCAGGGTCATTTCCATCACCACCGTCGATGATGGCAGTAAGTCATCCAAGCCGTTATTGAAGAACCCTGGGAATTAACGGTCACGTCCTCTGTCACCAATAGTAGCCTCACAGTAAGGCTTAAGGCGACAGGACCAGAAAATAAAACATCCTAAAAATCCCTCAAACGCATTGAATACATAACTGCCTAAATAGAAATATCCCCTACGGTAACCAACGATTTAGCCACCTAGGGATATGTATGAAACAACTCCAATAAGATAGCCCTGAGAGAACATGAGAAATCAGGCATAGCTACACCCGCACTGGGGTTGACCCCCAACATTGTTGAGAACTCTTCCTAATTAGGACAGACCTCCTCCAAGCCAAAATTAAAAACGTGATCTTTGGGATACCAAAATTGCAGTACTGCACACAATAGGAGGGAAAAGTGGGAGAAAGAATTTTTTAATTGATTTTAAAGAAAAAATAAATATGTTTATCACAATAGAAGAAAAAATTATTAATGAATTTTAATTTAAAGATATGTTATATGAAGCCCAACAGAACTCGTATATGATTCGCTTCTACTATACACAATAGCAAGAATTGTAATATGAATCGACATTCCTAAGCATAAGGATTTACATCAAAGAGAAAGAAACGCTGAAAACGTAAGAGTCATAGTCGACATTATACAAGCACATGTTCTCCAGACCATCAAGATGAGAAGCAAATTATTCATGCATAGGAAGAGCCAATTAAAAACGAGGAATCTTAAGTAAAAAGAAGAATGTGGGTATTAGTGGATAGAAACTCATCCCACACACCCCCTTTTAAACTTAAAATCTTTATTTAAAGTCCAGAGCCTTAGAAACCTGAGCAAACTCCAACCCTACTAGAGTATTCTGAAGTGAAAGAAAGTTCAATAAAAGCCTAGGGATGATTTTACTTGACTTCCATGCCGATAGGCAAGCCAAAGGGTATGCTGATCGGTACCTCCCCCCCCCCCCTCCCCCCCACCCCCAATCGAATTTTGGAAAATTCCACCTTTCCTCTTTTATCAAAATCAACTTCAGAAAAATCCTCATTTTGAAAAATTACCCCCTGATTATTTATTCAGTTCTTTCTCCCAAGAAAATTTTTTTTACTCAAAGGAATTCTTTGCCATGAGTTAATCACTTTTAGTCCCTTTAATAAATCTTTTTATCATATTTATCTCCATTTTTGCATAAAAATAAATAGTCTCAGAAGAAAAATGTAAATTTCTTCATATATTTCGCTTCATTGAGTTACATTTTTGCATATAAGAAAAAAAAACAACGAGACTCTGCCCGAACCCATAATCTCTCTCTAGATCTCAATCCCCATGGTGGACGCACTTCCCTTATGGTGAGCGGTGATCCTGTACTCCCAGAACTTGAGACCTCGTCAGAAGTGGCAGGAAACATAAAGAATGAATAAGTCGATCTCTTAATATACTCTGCTATGCAGTACATCCAATCCTTGATATCCCTCAACCAAGTGGTCGACACCCAAACATACTACAAGTGATAAAAAAAGGAAAAAAATTAATCATGGAACAAAAAAAAGTCAACAGAACAAGAAAAAATAAAAAGGGATATACCTCAAGCCAAAGGCATCGCCCGTAAGCCTGATAAATCCAGAAACTGATGTGAGAGGGCGATGCGGCACACTAAGTGACTCCCCGTTGCTCAATCAGAAGTTGATAGAAGGGGCAGTAACCAAAATAATCAGAGCCTCCACTTCCATCGGCGATGCGCCACCACCTGCGTTGTGGGACGATCCCACTGGTGCACTAGTAGCACTGCCTGAATCCGTAGTAGGTGGAGGCATGTTCTCCACATTATATATACAGGAGGGAATCAATTACCTCATCACGAAATCTAAATAGTCATACCTCAATGCTGTAACCATATAGAGCATGTAGGGATCCCTTATCATCTCCACCGCTCGGGCATCATCAAACATCTTCCTCATATGACTTATGTACATAGGGGCCCCTATAATTGGACCGCCTCCTCCTCCTCCATTATCTTCCTAACCATCATTTTTCATACGTAATAGATGTACTCAACACTATACCAAATC
Source organism: Sambucus nigra (assembly GCA_949130495.1). Classification (NCBI taxonomy): domain Eukaryota; kingdom Viridiplantae; phylum Streptophyta; class Magnoliopsida; order Dipsacales; family Adoxaceae; genus Sambucus; species Sambucus nigra. The sequence continues at coordinate 148,723,155 of OX422220.1, forward strand.
TTCCTAATTGTCACGATTATTGACCTTGACAAATTCGACTTGTCAAGGTCAATGATCGTGATAATTCTAGGGGTGATAACGTCTATTGTCACGGGCGTGTCACGGTCATTGATCGTGATAAGTTCATTGGAATTGTCATGGTCATGTCACGGTCTATGACCTTGAGAATTTTTGTCACCGCCATAAACCGTGACAAACTCGTGACTCTTTAAAAAATTGTCACGGTCAATGAACGTGACAATTTTGGGCAGAATTAAAAAACAAACTGCGTGGCAGTATGGCCACTACCACTACCCAACAGTATATTTGTACATATTATAGAAACATTGTACATGTTCAAATATCATATATCCAAATAAAATAGAGAGAATGCAAATATACATTCAAAACAATATGCATAATGATATAATCCAAATATAATTCAAATGTAACAACTTAATATAATTCAATTCAAATAATGTGACTACATGTCTTGGGTAAGGTTAGCTCTGAGGAGGTGAGTAGGCCACACGATATACGAATTAAAACACCCACTAATATACATCGTGCCTCATTGTTCACGCAAATACAAAGGGGAGTTCTCCTTCCGGATATCACATGCGTGACGAGCACCTTGTACTCAATGTCTTGAAGGAAGCGTCCATGAACTGGCATACCCTGGACGGAATTCGGGTACCTCAACCCCCTCCCGATCCCCTGGCCATAAAATATGTCCAGTATAAACACGCTCGGCCAACCAAGTGTCGAATTCGGTCGGTTGAAGGGAGCCAAATAGGGGATTGGGTCATCAAAGTCCGTAAGTCTCGGTGATAAAGCAGCGAGGTCCACATCCCCATCCTCCTACACCTCATCATCCACCACCTTCTCCTTCCCTTTCCACTTACGATTTCTTCCCAATGAATGCTTCATGAATGAGAACATATCTTGGACCGTCGCCTCCAAACGGGACAGCTTCGCGTCATGCGAGTCCACTGTTTGAGCAAACTCGGTGTCTCTCATCTCCAATCCGATAATCCTAGATTTGTCCACCCGCGAGCTCAACCCCTTGTCCTCCCCTTACGATTAGAGCCAAGCACTTGGCTAAGTGAGTCTGTGGACAAAGATGCCTTGTCGGCACCAGACTGCGACTCATGCTCTTCCTTAAGCTTAGCCTGAAACGAGAAAAAGCACATGATTAGTAAAATAAGTAAATAAAAAAATTATAACGTAATTAACAAAAAGTAAACTTTCTGATTACTTACAATCATGGTGGCAATTCTTGGGGACACCTCCTTATCCTTCCCCTTCTCCGTCCGAATAGCCACATAAGTATCGATCCTATGTGGCCTACCCCCAGGGCCACTCCCCGTCCCCTGTAGTGCCACCCAAATAGCTAACTTGAGCTCATTTGGCACCTCCCTCCATGTAGTGTACCCCGGATCGATGATCATCTTTAGCAACTCGAGGGATCTCCCTAATAGCCCCGTCTTAATCAAGAAGTCCATCCCCAATTTGCCATATTTGGGGAGACCAGGGGACGAGGAGCCCTCCTCACCTCCTCTACCACCGAGACCAGATCGTGACAAGGTTGTCACGGGCAATGACCGTGACACGTCCGTGACAAACTTCACTTGTACGAACTTGTCATGGTCATTTCCCGTGACAAGTCTTTGTCACGGACTTGTCACGATCATTGACCATGATAAAAATTGCTTATTTTTTGTCACGATCAATGATCGTAATAAGCTTGGCCGCTAAAAAGGTGACAATTTTACCATTTTGATATAAAGCAAACTCATACGTGAACAACCGTTGCATTTGTGCATGTAGGCCCATCACCACGATATCACACGGAGTCGCACACCAGGGGTAGAAGGTCGCCTGCAATACCATCAAAGAATCAGTATCTACTCAAGGAATGAAAAAACACAGAATATAGAAACATAACCTGATCATTAATCGGGGCATTCAGAACCCATCCCATGTTCGCCATGGACAAAGCCTAATTCGACATCCGATTGGAATTTTTCCATCAGAACATCAACTCGAAGTCCACCAAACTTTCATCCTTCAGGGATATAAACCATGTGTTATGCCCGATCACCTCATAGAACCATGTCTACAAAAGATATAAATCAACAAAAAGAAACTAAAAAAAGAATGCAAGGAAATGCATGAAAAGGAAAATGAATAAAAGATTACCTCCAAAAGATACGTCGCCCATGTAGAACTCTGTTGGCAACACTGGTTGGAAGCACCCAAGGAAGAATAAATAGACGCCAAGGTCAGGCTCCCCTAATCTTAAATCCAAACATCAGAAATCATTCACAAATATGGAAAGAACCAGAGATGGACGACGTCGCTACTCATCACCATTAGAAAGCCACCCAACAAGAGGAAAATAAATAAATGGGTTATCTACCTCACTTGTAGCCCGTCAGTCACATCCACTCTCCTCTTCAAAAGAGTTTCCTTCAAAGCACAAATACAGATGGAATCCGTAGAAACGATCATACCCACATCCCCTAATGTCGCCTTCACTACCTCTAGTGTCACTCTGAATGTGCGGTCCAAGTCTACCTAAAACCCCTCTCATTAAACCCCTTTCAGCTTCTGAACATCTATAGGAGTCATCGTCATATCAAAAATGCCAAGATAGAAAGTGTGGGTAGTGTCCTACCACTTCTCTCCTAGAGCACACAAAACTGCAGTAAAATGCGATATCTCATCCAAAGCCTTTACTAAGAGACCAAAACCCTAATAGGGGACCATCCAATGTACCTCAGTAGGGAGTTTCTCACAAACCTCCTTCAACCCCATAATCCCCGAAGACCAAATAGCAAAAGGAGCAATGTGAGTTTGCAAAATAAGAAGAAAAAAAATCCATCACTAACATAGAAAAAAAAGAAGAGAAAGTTGAAATGGAATGCCAAAAGTCACTGCGCTTACATAGCCACTAGAGTTCTTCACCCTAGATGAATGATGGTATGATAACTCGCATAGAAGATTACGCTCATTAGCCATAGGCTCAAACAGATCAGAGACATTTTTGTTACCCAAAGCAAGAGGTACCTAGACTACCACTCCAGGCTAGCCCAGTCATCGTCAGCTATTCACGCACTGTCATATACCTCACTTGAACCATCCATTTGAAGTCTTGAATCTAAAAGGACATAGGAACATTTTTTAGAAAGAGAAAGTGGAATATTCAAACACTTAAAGGTGTGAAAATGGGGAAGATGTTCCCTCTTTTTACAGAAGGCTAAGGTGCTTGCCAATCGATTCCCCCTAACTATGTCAATCAGCAGATGTCTTTTCCATTTTCTAAGGAAGCCCGGGAGTTTGTTCCCTTGCCGATTGGCACCCCCTCCAAATTTCATACAGAAAATGCTAGAAACTTTCGGAAAAAATCACGAAAATTGCCCTGAAAATTCCCAAAAATATAAAACCTCAATTTTCTCATGAAAATTCTTTTTGGAGTGCCAATCCCCTTATAAACTCTTAAAAGCCCCAACCGGATTAATCTTACACCCTTATCTCCCGCATAATCCCTAGTCAGATTCATTTTACATAAATATCCTAATCATATTCCAAAACAGGGACCAATGATACACCCGCATCCACGTCTACTACAATTCCCCAGCTCAAACATCCCCCAGTGGATTCTCAAGGCAACATAACCCCCAATCGAATATTTTAGATATAAATCCTTCCCTAAATAAGTACCAAAGCAACAAAATCCCCAGTGGAACCATAAGTACATCTGAACCCCCAAGATAATTTATAATTCCCGATGAGAGAAACTCCATGCATTACAACTTTGGGTCCCCAGAATTGACCTCGAACCTCGAAATTGGTAGATACAAATTTATGTCCTTGAAATTGGTTTCCATAACTTTAGGTCCTCAGAACTGAGCCCGACCCACAAAATTGGTCGTTATAACTTTAGGTCCTCAGAATTGACCTCGACCCGCTGAATTGGTCGCTACAACTTTAGGCCCTTAGAATTCACCTCGACTCGTAAAATTAGCCACTGCAATTTGAGGTCCTCATAATTAACCCCGACCCATAGAATTGGTTGCTATAATTTTAGGTCCTCATAATTGACCTCGTCCCTCAAAATTGGTCGCCACAAGTTTAGATCTTCAAGGTCCTCAGAATTGACCTCGTCATTTAAAATTGGTAACTATAAGCTTCAGATCATCAGAATCAAACTAAGCCCTCGGAATTTTTCTACCCAGCATAACTTTAAAATTAAACTAGCCCATTAGAATAAATCTCAACATATCTTTGACTCGCTGAATCGATCATCCTCCCCTCTAAGGTCCTTAAAACTTACCTCGACCTGCTGAATCGATCATCCTCGCCTCATTGGGTCCTCAGAATTGACATCAACCCGTTGAATCAGTCAACCTCATCCTTAAGGTCATCAAAATTAACCTATAAAAAATCTTTCCCAACATCGATGTGGTGTCTATCATTCGACAACCTTCACTTGTTCTAAGTTCACCCAGAAGGGGATCTTAATAGACAGCCCATACTAGGACCCACCTAAGCTACTCCTTTTGTCCCTAGCAATCACTCATCGACCATAAACCCTAGGTTAAAATCTTAGTACCGATCTAGAGGCCAATGGGTGCTATCGACCCCATTTTGACCCCAATAGACTTCCATGCTTGAGTGAAAGATCAATACATCTTTAAAAGGATGTAAACCCCCATTGCAATGGTCTGCCCCATGTGTGAATTAGACTTACAGTTTGGACGGATGCTCCATTTTACCCCCAAAACTGGTTCGATGACCACCATACGCTCTCAGGCTTGATTTGACACCTTTTAACTCTTTAACTAAAATGATACTGAATGAATCTTTGAAGGGTTATGAATAACCTTACCAACATTCCACCTTGTGCGCGAATTAGCGTTATAGTATGGACGGATGACCCTTTTTACTTTATAGGGTCACTAGGTGCTTTCGAGCCCCATTTGACCTATGTCAACTCTTTAAACTGAATGAAGATGACTGAAATCTCGAAGGGAACTCAACACCCTTTCCAAGGGTCTGTCCTGTGCACACATTGACTTTATAGTTTGGATGAACGATCCATTTTCTAGTGACTAATGGGCGCTTTCGGGCCCTATTTGCCTCAGTAAACTCCTAAACCCGGGAGTGGCTCAATGGATTCTTAAATGACTCTAAATACCCTTTCTAATGGTCAGTCCCATGTGCAATTTTGACTTATGGTTAGGATTTTACAACTTTTAAAAAAAAAACCTACCTTAGACAGCCAATTCGCAACTCTAGGAGCATGCCTATCGGTAGTGTGTCTAGGGTTTTATGCCGATAGGCATGTCTAAGACCATGCTGATCAGCACCCCCTTGGACCTAAAAGAGGCCATGAACTCTCACTTTTAAAGTCACCCATGAGCATCCTTCTCTGCAATTTAGAGGGAATTTCCTCGAATTCAGAATTTTTCTTTCGTAAAAAGCCCATTTCCAACATTTTATCCATCATTTTCATATTCTTTTGAGTAATTTCCCAACCACTTCCTCAAACCACCATCACTTTATCTTGAGATCCTCTCATATAAAAGTGATATCTATTTTAAGTCTTCATAAAGAGGTCCATTTTTGCCTCTTTGTCTTTAAATTCATTTGATTTTGCAGTAGTTACTTCATTTTTAATTTAGTACTTTACCTCATTACATCACACGTCTTAATACCAAACTTTTTATTATTAGTATTCGCACATACTTTATTTTTATAGAATAACCCAAAACAAAAAAAAGAGGGTTCACCTGTAAATTCCAAACGGGGATTTCTCGTTATATTTTCTCACATTGAAATACCTTTTTCTACAAGACAAATATATAATAAACTCCACGGTTGGATTTACGGATTAATCCCCACCTCGATTTGTCTTCAAACTACGTGGACTTTCATGGCCCAGGACTACGTAGGTGTATTGAGTAAACCCCTTGACTCGGGTCCTCCCTTGTATATTTATTTTTTATTTTCATCATATATTCATGACATAAACACTTTGTATGCATGTTTTCTTATGTCTTGTACGATATAAGTAATTGTTCTTTCATAAAAACTTGTAAATTGACAAAGACTTACATCATGTTTTTTATTATTATTTTCGGAACACTCTAAAGGATGACCTCGCTCTGCCTTTATCCATAACGCGAGTCGAGAGATTCCATCCTCCATTTATATTATGCACATAATCATACACATGGCAATGTTCTACATGAGACGATTAACAAATGCCCATTAACGATCTAAATGGTGGGATGGGGGCCTAAGACCAACCTATTCCATAACTTATTCCCCAAACCTTTGACCTACTTGGTTTCTCAATCATAAGTATTTTCCTTGATGTCGTTCTTTCGAGGTGGCAACATTTATTATCCATGTTTTATGAAAAATATGTTGGCAACTCTATCTCTACATATCACCCTACATCGACGATGGCTGAGAGCCTTGATAGAAGGACACAATTTCACGTGCACGCCGAAAAAATATAGGGAAGGAAGTAGGGATCCACTCATAGAGACCTCGACCCCCAACTGGGGATGGACACAACCCTCAAGATTTTGCTCATAATTAAGGATTATAGTTGATTATAGGAAGCACTATATCTTCTGATTATGTTAAGATCCAATTGAATGAGTGCACTATTAACTGAGTAATGTCATTCGATCCATGGTTATGGTGTCGGTGCACACAGAGTATATTAACTGGTGAATTTGTTTCCTTGTATTTGAAGTTGACATGTGCTAAACATTAGCTTTTACGCCTACTACAATTATGATTCATGTTCTTAGGTAAGTGCGTGAGTGTGCTTGTCAGTCCTATTTCCCAAGAACGATATCATGCGCTGCGTTAATATGGGTAATGATTACCACCTTAAAGTAAAAAAATAGATTTCAAGTCATTTCAATTTTTTCAAACGTTTTCCATCCACGAACGCTTTTACGAGAAAGAATATTTCTCATGTGCCAAACTTTTCTTCTCCAGCTAACCTTTGTTGGGTTTCCATTTATATCTAGCTCAACCTGAAAAAATCTTCCCAATAGATTTTGTCACCTCTTTGAGCCTTCATTGTTTAGGAATTGAGAAATTTCGGAGTCATCTTTCACGATTTTACTGTTCCAAGTACATCATTTTCCCTTCTAAAACTTTAATATGTTTTTTAGTTTACATTTCTGCAGTTTCTTAACCATTTTTTTATTATTGATGATTTTTATTGGATTTAACCTCTAATTCGAGTTTAAATATCATAGGTGGCCACTGAGATGGTTGGCCTAGGTTTTTCCATTTTTTGTGTTTTTAGGTCTGCAAGTGTTTTATTTTTCCCACAATCTTCTTTTTTGAATCCAAGTAGCCTCCAAGCCTTTGTTTACCCTAAATTACATTCTTCCCATCACTGTTCAAGCCCCAAATCCTATTTTACCTTTATGAGTGAACATTCCTAGGTCAACAGATGGTTAGATAACATTAAGAGGTTGGATAGGTTTTTCCTTGGGGTTTTGGTAGAGAGGTTTCCCATTACCTTAACTTTAGTTCGAGTTGCGGAAAGTCCTTCTCATCCTCGGTATAGCCCAAAAGCTCAATCTTCATTTGGTTCGTCTCCACGGCCTTTGGATGTGGCGAATCATAGTCATAAGTTCTTGGGGCCAGATATAATTGGCGAGGCTGAGCACTAACCTAGTGGTAGAAATTTTTCCAACACAGTTCAAACATATCAATTATTCACTTGGAAGCTTTGCTTGAAATAATCATGCCTCATAGAACTGTCAATCCATATCTTTTGTCTATGAGAGAACTTTAAGGAGTTCCACTAACTCCTATGACCCTCCGAACATTGAACCAAGATGGAATTACCTTGATGTCTTCGAGGATGAGTTGGATGAACTGAGATATCGGTACGACATCCCCATCATTATTAGGACAATCTTCCCGACTGTGATGAGAGGGTTTATGATCGTCCTAATGCATTTGAGATTTTATTCCCATGTGGGTACTTCATGTTAGGGTTTTATGACCTTACACTCTATTTTAAAATCCATCCAAAGGGATCCGGCATAACTTCTCCCCAGTATTGATAGAATAATTCTCGGGGTAATTGTGTTTTGGTAGTCAAGAACCGACTTTGATCGTACTAGGATATCTTTAGGTTCATATATGGCATAAAGGACAATGCCAAGGCTCCTAGGTATTATTACTTTTCCCCTATGAATTCACATTTAAGAATGGTAAAGGTTGTTCAGATGAGCAGCCATAGATAGAAAAACCACTTTGTGTTTTTAAAGAATCAATGGGAATTCTAAACACATTAGAATAGTTTATCTTGTAGTGTTCCCCGTCGGTGGTATGGGTTGAAAACTTGGTAAACATTTTTTTATTTATGTAAGAGGGTAGTTTAGATAAGATGGAGGTGTAACCCTTTGAGTACAGTAATGACGAGTTAAGAAGAAATACTATTGATTAGCCATAGGACATTCAAACATTACTCAATGAAGATAAATTCAATTTAATCTCACAGATCTCTTGTTTATAACTCAGAGGGTAGTAATGAACTTTAGAAGTAACTTAGTTAGAGGTAAAGAAAAGTAAGCACCCTAGATACACATTGGCAGGCAGCCAAAACACTAACCACCCTCAAGAATCTCTGTTAAGCATTAAAAGTTTCTTAATAAATGACAATGGTGGGTGAGTAAAACTCTTTGGTTCATAAATACTCTCTCTGATGTATATTATCTCTAGTAATAACTTTTGAACTCTCAAAAATATCATATCCTCAGAGGTGGTTGGGTCCTTAAATCGCCTACCACACCACCGCCGAGGAAACTTTGCCATTAATACCTGTGAAAGACATCCCTCATACTTTATGTCACAAGCATTAAATACCTGATGCACTAGTTGTCCCCACATCATAAACGTTAAATGCCAAGACATGCATTTTGCCTTACCACGATGTGTCAGGGGGCTGTTGTCACAGAGTTGGCTCACCAACTGTCTGACAGACCCAAATACCATGGTGGTTTACTCAAGTGTAGGTCTGACATTGCCTAGCTGGTTAGTGACATCAGATAAAGTGGATGTGACATTAAGTAGAGGGTTGTTTGGCTCATAACTCAACACCCGATGGAACTCCAAGCTTCTCTTCCCGCGGTTCCACAGTAAGGGTCCTTCGGTATTTTACCAGGTATATCTAGGATGGTCAGGACATGCCCCAACGATTCCTAACTTCTCAATCCTCCAAACCAAGTCCCTCTAAAGTTTCCACATCGAGGTCATTCGATAGAGCATGAAAGCTCTCTCAGGCCCTGCCAAGCTTAGTCTCTCGCGAGTACTGTTTGACCTCACACTAAAACTCATTATTATTCTCGTTACATCATTACAACCTTTATAGCTTATAGTCAATATAAAAAAAGATACAATATGACTAACACAACAAGCTCAAGTATGAGTGGCCACACTGAGTTACCACGCTAAGCTTCCTTAACCCCAGATATTATTGTAAATAGGGGAATTATCCTTAATATCAGGATTACCTTTAAGCCCCCTCTACATTTTTCCCTTCATGGAGAGATTTTTTGTTAGAACAAGAAATGTGTGCATGAAAACTTCTCAATCCGATGAACCTCCTCTGTGAGTTATAAAAAAAAATTTAGCATCGTTTCCTTTGTTAGAACCCCCACGTTAGAATCTTCAGGAAAAAAGTAAAATTCTCCCCGATTCACCTGAACTGGAGCGTTACAACTTATTGGTGCTTAGGCGAAGGGACATCGCCAATTTTTCCTGACGCTGAGGTTCAACCGTTCTAACTTTATTATTCAAAATTCTCCTGAAAGGCCTGCTATGTTCGAAAAAGAAGAAATTCTCCTCGATGTAGCCGAGTCGCCATTTAAACAATGTTTGGAATTGTGGCGAGGGGACATCATATCTTTTTTGAACCGTTGGGACATCTTTTCCATTGGGAGTTATTGGATATGTCTAATAAAAATTCTGGCGCCAAAACTCAAACTTGCAGAAGATGGCAACCCATTTTATTCCCCAGGCGTCGCTTTGTAAATGACGTGGAACTATCTTTTCAACTGCCAAGACACCTCCCGAAATGCCACGTGTTCATTTGAAATGATTATAGGCGGTCTTGCACGTGTGGTGGTGGGAAAATCATCAGACGGGTTCCTTAAAAGGTTTCAAATGTCTCTTTTTTTAGACCATTCTCTTTCCTTTATCTTCTTAAAGCTCCCGTCTTCTTGAGAGACAGAAAACTGTGCGAAAACCTCCATTCTTTTCCAACTATTTACCCAGTTTCTTCCCTCTCCCATCTTTTGCGCCTCCACCTGTGGTTGTGCTCCTCTCTTCTTATTTCTAGCTCTTCTTACCCAGTTGTTCCATTGATCACCACTCTACCATGGCTTCTTCAAGTTCTTCTAAGGTTTCCACACCACTACTTATCCAGGATCCCCATTTGCCACTTCTTTCTCCGCTGTTTTCCCTAGCGTCGCTGCCCAGAATGTTGCTCATCGAGAGAAACTACACTTCTATCGCTGGGCTCCCATCTTTAGCGAAGATGATAAAAATTTCTGATGCATTCAGGACTTGCCACTTACCATTTAAGTTTGACCCTTTACTATTAGGTGATGAGGATATGGATTCATCAAAGTGGGGTTATCTTCCCCCAGAGGGGACTCTGCACTTTCGTTTGGATCATGGTGACTTCCCCTATTCTCAGATTGAATTCGAAGCACCTGGGGGGTCGCCATCCCATTTCACTGCCTCGCATACACATATGCAGAGTTCTGATGCTGCTGCTCTTGCAAAGGTTGGGCTTCATCAAGCCTATTAGTTTGGGAAGTTCACCCTTTCCAAGCACAACATGACGCGCCAAGTGCTAGTTTCCAGATGGAACATCACAACTCACACGTTCTTTACTGTGTGTGGAGAGTTCACCGTTACATTGGAGGACGTCTGTGATCTCCTTTGGTTTGAGCCAATGGGTGAGTTTGCATATCACGATAAGGCCTTGGATGTCAAAGAGGCTGCTGATCGAGTTCAGCTGGATTGAATCTGCCGTAGTTGCACTGGTTCCTTGAACAAACTCACATTTACTCCCCTCATCAGCTATTTTTTCGAAGCTCCGACCCCGAAGGATGTCAATGATGCAATGGGCCGAGGTAGAGGTACATCCTTGGAACTACCAGCCTACATACTTGTGTTGCTTTCACACTTCTTCCTGACAGGGAAACCTAATGATTAGCCTAAGAGGGACATTATAAATATTTCCATTCGTTTGGCCAGGGGTTTCAACCCTCATCTGGCTGCCATTGCCTTGGGGTCCCACTATACCTAGTTGGATCGAACCCATATCTACATGGCATGATCACTGGGTCGTTACAACTTGGCAAATTTTACTAACACCATCATTTTGACGGTCTTCCTTTACACCATTTTTCCTGCCATTGCTGCCAAGTCTATTTCTCTACCCGTGAGCCAAGGTATCAAGCCCCCACTCCTCCTATATTTCCATAAAAAACAAAGTCGAAAGGAGATAATGGAAGTTTTTGATAGTTTGGACTCCTTTGTGATGAGGCCATACAATGAGCCTACATTTTCCCATAGTTGGGATTTCTTTCCTTTTGCAGCCTCAATGATCAAGTTCATCCTAGCTATAAAAGATCCCTCGCAGGACGTAGTGTTTGTATTCACTCCTGGGTTTCTTCCTTCCTATGCCGAATGGGGATACACCTCAGAACCCTATAACCCTGATAGATGTAGCATGAAATTCGGATTTGATCAGGGGGGATCTCAAGCTCTATTTAAACACAACCAATCAGGGGCTACTTTCATTGAAGCTTGCACCTTCTATACCATAGCAGCGGTGCTTGGTGTGAATTCTACCATCGATGGGCGAGTCATCCTTCCTAGTGCCAGTAGGAAGGGGGACGTATCCACCTATTATGGCACTGAGTTCCATTTAGGGCAGTTGAGGATGATTCAAGAGTATATCCAGTCCCCCCTAATATCCCCTACTCTTTTCTTTAGCTGCTTCTGAACTGGGTCTAAAGGGAAAATTCGTTCTTGGAGTTGATTTTCCCTTGATTAAAATCATTAAAGAATCTCTCCAGGAGCTACCCCCATATTGCCCAATGATCCCCACTACCACCATGAAACCTAAGTCCATTGCAACTCCCAAACAACTTGCCCCTTCGACCGAAGCTGCAATAAGTGAAGGGCCTTCTCAGCCCCCTACTAAAAAGACCAAGAAGTCCAAGTCCTCAAAGTCCAAGCCCCAAGCTCAAGAACAAAGTTCTTTGGAGGCATCCCCTATTGCCTACGTTCCCCCTGCCATGCCTACAGAAAAGGCCCGGGAGTAGAGAAGGCAAGCCCGGGCAGAGGTAGAACAAATAAACGCTGAGTTTCAATGATGCACTGTCGTCATTCCCTCTTCGGCTGCCTTCCCCATGATCGTGGTTGATCCAACTGATCCAATGGACAAGAGGAAAAAAAGGTCGAGGCTACCTCAAAGTGTTAATGTAACGGTAGAAAGGAAGAAAACTCTGGGTACTATGTCCCAGATGAAATGAATAGCCGAGATACCTCCAAGTTTTGCTCCCTCTGCTGCTGCCTCCTCTCTACCTTGACCAGTGGTTATGGCCTCTCGTTCTCCTTCTGGTTCCGAGGTATGTGTAACTTTTTTTGTTCTTATTCCCCTTTTCTTAAGGTGTGTTGCATCTTCTTATTTCTTGATAGATTTGGTGCAAGGAGTTGAAGAAGAAAGGCTCAGTCCCCCCAATCCCCCTATAAGCCATTTCGTGGGGGGGTCGTTGGAGTATCCCTCAAGTCGACACTACTTTTTCCTATTCCCCCTAATAGGACCTACCTATTCTCGCTATTTGCCCTCCCAACGAGAAAAAGAAGCTACTGCAGGGTTGCTATCATTGGATATGTGGAAATATTTGACCAACCAGAGGCAACTACTCTTGCCTCCTCTGAATTACCATCTGAGTAAGAGGTCCCTCTACCCATCATTGTGGTCGAGGAGAGTGCTACTAAGGTAAGTTTCTTATCAAGTCTCACGTCTTTTTCTTGGCCCATTTCTTTGTTTATCATTCTGATATGATGGGATGTTTTAGGTGCAAGTGGCGTCTCTGATACCTAACATTATCCTTCCCACTGCATTGACGGGACCCTAACTGCAGTTCCCCTTTTTGGTGCCATAACGGTGGTAAATTAGATGTATTCCTGCCACTTATTTTTCTTTGTATTTACTCCCTATGTCTAACACTTGGTTTTGTATTTGCATCTTTCGCCAAGCCTTACCCCACGCTTTGCTCTTAGTGGCCTTTTCCTTTCCCAGGCGAAGGCTGATGCTGCTGCTCCTCGTGTTAGTTCTTCTGTACACACCGATGTTGGGGCATTTCTTGAAGGTCCAACGTCTTCTTCTGATGATACACCCTTGTTAGCCTTAGTAACTTTTATTGGTGAGGGAAGTTTGCCTACCGTTGAGGCTTCTTCCGCCAAGGTCCCCATTGAAGCTACTGAGGCAATGAGCCCGCCCATAATGGTTTCTATTATTATGGCCCCCGTGGTGACTCCCATTCTCGCTCCTACTACTGCTGAGGTACTTCGCTAATATCTCTGCATTTCTCAGTTTCTCAAACTTCACCTATGTTTGTGACCTAACAATGAAAACACTTGTTAAGGTTTTTTCATAAACTCCACCTATATCGGTGACTTAACAACGAAAACACTTGTTAAGATTTTTCATAAACACCACCTATATCGGTGACTTAACAACGAAAACACTTGTTAAGATTTTTCATAAACTCCACCTAAATCGGTGACTTAACAACGAAAATGCTTGTTAAGATTTTTCATAAACTCCACCTATATCGGTGACTTAACAAAGAAAACACTTGTTAATATTTTTCATAAACACCACCTATATCGGTGACTTGACAATGAAAACGCATGTTAAGATTTTTCATAAACTCCACCTATATCGATTACTTAACAACGAAAATGCTTATTAATATTTTTCATAAACTCCACCTATATTGGTGACTTAACAACGAAAACACTTGTTAAGATTTTTCATAAACTCCACCTATATCGGTGACTTAACAACGAAAACACTACTTATGATTTTTCATAAACTCCTTATTTCCTCTATTTATTTTTAGGTTGCTCGGGAGGATTCTCCACCAATTCCTTCACCCATTGCCTCTCCCCATCGGGAACCTGTCATTTCAGAAGATTCAAGCCATAATGATCAAGGTTCAACGACCGGTGCTACCGCTGAGAGCGAATATGACGATAAGCTTCCTCTGCCTGTCCTGGATCCTCATGCCTTCTACCTGATGGTGCTTCAACGTTCTCCACAAATTCCCGCCAACCATCGTTTAGTAATTGAGCATCTTGTAAATCATCATCCTGAAACTTTCACGGTGGATTGCCTACGTTCAAACATCTTCGTTATGAGTTACAGGCTTCAGGGCATGGCTACCGTCATTGCTGAAATTGCCAACACCCCGACCTCAAATGTTACCAGACCCTTTCTTAACTAATTTCTAGGTTACCAGACCCGTTTTGGCTGGATTATCACGTATTTGAAGACCTTGAAGAGCCAACGACTGGGCAACCAGAGGGAACTCCTGCGAAAATATCAAGAGGATCAGTGGGCTACAGAAGCTACATTTTTTGAGCTAGCACCTCTTCTTAGAGATATTGACCACGAGGTGGAGGAAATCAAAGAAGCTTTGCGTCTGGCGAAACTAAAACGAGAGAAACTCCTTATCAAGTGCACGCAAGCACATACGAGGTTAGAGGTTTCTATTAATGCCCAACAGTCTTTCCTAGAAGCTTCTTCGAGACTTTCTGTAGATTTTTTCTCCTCCCCAGATTTGTTGTTCCTCCTAGGCCAATGAGCTTTTATATATATTTTTCTCTTTTCTCTCCTTCTTATGTAATTCTTGGGCAATAGCCCCCAATTTTGTAATGCCCCAAAGTTTATGAATGAAGAAAGATATTATTTTCTCAAGCCATTTCTTTGTGTTACAACTATTTGCATAGATTGTGAAGTTCTGTAATTCTTTCCTCTCTACTTGAGTTATAATAAAAACAACTTGTATACCCATCATAAAAAGAACTTGCGTATTCATAACAACAACCAGATACATCAGTTGTCCAAAAATAATTGCCTACACATGATATACTTTCAACCATTTATTATTAATCTTGAATGGTTTATCTTTTTCCATCCTAGAAATTAAGCAATAGCCTAAGTCATGAGATTCTTTTACAATGAAAGGTCCCTCCCAATTTGCTGCAAACTTGGGTAGAGGAAGCCCCCTGATGTTTTTCACTACTGCTTTTAACACGAAATCTCCTTCTATAAACTTCCTTGGTCTTACCAAGTTATCATATGCCCTGGAGAGTTGCTTCGTATACATTCCAAAGTGTTACATCGCATTATCTCTGTGTTCATCCAACGCTTCCAACTACAAAGGTCTATTCTGAGGGAGCGTACTACTTCATAAAGCATATTGAGCGGAGGGAAATTCTAACTCGGGAGAATCGCCTCAGCCACATAGACAAGGGAGAACGGATTATACCTTGTGGGATTTATCTTAGTTGTTCGATAGGACCACAATACAAATGGTATCTTATCAACCCATGCTCTTGGTAAATCCTCCATTATTTTAGCTAAGATATTAACCAAAGTTTTGTTAGTTCCTTCGGCCTGACCATTTCCCTTTGGATATTCCATCGTCAAAGTATGATGGATAATGGAGTATTTTCCTGTGAGCATCGTTACTTCTAAATTTACAAAAGGGGTTCCATTATCTGAAAGGATGACCTTTAGGATCCCAACATGGCAAATGATGTGTTCTCTGATGAAGTTGATCACCACCCCTACTGTTTCCCTTCTCAGTGGTATCGCTTCAGCCCACTTTATGAAACACTCCGTTGCTACTAGTATCCATATCTTCCCCCTTGAAGAAGGAATTATTGCCCCTACTAGGTCGAATGCCCAAGTGTGAAAATGATAAGGTGTCGCCAGGGAGTGTAGGTCTACCGATGGGGCATGGATCATATTTCCATAAAGTTGACAAGCTTTACATTTTTGAATGAACTCAGCAGAGCCTTTCTCCATTATTGGCCAATTATACCCCAACATCATCAATTCGTCATATAACTTGGGCCCTCCTATGTGAGCTGGATCATGCGCTTGTTTGTGGACCTCAGTGGCCTCTTCCTTTGTGATGCAATGTAACGGCCTGTTGAAGTATCCTCTTTGATAAAGATATCCCTCCTGAACATAGAATCTCGAGGCCCTCCTCTTGAGTCCCATCGCATCAATTTTCTAAGTTAGGGCAACTCCATCCCTGATGAAGTCAATATATGGTTACCTCCAATCAAGTTGAGCTTCCACAAAATGACATTCAGATGCCTCAAAGAATAACTAGCATTTGTCGCACTTCTGTTGTAGCTCCGCCGCGTCCTGTTTCATTTAAGTCCAAAAATACCCCTCTCTTTGCATTCTTTGGTAGAGGTGTATCTCAGTTGTTTCACAGTTCTCTTCATGTGTTTTCTTCAATCTCCCCTCTGCCTTTTTTCGATCGATGCACCTTGACAACCATCCTCCTGCGTTCCTAAACTAAAGGTTTCCCCGGTTCTTGAAGTATTGGGCTAATTCCCTCAGCCCCATCGCTCTTTTTCCAGCTTCCAATTGCCCTATAATCTCCCCCCTCCAGTATGCATCGTCCTCTATGAGTAGAATGGACTGTAATATTGAAGGAGCTGTTCTTCATTGGATCACGACGGTAGTTGTATCGTTTCTCATGACTAACTTCTGGGCATTAGTGGCATAAGCGTTTGGGTGATGATTCATCATTTTGGGCTGCCTCTTGATCTTGGTTCGATGGAACTGGCAGAGGATCCTCTGAATGATTGTTTTGTATGGTGCCAGGCTCATGTGTTTCAACGCGTACCCTTTATTCACTTGTTGAACCACCAAATTTGAATAACCTTTGATGCAAAGTGAACCCAGACACAAATCTCCTAATATAGGAGACTTTATCGAGGAAACTCTCCAGCTCCTTCGTCGTTCTTGGACTTGGCATCTCCAAGATCGCTCGCTACTTATCCTGGTCCATCTGTACCCCTTGTCGATCGACCATGAAGCCTAAAAATTTCCCACTTTTTACCCTAAAGACGCACTTCAGTGGGTTCATCCTCGATTTATACTTCTTGTATTGGGTAAACACCTTCCTCAAATTGCCCAGATGGGACTCCTCCTTCCTTGATTTGATGACCAAATCATTCATATAGAATTCCACAAATTTATGGAAGAAGTTGTGGAAAATGGCCATCAATGTCCTCTAGTAAGTAGCCCCAGCATTCTTGAGTCTAAACGACATTACTCTGTACATGAAATTTCTCAATGGGGTCCTGAACGCCGTCTTCTCTGCATCCGAGGGGTCCATCTTATCTGGTTGTACCCTACATAACCATCCATGAAGCTATACATCTCATGACCAACCGTTGCATCTATCAGGCTATCAATGGAGGGAAGAGGGAACTCATCCTTGGGGCAATCTCTATTCAAATCTCTAAAGTCCACGCAGATCCTTATTTGGTTTTTGTCTTTCTTTCCCATCGGGACAATGCTTGAAAGCCAAAGCAGGTGCTATATCAATTTGATGAACCCTGTTGCCAATAGGTGTTGGACCTCGTCCTTTATCTTTAAGTCTAGATCAAGCTTATACGTTATTGTTACTTGTTTCGCTAGAATGGATAAAGGCATTACGTTCAATTTGTGACAGCTGACTCCCTCATCTAGCCCTTTATCTCTGTATATTTCCATGCAAAAACGTCTATGAACTCTCGAATCAATATAAGCAAAGCATCTCGTTTCTCCTTACTAAGATTTTTCACGATGAAAATGTGTCATAGGTCCTCCTCTTATTTTTTTAAGTTCAACTGCTCCAGGTCTTTGTGCCTGCAGTTTTGGTTGATCCGTCATGCATTCTAGTTCCTCAGCGACTTTCTCTACAAATTCTTGTACATTGGAGTTATTTATAACAATACATTATCCCCGCTGATCCACCAGAAAGCATTCATATATCGGGTCAACCTCATCATCAGTTTCTTCAGCCGCCCGTTCACACCGTTATAATCGATATACCACTTTTCCTTATTTGGTAATGACCTTCTTTCACTATCTGCTGGTAGCTAGAGCTGCCTTCCTTTTCTTCTCTCTAGAAGCCTCGACCACTCTTTTTCTAGAAAATTAGCTCAGCACACTTTTCCGTTGGACCTCATGCTCCATCGCATCCACTCTGGGCCTCATCCTATCTTTGAGCTGATTCGAGATAATTTGGGGCCAAGGGATCGCCTGGTGAGCTTCTTCGGCCACTACTCTTGTGTTGCTTGCAACCTCCTTATTCTGCTCATTCAAGGGACCCATCCCTTCTTTGATCGAAGGAATCCATGCTCCCTCCATTCTTCTTATTAGGACCCGGACATCCTCCTACAACTCTATGTAAAATGTTGCGTCCACCAAGTGAGCTTCCTCGACAGCGAAGGGCCTCTTCGTAGCCCTAATGGTCACCTCTATTCCCTTAATGTTCGCCTTAGCACATTGGTGGTACATAGAAGGAACTAGCCCTTAATTGTGCATCCACACCCTTCCTATTAACAAATGATAGGAACTTGCACTCTACATTACGTGGAACTTGATATGGGAACTCAAATTTCCCATTACAACCCCAACATCGACATACCCAATGGATTTGGAAGATTGGTTATCATACCCCGAAATCACCCAAGGCATGGGGACCAACCTTTCTTCTAGGATATTGGCTGTGTGGAAGGAGTTGATTGGCATGATATTGATGGAAGCTCCCCCATCCATAAGAGTCCTTGCAAAACTAATTCCGTTGACACTGGCAGTCACATACAATGGCTTGTTATGAGGGAACCCTACAGCCCTATCTGCATCGTTGAAGGTTACTTATGACAGAAACCTCCTCACCAACCTGTCCTTGGGTCCCTTCCATCTTAGCTAAGGGACTGCATTCTTCCTCATAATATCAAGTATTTCATGGGTTATCTCCAACCTACTCTCCTTCGATATCCCCACTTGGTCAAAGAACCAGGTGAACTTTGGGGATTTTGAAACTGCACAGTATTCTAGGATTGGGTCTGCTTCCTTACCTTCAACGTTGTATACATCCTCCACGTCCTTAGCGCTTCCTTCGTCGTAGGTCAATACTACATTAGCCATTCCCTTTATACAATCTTTGAGAGCTTCCTTGAATTCCTCATGCTTCGACATTGGCTCTTTTCCTTTTCTCTCGGCCTCCTCGTCATAGGCCACCACCAGATTGGCCCCACGTGGTGGGAGTGGATTATTGTTAACGTTCTGCGGAGGGATTTGCAACGTCCCTATCTTTACGTACTTATCTATGATTCTCCTCAACGTGAAATAACTCTCTATTGGGTGGTGGATGTTTCGATGGACCTGGCAATACTTGGGATCCGCCCTTATTGCCGCATCAGGTTCCCCAATGGGAATTCCCTTTTGTTCATAGACCATTCCTCCCTGGACCATCGCGTTGTAGCAGTTGACACCTTCCTCCATTGTATAAGGCAATGGTGGTGGGTCCTCCATATCCCTTCCAAACTACCTCTTATTATCATTCTTCAGCACCTTTCCCTTATCTCATCCCTCGATGTAACCTACCCGTGGGGGTTAAGACCTCCACCTCATAGGTGGCATCGACTACCTAAACATCATGGGCACCACCACCAGATTTGGTCGTACCACCAAGGAGATATTTCTTGCTGCTTTCCGAAATGCTGAAAAAGTCCCCTCGTACGTGTCTTTAATAAGATGGCAGATGTACTCATAAAGCAGTCCTTCCGCACATATCTACTGCAACTTGGACTCTTTGGCCTCCTCCCTCACATCGAGGGATCTTTCCCTAAAACTTAGAATGTATTCCACCACTTCTTCCCCGGGTCGTTGCTTCTCCCTACCCGATTGGGTCAAAGTAAGCTCATCTTCCGCGAGAAAGAAATTCTGGATGAACAAAACATGCATCTCTTCCCACGTAGAAACACGCTTGGGAGCCAAATGAGAATACCAGGTATATGCTTTATCATTAAAGATTTAGAAAACTCCCTCAACCTAAGCTTCTTATTGTTACAATGTTCCGCCAAGTGTTCAACAAAGCGCTTAATGTGCTCCTTCGGGTTCCCCCTCTCCCTGTGTATTTTTTAAAAATAAGAGGAACATAGTCCATTCGATAGGGCTCATCGTTGTATTCTTGGGGATAAGGTGTTCAAAAGTCATCACAGACCGAAGCTACCTCTCATGCAGATTGCGAGGAGGCCTGCATGAACCTCAGCATCTCTTTTTGCATCTCTTTCCTAATTTCCTCCATGGGTGATACCACTCGGGAAACAACCAACGGGACCATGGGTTGAGTCCCCGTTGCTACTGGAGGCGTCATCACAGTTGGGGTCGTTGATACTCCTGATGTTCCCACTGCTGGATTCACAACATAGGGTATACTCGCAGGGACTCTTCTCGTTGACCTATACTTGGTGGGGTCATTGGGGCTACCCCTGGTGTTACGAAAGATTTGGGTTCAAATCCTCCCAACACTGTTGAAGCTACTGGAGTTTGCAAAAACTCATAAAACTTACTCATGAGGAGTGACAACTGAGTGGGTCCCAACCCTGCACTCGTGGAAGCCTGTGTTACCCCTGGAACGCCTGTCGTCGCCTGAACTGGAGGTACCTCTATTTGAGGAGCCCCATCCCTTATAGCCTCCAGTTCTCTTATCGCTTGTTCTTCATTGTGTTGAATGTCATCAAAGTTGAGCCTTTGATTAACATTATCTCTTTCCATACTCCTTTCTTAGAAGAATTCCTCCCCAGAAGAGTCGTCAAATGTAAGAGGGTAGTTTAGATAAGATGGAGGCATAACCCCTTTGAGTACAATAATGACAAGTTAAGCAGCAATACTATTGATTAACCATAGTACATTCAAAAATTACTCATTGAAGATAAATTCAGTTTAAGCTCACAGGTCTCTCGTGTATAACTCAGAGGGTAGTAATAAACTTTAGAAGTAACTTAGCCAGAGAGAGAGAGAAGTAAGCACCCTATATACACCTTGGTAGGCAGCCAAACACACCAACCACCCTCAAGAATCTTCTTCAAGTATTAAAAGCTTAGTAATAAATGGAAATGGTGGGTGAGTAAAACTCTTTGGTTCGTAATAACTCTCTCTGATGTATATTATCTCTAGTAATAACTTTTGAACTCTCAAAAAGATCATCATCTCCTCAGAGGTGGTTGGGTCCTTAAATAGCCTCCCACATCACCCCTGAGGCAACTTTGCCATTAATGCCTGTGAAAGACATCCCTCATACTTTATGTCACAAGCATTAAATAGCTGACACACTAGTTGTCCCCACGTCATAAGCCTTAAATGCCAAGACAGGACTTTTGACTAACCACTGTGTGTTAGGGGGATGTTGTCATAGAGGTGGCTCACCAACTATCTGACAGCCGCAAATACCACGGTGGTTTACTCAAGTGCATGTCTTACATTACCTAGCTGGTTAGTGACATCAGATAAACTGGATGTGACATTAAGTAGAGGGTTGTTTGGCTCACAACTCAATACCCGATTTGTAAGGACAAATTTCCAATCGAGTCATTTGTTATATTGGCTATATTCCATTGGACAAAACAATTTTTGATCATTCTGCATCAAGCATCATTCAACGTAAAGATTCAAGCATCGCAACCAAAGTTCACGCGTCATCAATATGCACGCCATGCTAGCTATCCTAAAAAGGTATAAGACCAAAATAAATTTTATGTGTTGGAGTATTTTGTTTAATCAGAAAATTTTCATATAGAGAAATGTTCGTAAATAAGTCATTTTCATAAAAAAATATCTTTGAAATAAATTTGAACAAATTTGTGCAAAATATGAAATCTCGTTCGAAGTTTATCCAGGTCGTTCGAACGACCTAGATCTAACGACATTCCCCAGGCTATACTGGAACTTCGTTAGAAGTTCGTTAGAAATGTCGTTCGAACGAGTTCGGTCTGAACTGAATTTTTGAACTTATTTTTTAAGCAGTTTTTTCCACAACTATTTTTGGTCCACTCCTTTTTCAGTTATATTATATGGAAGAAAATCAGTTTCAAAGATTAAGGAAGTTCATTATTCTCTTAAGATCATTTTTCATAACTTCTCTCTTTTTGGTAAAAATCATCTCCAACACTTTTATCACCTTTTGAAACAAAACCCCTTCAATCAACTTGACATTCAACAAGCAAGTTTGCGGTGGGTCTCTGCATTCAAGCTTTGAGGAGACGGTGGTTTTTGGGCTTCGGTGGATACCATGACACGAGGAGTGTCGAGCAACGCGTTGGAGCTTTGCGTACTAAAAATTCATAGGCCGAGGACGGCATAAGCAAGTCTTGAGTGAGTCAATGTCTGTAAGTCTTTTGAGTCTCTTGTAAAACCTATCTTGTAGTGGATTTTGTCTAGTCCCAGCCGTCCGAGGTTTTTCCCATTTGGGTTTTCCTCATACATCGGTGTGTTGTGGTTGGGATTTTCGCATTATACCTTATTAAATCACCTAGATGTATGCTTAGGATAAAATGAATAAAATTGGAATAATTTTATTTTAATTAGTCAAGTTATCAATCCCATTGCATTAATTGAAATTTGTTCTTGCGAACTTGTTAATCTTCTTTTAAATTGATATTGGAGATTATCAGTTTATATTTAATATTAAAATTGGATTGTGTGTGTGTATTCTACGAATTAAACTAAGAACATATAACCTTGCAACTTCAAATTGGTATCAGAGCTAGTTTCTAAAAGTTATTTAGATGAATCTTGGAGGTTATATGGATAGTTTTTCGTCGAATAGACTATCGTTGTTTGATGGAACTAATTATACTTATTGGAAAGCACGTATGAAATCCGCTCTTAAATCAATTGATGAATGTGTTTGGGTCACTGTTGAAAGAGGATGGTCCCTTCCTACTATGGTTGTTAATGATGAAATTATTATGATTCCTGTTGAACAGTGGTGTGAGGAAGAACTAAAATGGTGTAACTTTAACTCTAAAGGATTAAATGCCTTATTTGGTGTCGTGTCTCCCGATGAATTTCGTCGTACAATGACGTGCAAAATGTCAAAGGAAGCTTGGAACATTCTTTAAGTTACTCATGAGGGAACTAGTGTTGTTAAAGCGTCAAAACTTCAAAATTTAACTACACAATTTGAAGCGATCACCATGAAAGAAACTGAAACATTTGATGAGTTTTATGCTCGTTTATCAGACATAGTTAACTCCTGCTTTAACTTAGGTGAAAAAATACCTGAAAACCATGTTGTTAAGAAAATACTTAGATGTCTTCCTAAGCGATTCATTCCTAAAGTCACTGTTCTTAATTCTTTAGGAAACTTAAATACTTTAAAACTTGAAGAACTTGTTGGTGATCTGCAAACTTATGAACTAGATATGTTTCCTATAGATAACAAAGGCAAAGATAAAGGTGTTTCTTTAAAAGTTAAGAAAGTCGATGTGTCTGATTCTGACGAGTCTGACTTTGATCCTGATGATATAGCCTTATTTGCTAAAAAATTTAAAAAATTTCTCAAGTTTAAAAAACAAAACTCTAAATTTGAAAAACCTAAATTTGAGAACAAAAACAAAGGAGGAAATAAAAAATTCAATAATCAGGATCCAAAGAAGTTCATCAAAGATAACTTTAAAAAGGATGATTCTGAGAGATGCTTTGAATGTGAGGGACGTGGTCATAGAGCTTTCGAGTGCCCTACAAAACTTAAAAGACAAGGCAAAGAAAAAGTTGTTTACAATGCTACTCTAAGTGACAGTGATAATGAGTCTGAAGACTATGATGTCTCTAACCCGTCTAGATATAACTTCATTGCCTTTATGGAAAGCCACGCTAGTAATTCGAGTGTGTCATACCTTAATATTGACAATTTCGAACAAAATCTTGAGGTTGTTTCTACTCATTCTACTAGTAGTGATGAAAAAGAGAGTGATAGTGATATAGATGAGACTGAACTACAATCAGCTTATTCTGAACTCTACAATGAATCTCTTCGCATTCAAAAAGTTAACAAAAGATTAACCTTTAAAGTCTTAACTTTAGAAAAAGAGTTGAAAGGCTTGAAGGAGAAGGAGGCTTTAGTTAGTCAACTCGAGGCTATTAAGATATCTCTTTCTGAGAAGCTTATCGTGATTGGTAAAGAAAAACGTGACTTAATTATCTCCTTGGAAGGTGTTAACAAAGATATTAATGAGTCTTTAGGAATTAGAGAATCTCTAAAAGCTAAAATTGCCCAACTTGAAAAGGATCTCTAGTCCTCTCGTGAAATTAAAGTCACACTCGAGGACAATTCAGGAAGAATGGGAAAATTATTTCTATGTCCTGTTTTATGATATAAGGAGAAAGGTTATCAAGAGAGAAGGGGTATAGGATATAAAGAAGGAGATTCATCGAAATTCAAACCTGAACCAGTAGCTATGTTTTTTTACCAAATCTAATGTTTCTAAAACAAGTTCTACTAAGCAACCTTTAAAAGCTGGCCCAAAACAACCCTATGTGTGCACATATTGTCACAAACGGGGTCATCTTAAAGATTTTTGCTACAAGCTTGGAAAGAACTCTCAATTCACAAATTCTAAACAACCCTATAACTCCTTTGCTAGTCTTAAGAATCAAGTTGAGTGTCTTGTCAATACATCTAAAAATTTAATGGAAGAGTTTCTTAGGTTTTCTAAAGTCCAAGGTAATAATTCTAATTATAAGACTAGAGCCAATCAAGGAAAGAAAACAACTCAAGCTTGAGTTTAGAAAAATCATACCAAGAAACCTTTTGTTGCTCATGTTGCACTAAAGGCTCAAAATACCTCTCAATGGTACTTTGATAGTGGCTGTTCAAGACATATGACTGGTGATAAATTTTTATTTACCACTCTTGAAAACTATAAAGATGGTAAAGTCACTTTTGGGGATGGTAGCAAGTCTCAAATCATGGGTAGAGGATCTATTGAAATCTCTGGGTTTCCTAAACTTGAAAATGATCTTTATGTTGAGGGTATCAAGGCTAATTTGATAAGTATTAGCCAACTATCTGATGAAAATCTTGATGTGAAATTTAGTCAATCAGAGTGCACCATCTATGATCAGTCAGGTGAATCCATTTTATAAGGTGTTAGAACTAGTGACAATTGCTATGGAATTATTCCTAAATCATCATTAGTTTACAATAATGCAAAAGCCTCATCTGTCGGTCTTTGGTATCAAAGATTAGGACATGTAAACTTTAGAGATCTTGAGAGACTAGTGAGAAAAGAGCTAGTTCGAGGCTTACCGCCACTAGGAAAGCCGACCTCCACCATTTGCGGGCCGTGTCAATTAGGAAAACATATTAAGAGTCCTCATAAGAAATTATACTCTAAAACAACATCTCGCCACTCGTACCGAGAGCATAGGAGGAAAAAGATACATCTTAGTTATGGTCGATGATTTCTCTAGGTACTCTATTGTAGGCTTTCTAAGGGAAAAATTTGAAACAGTTGATTTTCTTACTGTTAAATGTAGAGCTCTTCAAAATCTACACGTTGTTACCATAAACCACTTTAGGAGTGATAATGGAACCAAATTCAAGGAATCCGGTGTGAATGCCTTTTGTGATGAAATAGGCATAAAACATGAATTCTCGGTCGTTCGAACACCACAACAAAGTGGTATAGTTGAAGAAAAAATCGAACGATCCAAGAAATGGCAAGATCTATGCTCCTAGGAAGAAATGTGCCCCGTAGGTTTTGGGCCGAAGCAGTTAAGACTGCATGTCACACTGTAAATAGATTTTATTTGCGCCCTAACACTAACAAAACTCCTTATGAATTGTGGATGGGTAAGAAACCTAATTTGTCCCATTTTAGAGTGTTTGGTAGTCCATGCTATATTCTTAGAGATAGAGAACTTCTAGGAAAATTTGACTCAAGGAGTGATGAAGGTATTTTTCTAGGATATTCTCAAAATAGTAGAGCCTTTAGAGTATTCAACTTAAGAAACTCTAAAGTCATGGAATCCATTAATGTTGTCATAAAGATTATGCTCCGGCCACATCAATTAATAATGAGGAAGATTTGTCATGTGAATGTGACGTTGTGTCAAATGTTGAAAGTATTGAATCTAAAAATGATTTTGTTGTTCCAACTACCGAGAAAAAGGATCCTACTCCTTGGGTGCGTAAAAGTTATGACACTTCAAAAATTATAGGAGATCCCGATGTAGCTGTCAAGACTAGGGCGCAATTAGAAAATGAAGTTACCTATCTATGCTATACCTCTAAAATTGAACCTAAAAACTTTAAAGAAGCATTAAAAGATGAACATTGGATTAATGCTATGCAAGAAGAACAATTTCAGTTTAAGAAAAATAATGTTTGGGAATTAGTCCCTAGGCCATCTAATACAAATATCATTGGCACCAAATGGGTTTTCAAAAATAAAATGGATGAAAATGGTGTCATTGTTCGAAATAAAGATAGATTAGTTGCTCAAGGATACACCCAAATAGAAGGTGTTGACTTTGATGAAACTTTTGCTCCTGTTGCTAGGTTAGAATCAGTTTGCCTTTTACTCTCCATAGCATGTCACCTTCAATTTAAATTATATCAAATGGATGTAAAAAGTTCCTTTTTAAATGGTATTGTTCAAGAGGAAGTCTATGTTTAACAACCAAAAGGGTTTGAGGACCCGAAACATCCTACTCATGTCTTATTCCTAAAGAAAGCTCTATATGGCTTGAAACAAGCACCCCGTGCTTGGTATGAAAGACTCACCTCTTATCTCCTTTCTCGTGGCTTTTTGAGAGGGGTAGTTTATATGAAACTTTTCGTTCTTCGTGATGAAAAAGGTATTCTAGTTGCTCAGGTATATGTCGACGACATAGTGTTTGGGTCTACGTGTGATAAACATACTCAAATTTTTTCAAAAGAAATGCACAATGAATTTGAGATGAGTATG
Organism: Sambucus nigra; assembly: GCA_949130495.1. Classification (NCBI taxonomy): domain Eukaryota; kingdom Viridiplantae; phylum Streptophyta; class Magnoliopsida; order Dipsacales; family Adoxaceae; genus Sambucus; species Sambucus nigra. Next base: position 148,750,275 of record OX422220.1, read on the forward strand.
GTAGGTGAACTTACTTTCTTTCTAGGTCTTCAAGTTCGTCAACTCAAAAGTGGGATATTTTTTTCCCAAACTAAGTATGCTAAAGACCTCGTTAAGAAATTTAAACTCGAATCCGCTAAACATGCTCGTACTCCTATGAGTTCATCTATTAAACTTAGTAAGGATACCGACGGAAAGGATGCAGAGCATACACTTTTTAGAAGTATGATAGGTAGTTTACTTTACCTAACTGCTAGTTGTCCGTATATTTCCTTTAGTGTAGGAGTTTGTGCTCGTTATCAAGTCGCTCCAAAAGGGTCTCATTTACTTGCTATCAAACGTATCATAAAATATGTTAGTGGGACCCTGTCTTTTGGAATTTGGTACTCTTTTGACACCAATGATTGTCTATCGGCATACTCAGATGCCGATTGGGCAGGAGATGTTGATGGATGTACAAGCACATCCGGTGGTTGTTTTTATTTTGGAAGTGCACTTGTCTCATGGATGAGCAAGAAACAAAATTCTATTTCCTTGTCCACGGCGGAGGTCGAATACATTGCCACCGAAAGTTGTTGCACTCAACTCATTTGGATGAAACAAATGTTGGAAGATTACGGTATTTCCCAAGGCACTATGACTATATATTGTGACAATACTAGTGACATTCATATTTCCTGTAATCCCGTTCAACATTCTAGAACCAAGCATATTAAGATCCGTGAACATTTCATTCGTGACTTATTTGAAGAGAAAATTATTTCTCTATGTTTCGTTCCTACCGATCAAAAATTGGTCGATATCTTTACTAAACCTCTAGATTCCCTTAGGTTTGAAAACCTTAGGAAATCAATTCGGGTTTGCTCCATTTATTGAGATCGAAGCAATTTATCTAGTTTAGGTTGTTTCTCTTACATATTTTTATACCTATGAACTAGATTTCTTTTGTATATATTTTATTAACAATCTCAAAAATATTTTTCTTTTATATTCAAGGAAAACGGGAATGGTTAGAATAGCTTTCAAATTTGTGTTCATATGGCTTTGTGGCGATGTATTCGGATCACTATCTATTTCCATATCCACGTGTCTTTCGATGAGTAGTTAATCCATACCTTGTTTATCTTGTGCACAATAATGCTCTTTTATGATATATAATTTTGTGATTTCTTCACATATTTGCCTTTTGCACACACCGTACACAAAATATTACGAATATCTTGTTCACATTGTTCTTGCAAAGTGAGATTTGGTGTTGTCTTCTCAATCCTGTCACATCCATTATCAGCAATCGAAATTGTGCATGATCATCCGTTGCCCAGATTGAAACAAAATGATTATATTCTTCCGGTTGGTTTCCGTTTCAAGCAATGGACTCGGGTTGCGTAAAACATAAAAGTTTTTGCATGAAAATCCACCATTTGCATTCTCAGTTGTGTGGCTAAAATAAAAGCTTTGAAAATAATACATAATGCCAAGGCCAAAATAATAGGCTTGATTCATTCTTCAAAAAGATTAGTCTCAATCTATTGTTGCTCATGGGAGATATAAGTTGAAGATCAATAGGCATGCACATTTAATGGATTTATTGCTTTCTCATTGTGACATTATTGGCGAGAGAATCATCTATTTTGTATGCTTGTTACATTCGTGTTTAAGTGTTCAATAATATTTTTTTTGACACAAGGTTAATATGAGTGAATATTGCGCGTATATATTGTTTGGCATTACGCACTTGTACATTCTTGTGGCTAAAAACTCTCACTTGTATTGTTCACACCCCTACATTCTCGCTCCCAATATTTGGATATGTTGCCACAAGCTAGGATTATTAAAATCTACATTTTGGCATCGTTCTAGCCTTCCCAATTCCTGATATTATGCTATTTTTAACCCTATTTTATGTTATTTTTATTTAAAAAATATTGATTTTCGTCAGAAATTCTCGTTCGAACGAGATTTCTAATGACATTTATAACCCTCATTCTGTCACTTCGTTCGAAATGTCGTTCGAACGAAAAAATTCATTCGAACGAACTTCTAACGAGATATCTAACGAATCGCTACTGTGACTTCGTTCGAAATACCTCGTTCGAACGAGTTATCATATTTAGGTAGGAATTCATATTTAGGGGGAGTAGAATAAATTAATTAGATTTAATATTGATTTTAATATTGATCATATGCATAACTTAGGGGGAGTTAAATTCTTAATATTGAATATTGAGACTTTCATTTACCATTCACAACATATGCTAATACATAGTTCTATATATATTTCATTCTCTACTTCCCCATGCGTTTATGAATTTGTTGTTTCACGTGTGTAGGATACATCTCCTACTTCTTTGCAGCTCGTCAGTCTTGTCTTTGAATCTGTCTTTTTTTGGGGCTTTGGGACGGGCCTTAGAAACGGCTTGACGGCTGGCTTAGCAAATTCTGTCTTTTTATTTATTTTTTAATATTTTGTTTTGTCCTGGAATAGCCAAAGGGGGATATTGTAAGGATAAATTTTCAATCTAGTCATTTGTTATATTGTCTATATTCCGTTGGACAAAACAATTTTGGGTCATTCTGCATCAAGCATCATTCAACGTAAAGATTCAAGCATCGCATCCAAAGTTCACACGTCATCAATATGCATGCCATTCTAGCTATCCTAAAAAGGTATATGTCCAAAATAAATTTTATGTGTTGGAGTATTTTGTTTAATCAAGAAATTTTCATATAGAGAAATGTTCGTAAATAAGTAATTTTCATAAAGAAATATCTTTGAAATAAATTTGAACAAATTTGTGGAAAATATGAAATCTCGTTAGAAGTTTATCCAGATCGTTCGAACGACCTGGATCTAACGACATTCCCCAGGCTATACTGGAACATCGTTAGAAGTTCGTTAGAAATGTCGTTCGAACGATTTCTAACGACCTATCTAATTCAAAACTGGAACTTCGTTAGATAACTCGTTCAAATGACAAGTCGTTCGAACGACCTCGTTCGAACGAGTTCTGTCAGAACTGAATTTTTGAACTTATTTTTTAAGCAGTTTTTTCCACAACTGTTTTTTGTTCAACTCCTTTTTCACTGATATTATATGGACGAAAATCAGTTTCAAAGCTTAAGGAAGTTCATTATTCTCTTAAGAGCATGTTTCATAACTTCCCTCTTTTGATAAAAATGATCTCCAACACTTTTATCATCTTTTGAAACATAACCCCTTCAATCAACTTGACATTCAACAAGCAAGTTTGCGGTGGATCTCCGCATTCAAGCATTGAGGAGAGAATGGTTTTTGGGCTTCGGTGGATACCATGACACGAGGAGTGTCAAGCAACGTGTTGGAGCTTTGCGTACTACAAATTCATAGGTCGAGGACGGCATAAGCAAGTCTTGAGTGAGTCAATGTCTGTAAGTCTTTTGAGTCTCTTGTAAAACCTATTTTGTAGTGGATTTTGTCTAGGCCCAGCCGTCCGAGATTTTTCCTCGTACATTGGCGTGTTGTGGTTGGGATTTTCACATTATACTTTATTAAATCACCTAGATGTATGCTTAGGATAAAAATAATAAAATTGGAATAATTTTATTTTAATTAGTCAAGTTATCAATCCCATTGCATTAATTGAAATTTGTTCTTGCGAACTTGTTAATCTGCTTTTAAATTGATATTGGAGATTATCACTTTATAGTTAATATTAAAATTGGATTGCGTGTGTGTATTCTACGAATTAAACTAAGAACATATAACCTTGTAAATTCACGATGGAACTCCAAGCTTATCCGCCCGAGGTTTCACGGTAAGGGTCCTTCGGTGTTTTACCAGGTATATCTAGGATGGTCAGTACAAGCCCTAATGGTGCCTCACTTCTCAATCCTCCAAACCAAGTTCCTGTAAAGTTCCCACTACGAGGTCATTCGATAGAGCATGAAAGCTCTCCCAGGCCCTGCCAAGCCTAGTCTGTCGCGAGTACCGTTTGACCTCACACTAAAACTCATTATTATTCTCTTTACATCATTACAACCATTATAGCTTACAATCAATATAAACAAAGATACGATATGACTAACACAAGAAGATGAAGTATGAGTTAACACGCTGAGCTGCCTCATTGAGATGCCACGCTGAGTTGCCACGCTAAGCTGCCTTGACCCCAGATACTCTTGTTAATAGGGGAATTATCCCGAATTTTAGGATTACCTTCAAGCCCCCTCTCTACAATTTTTTTTATTCACTTTTAAATGATATTGTGTAAGTAACTTTGTTCCACCTTTTTAGTGAAGAAAAATCATATATCTCCCTTTACACTACGAGATGTAGTTGAAAGATTTTTTGTTCCCAACCCCTCAAAATATGGGGATCTCTTCTCTCTATCCAAGTTCATATACTCCTCTTGGTGATGTTCCACGCCAGCAAACATTAATTCCCTTGGTGGTAAAAGTCCTTGTTTAAGCTGACAAGATAGTTGAGGTAGAAGTTGAAGTAGGTGATACGATTTTTACGTATTAGAACATCTTTCATTTATACAATCAAATATGGTTAACTGTTGAAAATTTGAATACAAACACAAAAAGGACATAATAAAATTATTTCCATTGGCCAATGACAATAAGATCAATAACGCTATTAAAATATCCCAAATGATATTTTACATCTTAAGACATCTTTCATTTACGGAGGCTCTCAAAAGGCCAATGACAAGCTCACTAAGTCCATGAAGGAGATTAATATGTCCAATTAGAACCTTACTAGGGCTAATCAGGAGCTCATCAAAGGTAATGAGGCTTTCATTAAGACTAAGACGGATGGGGTTGCCAATTTAAAAATGTTTGTTGATTATAACATAAAGACCATAAACTTATTTGATAATGGGTACAAGGAACTCAAAAAAAGATAATGAAATATTACTATGATAATGGAGATGTTGTGGGAGAGTTGGAGGGAGACGATGAGGAAGACACAACCTTGACAACGGAGTATCACATGGGGGTAGATAAGTCTGCTGTTGACGATGATAAGATTCATGAAGCTGATCAACCCATTGTTACTACTGTTCAAATGGATCCAAAAGTTAGTCATGGCACTGTTATGTTGAGACATTTGCTGCCACTAGTCCTCAACGTAATCCAGAGACTGACCAAACTCATCAAGTCTTGTCTCCATGCATGCTGGACTTTCATTCAGTTATCTTTCTCAGATATATTTTTAACCACCATTTGTAGTCAAGTGTTTGTGCGAAAATATTTTTGATAATTAAATGTTGTCGAATCTTGTCGAGCTCCCAATTAGTTCTTGTCTATGGACGCATGGTGGGGCCTTATCCACTAGCCATGTCAACTTACTAGTTCTTTAGAGTTTAGATAGATTTCACAATAACTTAGTTGAGATATCATGTGGTTCTATATTAATGACATGATCTACCTTACTAGCTACTAATTTTTTGACGAACCTGAGTTATCTTGACTTAAAATCTGCAATTGCATGTGCCAGCTTACTAGTCGTATGGATGAATCTTGTTTCCCTAGCCATGTGTCAATATTTTTTTTAAGAGTCGATCAAATGTAATAGGATCTATCCATTTGTTAGGTAGTTATGGTTAAATCTTGTCATCCATATGACTGCATAGGAGTTCCCATATTTGGCTAAACTTCTTGATCATAACATGTCCAAGGTTGAGGCCATACATAAATATGGGTTTGATATTGTATTATTATATGCTCAGATCTGAGATGTCTTCTGTCTAGGATTTTTTCACAACTCTCAAATCGAAGAAATAATCATTGAATAATGTAGAAAATCTTGACATGACAGTATATGTAAAGTAGGAAGTTTTATTCTTATCCATCTTTGAAGATCAATTACAAGGTAATAAAGATTTTTATGTGGTATTTTGGTCTTCTGAACTATAGTTTACTCTTTATCACTGGTAATAACTTCTAGGCTGCTCTATATTCCATGGATTCCTAAACTGTTCACCTTCTAAGGTTTCGATGCGATAAGTCCCAGGTCACGCGAGAGTAGAAATTCATTATGAGCCATTCTAATTTCATTCCAAATTATTTTATTTTTCTATAACCTTCTTGAGAACATAGTCTACTTCCTTATAGGTGCACGGTGTTACTATTTTATTCTAAAATCAAGTAGCCCATTATTGGTAGATTTATAACTAAAGTCTTTCATGATTCATGAATTCCTCCACTAAATCTAGAATAAGTTTTCTCTCTCTTACTAGAAATTCATTACTTGATGATTGGGGAATTTAATCTCTATTGCAACCACTGCCTCTGTTTTGCATGCCAACATAAATGGGGTCTCCCCAATCCTAATCCTTGGGTTGGCTTGGTAGGCCCATGGTATGCTCTAAAGTTCATTGACCTAGTTACCATTGATGTCATCATGTTTTTTCTTCATTTCATTCAAAATGGAATTATTTCTGACTTTTTTTAGTCTATTGCATTATGAGTGACTAGATGTCGAATGTAGTTTCCTTATCTTTGAAAGTATACAATAATCCTGAAACTCGTTGTTGTCAAACTACGTATTATAGTATATGATGAAGGCGTATGACATACTATGTCAACAAATTATGCTCTTCTATATAAAATGGAACAACTTCTCATACTACATCTCTATCAAGAGCCCTGCTTCCATCCACTCACTGAAATAATCCACCACAATTACCAGATACCTGAATATGTCCATTGCCTCTATTAGTGGTCTAACCAGATCAATTCCCAACATTGAAAAAAGATAAGGGTATTTTATTGATGCCAATACAACCCTAGATCTCTTAAATGTCATGACACACCTCTGGAACTTATCATACTTGTTTTCATAGTAGACATAATCTTCCTGCATTGCGTCAGTTTCCATGTATGCATAGAGAGAATTTATACAAGATGGACCCAAATATAACTATTGTATCATTATACATTCTTCTTCAATGATGCATTGGGAAATGACTTGAATTTGTACTGTTCTCTAAAGTAAATTCGAGTAGCTGACACCAGATGAGAAAATGTATCTACTCAATTATTTTTATCTTTTGGGATTCTACCATTTGAATGGTTCAGAACCTCTTCAATAGTTTTTTCACCTTTGACATATACTTAGACGTAGGCTACTCTCCGTCTTTGTAAATTCCTATGACTGTCGTCATAAATTCCTACGACTTGATTCACTACTAACTGAGAGTCATTGTTTACCAACAACTTTTATACCCCTGGTGATAGTGTCAATCCCAATCCTATGACCAAGGCTTCACACTCACCCTTATTATTACAGGCCATAAAGTTGAACTTGAGGACATATTCAATGTATGCCTCATAAAGTGTGTTAATGGTTTGTCTAGCTATTTTACTGTTGGAATATAATGAATCATTTATAAAACATTTCCATATGGGAGGTTAATTTTTGAAATTACCTTCTATCAAACATCCATCTTTGAAAAAATCATGATCCCGTTTTGCTAGTGAGATAATGACCCTGGTCTATCATTAATCTCATCAACTGACTTTGTTACTCATTTTTATTATATAAAATTCTTCTTGATGGGCTTTAATACTAATATCTCTTTTATAGAAGTCTTCAATGCTATCTTTGTTATTAAGATTTCTTCCATAACAGTATACTAAACAATATTGTCCTCATAAGCAAACTTTGTTATAAATTTAGCCACTAACAAGCCTTTAAGTTTTGTTTTGTATTCAAATAATATGTCATACTCACCTAGTATACGTCCTAATCCATCAGTCGAACAGATGTCTCATGTTTGTGAATGGATTTTCGTAAAGGAAAGTTTGTATAGCCAAAACTTATTTATGCTTGAAAAGAGGATTTATCCTACGAGAAGGTTGGATTAACGATAGTACTAAATTCTCTAGCCTAGGGTACCAGATTTTAGCTCCTCCATATGCCGTGCTAGTATGGTAGATGGGCTTTTACAATCCACCTTCTTATAGAACCAATGCTGAATTGACTGTTAACTCTAACACCACCATGTAGATCTTTTCACCTAGGATTAGCCTTAACAACGAAGCCATATATCCAAGGTATTTCTCCAATTGAAAGAAGGTTGATTCACACTAATCACCTTAAAGAATGTAATACATCTATAAGTCGTTCTTTAAATAATGTGGTTAAGCACTGCTACTTGTCCCGTCAATATTTTGCTCTCTTCTTTGTTCTTGGGAGGTTTCATGTTGAACACTGCCTGGATCTTTTACGGTATGGACTTTATACAACTCTAACTAATAATGAAGAATAGGAATTTTCCTTCTCGAATTCAGAAGAAATTTTTTGTTCGATTTAGGTTCATTATTTACTTCTTCAACTAGTCAAATATTAGGTTTAGGTTAGTGATGTGATAAACTCCATTCTTGATATTTATAATCATATCATTTACGTATACTTCCTTGGTCTTTTTGATCTAGTCTTAAAATACTTTGTTTATCAACCTCCAATATGTTACTTCAGTTCTCTTCATCTCAAAAGCGTAACATCATAGTAGTATGTACCTCGACTAATGATGAACATGGTATTCTCTCCATCTTAAGGTTCCATCCTGATCTAGTTATATCATCACTAGGCATCCATAAAACTATGAATCACGTTCCTAGAATTGGCATCGAATAACATCAATCATTGTTTAAGGATAATACTCTTTGGGGATGGCTAGATTAAAATCGAGGAAGTCAACACACATGCACCACTTATCATTGTTTTTTGGAACTATAACAACATTTGAATGTCATTCCAAGTAATTAATATCCTTAATGAAATATGACTTTCGGAGTTTGTAAACATTCTCTTAGATGAAAATTTTCTTCTCCTGTATGAACACATGACATTTTTGTTTGACACTCTTCATGTGGTTACTTAAACTGAGCTCATAGCAAAGGAATTCTGGATTGGAAAAATGATATTCCTCAACCTTCGTAAATCATCAAGTTCCTTTTTTAAGGTCAGATCTATTTATGGACCAATATGAACTATCCTTTTCAGGTTATCGTCATCCAGAACTACCAATTCAACCTACTTCACAAACTCCAAAAATGATCAACTTATCTTCATCTCGAGGATCTAGAGTCTCAATCTTATACATAGTGTTCAGTTTCATCTGCTCTTCCTGATCTGTAGAGAAATATCATCATTCATGTGATTCTACTTAGTTAGCCTTTTTGACTCCTTAGTGGTAGGGAATTTCATGCATTGATGGAAAGTGAGAGTAACGACTTCAAAATTCTATAGACTGACCCTGCCAAATATAATATTATAAGTCAAGTGAAAATTCTCACCAAGGGCAAAGAAATTTATCATCTCTATTTTTAAAGTAGACCATGTGCCAGTAATAACTTCATGATAAATTATTCCCAATCGGAACATCTTTTTCCCTAAAAAACCAATGAGAGGCATGTGGTATGCATCTAACTTCCTATCCTTCAACCTAAAATTCTTAAAATAATCATTAAAAAGAATAAATGCAGAACTTCCATTTCATATAAGAATCCTCACTATCCTTCTTTCATGTACCATCATGGGGGAGAATAGAGGGCCGCCATGGAGATAAAGTGCACTTGATAATAAAATGATATTTGCTTACTTTGTAAGGATGGGACTCCATAACTCTGACCATATTGACCTCCTTAATAGTCACACATATGTTTGCCATGTTGAGGTAGGATTTTTTCTCGGATGGTCCATATCCACCACCAACATTCCATTAATCTATAAAGTGACAATGAAAAGAAATTAGACCAACCTCATTCATCATCTCCCCAGGTTTCATGAGAAAATATGGATCATCCTTCAAATTTTCATGTCGACCCATTTTCTTCTTGTTTGCCTTTTTACAAGGGGACTTTGATCATCTCATTGGTTTTTGCTCATCCTGTCTATCTTATCGACCACTATTATCAACGTATTTCATTAATTTGCCTCGTATTATGTGATTTTCAATATCATTTATCAAGGCTATGAAATTATCGGTGTTGTGGTCGTGATCCTTGTAGAATTCACATTATTTACTTTTATTCCTCCCATTTCGTTGATCTTTTAATTTACCTGACCACTTTATGTCCTTGCTTTGCAGAATATCATTGACGATGCAATGCACATATATGATAAGTGTTGTATACTCTTCATACTTCTTTAGCTTGTCTAGCTTCTTATTATCCTTAGAATTTTCCTTTTGTGAGTGCTCATATCAGCGTCGAATTTAGGGTAGCTTAGCTGCTTCGATACCATTATTTCTTCAGCATTCATAATTTTTCCATCCTTGTCCTAAATCTCTAACATCGTCCTTGATTGTTCCTTTTATAGAGCCCAACAAAACTTCCTACCCAATCAATGGCTCATAATCACTGTGATCACTAGGTTCTTATCATATTCAAATATTTAAGCTTCTCGATATTAAATTGTGTGATAAACTCCTTACTCGTTTCATCCATTTTCTAGTGGATCCTTAATAAGTGATCCACCCTCTTACCAAGATTTTTATCAAAACAGAAGTTGATGATGAAGAGATCATCTAGTCACTCGAAGTTTTTGATCTTCCCTATTGGTAATCAACTATAGTAAATTTGAGTTGATCCATTGATGGTACTGGATATTCATCTCCAAGGCATTTCATCGGGGATTGAATAAATATCTTAAGTGGCATAGTACTACTCCACATGAGGTATAAGAGCTGACTTACCATCGTATTTGGAAATAATAATAGGTGTTTTAAATTTTACATGTGTTAGATAACCGACAATGGGTTATGTGAATGCTAATCCTTGAACAAAATGCCTTTGTAAAGGGTTATTTGCATTTATAATCTTTCCTAAGTGATCTTTTAGTCGTTGTATGGATCCTATTTTTGGTTGTTCCTCTTTCTCGACCATAACCGTTACTGTGTTTCCTACTCGACCACGGCTTGCTTGGCCTTAACTGACCCTCACATTCTTTGTCTAGACCCGAATGAGAATTTAACCATTCTAGAATTTTTTTCAATGATCTCTATGCTCCCTCAGATCCCTAAGATCTCTATACTACTCGTCCCTTGCATCTCTTAGTCCCAATCAATCAAAGGAAGATCCTTTATTGAGTCTCCCTAAAATGCTTGGACATTCTAGGTAGTAAGTCTATTCGTCATCATATGCAGTTGATTAGAGGGTGGATGTTTTCCCAGGGCAATAGGAAATATCATCGCCCTCTGATAAAAAATATCGAACCTAAATCTAACCACCGATGATTTTCCATAGCTCTTTCATGGTGCACATGCCTCCTATCCCTATATGGGGATGGATGAGGTATCTCTCGCCTTATGCCAGATATTTCACCCCTATTAGGTAAATGGATTTCACCCCTACTCTTCATCAGTCACTTGACAATTTTTTGCATAGTGTCGATAGATGAATCCCCTCAGCGACTCGACTACTTTTTTAGGTTTTCGACCATGTTCACAGAATATGTAGAAAAATATATCATTGTAATGTCCAAAATAGAGTGTGATAGTTATGATAGCAGTAATTAAAAAAATGAACTTAAAGAAGCAAAAACAAAATCTAATGGTGTATTTAAGGAATCAAAGGGAATTAACTAGAATTTTTAGATGAGTAGACTCTAACACAATGAAACACAAACGAATCAAATTAAGATTCACTATTTTCTCATGCATGGGTATCATCGAGTTTCAAAAAATAACAATGGTGGACAGCAACAAATGTCCTGTTAGTTCCCACTAATGGTAGCACTTTGTTAACGTCTAAAAGTAGTATACATATTTAGTCTTATAAAGTGTACACCAACTGTAAAACATAATAGATAAAGAGATATAATCACAAAAATACTAATATAGAGAAAACGACAGAGAAAGATGAGTGGCAAACAATGAGACTTGATTTACATGGTTCATTCCAAAGAGTTCCTACGTCCATAGGTGTAGGTGTCTAATATACTTATTTCAGAGGGTAAAATCCATGTATAAATAAAGGTTACAAGATCTTAATTTCATTCTAGATCTAGACAGTATAATGGTATGAAAGTAATATCTCGATCCCTTTAAAATGAGGGATAGCTTTCTATTTATAGGATGTTATAGGAGAGAGAATAAATAAGGAGAGGTGTTATGCCTTTTTTTTGTTACTAGGTACACCTTTACATACAAGTGGGAGAATAATCGTGATGTTTGATATAAATCACATAGGGGAATATTTGCATATCACCCCTACGTGAGGTGTGATACTTACTTAACCCCACCACACATTACTTGCTTACATTGATGGAGTTATATAATAGTGTTAAAAAAATGTGAGTCGTATAGGCTAAACTCATTGTCTATGATATTCGATATAAAAAGAATTTCCCTAGGCGACCAAGTGGGTAGCTAAGTTGACCTCCTTTTAAGGAAAAATAAATCTGATTTTAGTCTTCTGATTTGTCCATGAGCCATACCATTTTAATGGTACAACACTTGTCTCATAGTATGATTAGGTGAGAGTAGAAGACAACAATGCCTAAATGGTCAACCTTGACACCCTCAGGGTAAAGGTTGATTTGGCTAAATTTAATAGTAAAGATAATGTGAATAACAAGCCATTTTTTATGCATTTCAAAACTTAAAGAAAGTATTTTATGCAGCGATCCTTAACAATGATCAATGGCGTGTTGTTCTACATCCCACCAAGTACTTGACTATAACTATAGACATAAAGGCACCAATAGAAATTCAGTATGTTCCCTATGACAACACATAATTAAAGAAATATTTAGGCTCAATATAGGAGCAAATGTTTAATTATAATATGGTTTGTCAAAACAATGTTAATTCTTCAAAATTTTATTAAATTTTAACTTCAATGTTTTCTATAATATCATTTAATTCTTTTTTATATGACGTATTCCATAATTCGTGGGCGCCTTTCGTTTTACTAGTTTACTATTTTTTTCGGGTGTTAAATATTGAATATATATACATGTCATGAATATCGAAATTGGTGTATTATGGAGAACAAATCAATTTTTTATACGGCTCTTAAAAAATAAACAATGAGAAATAATACGCAGAGTAATAAAAGTTATGTTGAATTGGTTCAAGAAGTTTTTAGAAAACACAATCCATATAATGAGATGAAATCAGTAGAGCGTTTATAATTTGAAGAAAGAAAAATTCATTCCTTACAGATAGAAGTTGAGAGTATAAGGATGTGTTAAAACTCTACCATGAAAAAACATATGCATAAAAAATTTAACACATATTATCGTCTTAGGAAATAAGGCCTTTGTTGTAATTCTTAAAACACTTCCACGAACATGGCTAATAAGAACTTTGCTAGAAATTACGAAGTATGAAACTTTGTATCTAGTTAAATTATCAAAGATTTTAGAATATGTTAGAACGTATAATTGATATCATGTTTTTATATTATTTCCTAATTCTTGTATTAACGTGTAGACTAATGCATATTTATATATAAACACAAAAATGGAGTAGGAGAGTCAAATTCCATTGTCTATCCTAGGTGGTTCAAGTCAGGATGAACAATTTTACACTGATTCCCGTGCAGAGGTTTTCCTTAACCCAAATGGTTTTATTATAGGTGGTAAGAATGCTTATAAAGCTCGAGCCTTAGTTTTATTCAAATCATGTATGGACTTGAAATATGAGAGTTGGACGTAGTTAACCAAGTGAAAGAGATGAATTTTGGGATACACTTATGAAAAATTTAAGAATTCTGATCAACCAAAAGCCAAAGGCTATGAAAGAATTTGGACCTTCAGTTTAATAAATTTTGAAGTAACCTTTGATTAGCTTGTTTTAAGGGATTGGAAAGTGATGGGATAAAGTCCTTGAAGGATTGAGCAGCATAAAAGGAGACATATGAGGCAAAATTAAAACAAAAGGAGCAAGGAGAGATGAACAAGGCTAAAACTACTGACATCCATTATCTTCATCACATGTCACATGCTGAGAAAATTGAGGAGATAGTTCTTACACTTTCCTATTTTAATGTGTGTGTATGTATAATATTTATTGTTTAAATTGTTAATGAAAAATTAATTTATAGTTACTTAGACATAAACAACTTGTTGATCGTTTGACAGAGTAAGTCGAAAGTCGTAGGTGAAAAAATGAGGAGTTTCACCCAAGGGTGGCTAATGATGTTGTGAGTATCATAACCTTAATTTTTTTCAAGTTTAGTAATTAAATTATTTTAATCGATTCATCAAGTATTTTGTAACAAAAATTGAGTGAGCTTTGAAGTATCCATGGTTTTTCAAATCAAACATGTCTAGATACTGGTGAATCAACTACCTTTAAAAGGAAAGGCATTGGGGGTGACTCGTGGTGTTGGTCATGTGTCCACAAGTAAACATAATTCCATCGCTACTATAGTATCATGGTTGAATATAGAAAATACATGAGAAGAAAAATACAATGAGGATATGTATTTTTTCAAATTTCCCATTATTATGCTTTTAAGTGCTTTACAATAGAATGTACTGAAGCTACCAAATTTCCAAAAAATCTCTAATGGTCCCTAACCATCAATTCTCACCGCAACATCGAACCAGGAAATTTTCAAAATAAAATTTTAAGTGAGATTTTCATTATTCACAAAATATAAATCCAAATAATTACACGCTTGTCCTACTTTCAAGTCCTTCAAACATTCAAGATTCAACTAAGGCAAACTTTCACAATTCAACTGATCCTCCACATGACTGATATGTCGATTTACTATATTTTTCAAGTACAGGGAAGATTGAAAGTGGACTGGTTATTTTGGTAGAAATTACTAGAATGGTAGTGCATGGCTATCGATTGTTTCAATGTAAGGCCAATGCTAGTTGTAGAGCCTCGAGGAATGAATCATATGTTATATCGAGATAGTCATGGGTGGCACTAACCTTAAGAAAGTTGATGAATCTTGGTCAAATTGGGACTTTGTCTTTCTTTAATTAGGTGACTGAAAATAATTTATTTTTGAATAATTTGAAGTAATAAAGTTGAATGTTTGTAATAATCTATATTAAACTGTCAAATAGAACGATTTTTACTATTTTGAATCCATTGTACGATAATAAATTGTGTCTTTTTTCTATTGTAGATGGTGATTTTGTGCTAGTATTTTGTTCCTTGGAACTCTTTGGACATTAACGATTCTATATATTATGAAAGCTAGAGTCAATTTTTCGATGTTGAAGTCTCAAAGCCCAAAGTTGAGAAATATCAACAATTAAACAATTCCCTTGCTATATTTATACTTCTTATTTTATTTTTATTTATGCATTTTTTTTACAAGTCTTCATATTTATATATAAATTCTTCACACAAATCTTATCAAAAGTGTGTGTTTAGTGTTGTAATTGAGGTGGGGTTGTGTTTGATACTATAATAGGAGGTGGGGACATTTGGTTTTGTAATGGAGGTGGGGAGGGACTTGGTTTTATATAAAAAATCATCAAAAAAATATCATCCAATGTATGTGTGTTGGTATTGTAATGGAGGCGGGGTTGTGTTTGATTTTGTAATGGAAGTGGGTTAGCTCAGTGTTGGAATGGACGTGGGGTGGGGGTTTGTTTTATATATAAGTTATTCGAAGAAAGAGTATAAAATATGCGTGTGTATTTGGTGTAGTAATGGAGGTATGGTTGTGTTGGAGGATGTAATTTAGGTGATGGTACATTAGGGGTTGTAATAAAGGCGGGGTGGGAGTTGGGTATTATATATAAACTATTCAAATAAAGATTATTAAATGATAGGAAATAATTATAAAATTGGAACTTTGAAATTATTGTCAAGTGATAATAATTAAATTTAAATGTTCTAGTTATAGACATGGTATCTCCAGTATACAAAGTATTCAAAGGCTTAACTCCATGTGTATACACTTCATGGCAGACAACATAATCACATGGAAATAGATACCGAAGATCCACGTATAAAGAATGTAAGAGAAAGATTTATAATTTATCATCATCTATTTTAGTTTGAAATATTTTGTTACACCATCATCATGAACATTCTAAAGATGTACAAGTTAAGGCTAGTTAGTGACCGATAGCAAAAATCGTAGATCGAAAGTGTTGGGATCATCTTTAAAAATCGTTGAAAAGCTATATGGTTTTTATGCATAAACACTTCATTCGATGGTTTCTTTTATAAAACGTTTGAGGACTTATTTTAAATGTTTTTTTCAAATTTTTTTTTGTCATTCGAACGACTTTAAGTATTCGTTTGGAAGAGTTTAGGCAGTTCATTCAAATGAACTTCTGATGAACATTAAACGGAAATTTCCTATTTACAAAATTGTTATCGTTCGAATCTCATTTGAAGCTGGTAAGAACTAGATTTTTACATTTGTTCAAATAACTCTGCGTTTTTGTTCAAACCAGGTCCTGCTTTTATTGAAATGAAATTTCTCAAAATTTGTGTCGCCTCTAAATTCATGTTTTCTATGAAAATGATTCTTCGGATCACCTTTTCTTAGAACTTTTTGCAAAAAAATTCTCCCCATGCATATCCAAAAGATCTAAAGACCCTAGTTTATTTAAGGGGCAATTATATCTAGGTCCCATTTATTGGGTCAACAAGCTTATAAGTCCTATTGACTTTTTAATAATCCCATAGGTCCTATTCCAACTTTTGAGGAAATTTTTTCACAATTTTACTCTTTTAAAACGAACCATCCGTAACTTCCTTGAGAAAGTTACATAAGTGGTTGAACTTTTTTTTTAATCTTTAAATGATCATAACTTTTGATTCACAAATCCGTTTTTCGCAAAATTACTATTTTTGAAATCTGCTCGACGAGATCTATCAAACAAGATCTATGAAGCCTATAAAATTCCAAAGAAAAAAATTTACACAAACAGTAAACTTTACTGTATGCACTAGAATATGAAATAGTTTTAGATCTGTGACATTTCACAAACAGACAGTAACATTTACTGTGGTAATACTATATAGTAAATATATATATATATATATATATATATATAGTTTGTAAAAATGTCATAGATATTAAACTTTATTGTATACACCAGAAAATGAAATGGTTTTATATTTGTGACATTTTCACAAACAATAACATTTACTGTGATAATATATTTATGAAATAGTTTTATATATATAACATTTTCACAAATAGTAACATTTACTGAGTTAATATTACACAATATATATATAACATTTTCACAAACAGTAACATTTACTGAGTTTATATATATATATATATATATATATATATATATATATATATATATATATATACACACACACACACACACGGTAGATCCAAACCTCTTTTTTTTTAAATTACCATATTTTTAAAGGTTTACGCTAGCAACATTCAATCCCCACCACTACCCACCCCAATTGTCGAAGCTTCAACGATTTTCATCAGAGCTATGATTTAGGTGGGTAGTAGTGGCATAGGGTGCCGCTGGCGCGGACCTCTGAAATTAAGAGAATATTAGATAAATGGAGTTTGGATCCACTGGCTCTCCGATTTGGGGTGAGTAGGGGTGACATTGGGTTAAGTTTATATCTATAATATTTTTACAAACGTTAACATTTACGGTGTTATAACACAGTATATATATATACTGTGTTATATGAACACAGTAAATGTTAATGCTTGTGAAAATGTTATAGATATAAACCTAACTCAATGCCACCCCTACTCACCCCAAATCGGAGCTCCGGTGGATCCAAAATCCATTTATCTAATATTCTATTAATTTCAGAGGTCCGCACCAGCGGCACCCTATGCCACTACTACCAACCCAAAACATAGCCCTGATGAAAGTCGTTGAAGCTCCGACAATGAGGGTGGGTAGTGGTGGGGATTGAATGTCGCTAGCGTAAACATTTAAAAATATGGTAATTTTGAAAAAAAAAATAGTGGTTTGGATCTACCGCGTGTGTATGTGTGTGTGTGTATATATATATATATATATTATGTAATATTAACTCAGTAAATGTTTTCTGTTTGTGAAAATGTTTTTATATATATATTGTGTAATATTAACTCAGTAAATGTATCTGTTTGTGAAAATGTTATATATATAAAACTATTTCATAAATATATTATCACAGTAAATGTTATTGTTTGTGAAAATGTCACAAATATAAAACTATTTCATTTTCTGGTGTATACAATAAAGTTTAATATCTATGACATTTTTACAAACTATATATATATATATATATATATATATATATATATATATATATATCCAATATGCTCGTAAATTTTTAAAGTTCTGTGTCACCCCTATTCACCCCAAATTGGTGCTCCAGATGATCCCTATCCCATTGATCCAATCTTGTTTTCAAAGGTCCGCGCCAGCGGCACCCCATGATACTCCGGTGGATTCAAAGCCCATTTATTCAAAAGTCTCTTATTTTCAAAGGTCCGCGCCAGCGGCACCACATGCCACCCTTACCCACCCCAAATCGGAGCTCTGACGAAGGTCGTTGAAGCTCCAATAATGGTGGTAAGGATTGGATGTCGTTAGCGCGAACCTTTAAATATAAGGTATTTTTGAAAAAAAAGGGTTTGGATCCCCCGGATGTATATATATATATATATATATATATATATATATATATATATATATATATTTACTGTGTAGTATTACCACAGTAAATGTTACTGTCTGTTTGTGAAATGTCACAGATATAAAACTATTTCATATTCTAGTGCATACAGTAAAGTTTACTGTTTGTGTAAATTTTTTTCTTTGGAATTTTATAGTCTTCATGGATCTTGTTTGATAGATCTCGTCGAGCAGATTTCAAAAATAGTAATTTTGCGAAAAACGGATTTGTGAATCAAAAGTTATGATCATTTAAAGATTTAAAAAAAAGTCCAACCACTTATGTAACTTCCTCAAGGAAGTTACGGATGGTTGCTTTTAAAAGGGTAAAATTGGAAAAAAAGTTCCAAAAAATTAGGAATAGGACTTATATGTAAGGGAAAAACATGATGGGACTAGAATGTATATAAGAAAGTCTAATAGGATCTAAACCTAAATGCCCCTTTATTTAAAACACTTTTTTTTTTTAAATTCAAACCCTTGGATGATTTGTAGCATATTTATCAAACCCTAGAAGAACACAATGCACGTTCATACACCTATCGAGTTGGTTTTTGTTTCTTAAGACATGAATAATAATTCTTAAGGGTGATCGATGGACACTAATGCAAGTAGATCAAAGTGTTGGGGGTGCTGGCTATGCTTCATATGCTTATAAGATCAATTTTTATGTCATTATTCATAGAATAGCTATAGGCTAGATTGGCATATCGTGTTACAAATTATCATGCACCGAGAAGATGAAATGAACTCAAACATCTCCATGTTTGAAGACTTCCCGATATCCTAAAAGGTATGGAGCGATTTAGAGTTTAAATTAATTCATAGAATCATATTGGGGAGTTTAATTTTTAATAAAAGACGAATGTGATTGTTTGACTTTACGAAAATATATTTTTGGAAAACATGTAGGTGGAGTTTAAGAAAAAACTATTTTAAGGACATTATTTTACTGTCCTACCAACATTTGAATATGTCGTGTACTCCTACAACCATCGAAGAAATACTCAAGATCATTCAAGCATCGAGATGGATCCGAATATTAACGTTCTTCAACATTCAAGCCTCCATAAGATTAATTTTTGTAAGGTTGTATTTTTATACCTTAATGGTTCACATAGAGTTTTGTGATGATTTTTCTAAAAAAAATTCTAAGTGTTGGAGTGGAGTTTTTGGTCAAATATATATTTCTAAATGTTGAGGTGGAATGAATAAAAAATTAATTTTTCACTCTGATCGTTCGAGCGACAGAGGAACCTTATTCAAGCGACGTTGTCTTTTCGTTTGAGCTATTTGCTGACTTAATTTTTCTCTAAATTGGTTTGTCCAATTTCATTTTTCTTGAGAAGACTTGCGAATTTTATTCCTACAAAACTGCTTTGGCAGAAAAATTTGTCTTCTCAATTTTAAGGGTTTTATCTTTTTTTTTTCAATTCACAAATCATCCTAATCTTTACGTGAATTATTTTGGAACCCAAGAACACAATGTAACAACCCTCGAATTTTTGGAGACTGAGAAATTAAATTTTTGGGAAAATAAAATTTAATTAATTAGAGAACTTCAAAATTTGGGAATTGAGGTCCAAAAATAAAGATAATTTCAAAGTATTCCGGATGATGTTTTTGAGGGTACCATCGATCCCGGAAGGGTCGAGATAGTCAAAATGACTCTCATTGAGTCTTATTTCGGCTCCGGAATGTTTTTAAGTTATTTTGGCTCGAATTAGAGTAAACGAGTCATATAAAGTGTGTATTAACATTTAAAATTGGGTTTATTGTTTTAATAGGATTAGTGGCTTACGGATGAAGCCATTTCTCATTTAGAGAAAGAGATAAAGAGAAAGAAAAGAGAAAGGAAGAAGGAAAGAAGAAGAAAGGAAGAGAGAGAGGAGAAAAAGCTTGGAGTTTCCGGCCCAAACGCGACATCGAGGACGATCCAACCTCTACAAATCTGAGGCAAGTGTTTAATCTTGCTAAATAGTTATTTGTGTATTTCATTTCATAATTTGTGGGTCAAAGAAATGAATTTTTGGGTTAAATATCAAAACCTAGATTTTTGGATTTAAATCTTGAAATCAATATGTATACATGGGTTTATTGATCTATAACTTGTTGGGATGAAATGTAGGATGAGATTACATGTTAATAATATTACTGGATTAAATATTTGTAGGTTAGAATAGAAATTTTAGGGTTTTAATTTCGTGGGTTTTGCTGAAAATGGAAAATCGGCCAAGATAACTGGTACGGCTGGTCGACCGCACCCAGGGGACCGGTCGACCGCGCCTCAAGGGAAAAGCCTACTGCATTTCTTCGTAGGCAAAATTTGGACCCGCGGTCGACCGGTCCCCTATTTTTAGCCCAAGACTTGGATTTCTTTCTTTCCCTTTTCTTTTGGAGTTTTAATTCTAGTGGCTTTCTTAATGGGCTTATTTAGGGAAGTTATGATATTAGATTAAGGGAATAAGGAACTAGGTCGAATGGGGACTTGCGGGCCTATGTTAAATTGATTTAGGAGGATGGGATGCCTCTTTTAGAAATGAAATGAATATGGAATTTAAGTGAATATAGATATGATGGGAGGTTAAGAACTCATAGAGAGAGTTGCGAGGGCATGTTGTGAAATCCTTGGCCAACATTTATGTCGAATCCTTATGAAGATAGGATATTGTTGATATTACAATTTGGGACCCAATGAAAGAGAATGATTGCATATCCTTAATGATAACAAATTTAAGGAATAAATCGGAGAGGCGTTAGACTAGGGGATTCATAAAAGTGATTGAACCGTAGTCGAATTCGAGAGCGATGAGATCATATTACCAACTAGACTAGAGTGTGTAAATCTAGTCGGGGTGCATGTTGTTTATCAATGTGTGATTCACATAGAGGATTTTCCCTAACATATGGGATTATTTGATGAAGTTAAGATTGAGCTCGAGGCTTATAGACTAGTAGTTAGGTGTATACCGATAGTCGAAATTATAACTAGATTTTTTAATGTGCTCTCGGATATAGATGGCATGTGTAGTGATGGTTTCCTACACTAAACTTTGGGTGATAACCCTAATGTTGGATATATATATATATATATATATATAGAGAGAGAGAGAGAGAGGCAGGCTATGGTACATCATGCTCTATACATCACACCGTGCATCACACCTAATTCTAGGCCCTAGAAAACTTTTTTTTCAAATTTTATATTTTTCCCTTGGAAATAACCTTTCAATGAACCCATATGCAAAAAATTAGATCAAAATACATTTTGTAGCTATTTTTAAAAAATCCACAAAAAACTGTTGGCGCAGACCCTTATAAATAAGGTATTTTGAGCAGTTTTTTGTGGATTTTTTAAAAATAGCTAAAAAATATATTTTGACCTAATTTTTTGCATATGGGTTCATTGAAAGGTTAATTTCAAGGGAAAAATATAAAATTTGAAAAAAAAAGTTTTCTAGGGCATAGAATTAGGTGTGATGCATGAGTGATGTATAGAGCATGATGTACCTTAGCCTGCCTCTATATATATATATATATATCCGTATGTTTTTTGGGAGACTATTCATCATAGGAAATAGATGAATAGGCTTCAAGGGAGGGACTTTATTCACATATCGAGATAATTAAATAAGTTTGTGGTGACGGCTTGTATATTGATGATTATGTATACCTATAGCCGAGGTTACATATATATTATACATATGAACGAGATATAGTTTGTATATATAGATATATGGATATGTGAATATATGTATATACATATCTATATATATATGACTTATGGATATATTTATGTTATGGATATGCATGGTATGAATATTTAAACCTTATGTGATGGTTTAATATTGGATCATATGATGGGATCATATGGATGTATGTATATTGTGCATGTGAACGATATACGTACTTATGTGGTTAAGCATACCCCGCTCATGCTATCATTGGGAAGTTTCCGGGCAGAGGGTGAGCATCCTGGCTTAAGGAGCAGGGTGTGGATATTCCCCAGGTCATAGTCGTCCCATGATTATTATGTGATTTATATTTTGGGGTGGGACGTGGTGGGTATTTCTCGTCTCATTGACCGGTTAGGAGCTATGTCCGCTTCCCAGGACGTTGTGTGCGTGAGTATGTCACGAGGTGGGTGTCTTGATCCCCACCAGGTGGTCCCCAGTTGCTACGGGAGCCGGGCACTGGGAAGATGATAGCATGGTACAGTTTATCGGCGATATATATAGTCGGGTATTGTATGTGCATGGCCATTGTACATCAGATATGATATGTACACTTGGTCATAGGTATGGATGATGATATATGTATATGGTGAGAATAAAATGCCTATATATATATATATATATATATATATATATATATATATATATCCTATAGATGAAAGGATATGGAATATTGTTGGAGTACATCTTGGATGATTATGGTGTACTAGATTGATGGGGGTTGATGTATCGAATTTAAGGAATATTTCGGTTACATCATCCCAAGGATATTATTGGGGATTTTTAGTTGTTTTCATATTGTAGTCTAAAACTTACTAGTAGTATAATATGGTATGTATGGCATTATGGATCTCTAGGATCGACATTGTCAAGGAGTAGTGTAAGTGGGTGGTTCCTTGTTTGGATTTTGCTTTGCGAGGCACCCCACACACGAAACATAGTACAGTGTTGAGATTGGAGAGAAGTTTTTCCAATAATAAATTGGTATGCATGATATTTATTAAATATATCCAATGTTTTTAACCCATATATATATGGGTAATATATTAAGAATTATAATAAAATTAAATTATAAACCGGAATCCATTAAGCCTAGTATGGCATATATGTTTATAAAAATAATTAAGTGTGTTTAGTAAAAGGGGTGGATTCTTGGGTTATGATTGGAAGGCAGATCTCGTGGGTATAGGCTAGGCCTTTGATAAGTTACGTTGTCCTTACAATCGGGGTAATTTAACTAAAACTGAGGACGCGCGTAGGTGCGCGCCTTTAGATGAGAGGTGAGTTGGGGTTTCACAAGAGTGAGATTCCACTTTAATTATGAAATATGTGCACCGATATTTATTATGCACGGTTAACACACTTGCTAAATATTTTTCACACTCGGACTCTGACCCGTTTGCTTTTCTCTCCTGCCTTAATATATATATATATATATATATATATACGACTACAGGTGTCCTACCGCATGGATGTCGGATGACCTTCTATCCAGAGTCTTGGTTGCCGTGACAAGTGCGGACTGTTGCGGGAATTACCTTGTAGTCGCTTCCTACTTTTTTAAAAATCTAGGTAGGATTCATGTTGTATATCGGGTTTATACCCAAGGGATATTTTATAGATGTGTATATTTATTCCATTTCAGTTCTTGTATTGGTTGTGGCCCGATAGCTTATTCGGGTTTATTTTCTTGTGTTACATTCAGTTGTAATTAATTATTTCATTGTAGTTATTCATTTCATCTATCATAGTTCTTGTATACATATCTCTTTCCTTCATTAGTAGTTTTATAGTGTGGGTTTGTTGTCTGTTGCATGTTTTATTTAATTTTAACATCTCGCTTATATGATATCGGGTGGTTAGTCCTATATTATATAGTACCGAAAGTTGATGTTGGGACTGGACGATCTGAAACTCCTGATTTAATATAGTATAGGGCTGGCCACCCGTTATTATTTTAGGCGGGTTGTTACAGATGGTATCAGAGCATCAGGTTCTAGAGCCTTTAGGATCTGTGCGAGTTTTTAGCATTCTTCCATTAACGTTCTTGATATAAAGCCCTATTATTAGGATTGTTGTGATCACTGCGTTTATCTTCTTCTGTGAAGTGTATTCACTTGATTGACGTTCTGATAACAGTTGCTCTCATTTCAGACGTCACCTAGATTATGTCGTCTAAGAGAGGACAAGATTAGAGTTACAATACCCATAACAGATTTTGGGGTGCGCTTTGATTGGAGGTAATTTTTTTCCTCAATTCAAGCGGAAAGAAGAAAGAGAATTCTAGCGGTGATTTAGGGTAACCTATAGGTGGTTGGGTAAGAAGGGAAAATTTACTCGAATGGCGGATCTTGGACTTAGTAAGGAATGTCTGAAGAGAGGTGCATAGTGTAGTCCTTGGGAGATTTAGATTGAGAAACCCGTCAATCTTTGTTAAGGAGCCTCGTGCTGCTGACTTATACAAATGGAAGGTAAGTGGCATTGTCCTATTGTTAAGAGTATCGTCTTTATTTAAGTGGGGAGTAAGAATTTGGAGACTCAGGTTTGTTGAGTAGGACTGAGGGAGTTTTCGGTAGTCGCAGTCGCGTTTTGTCCTTCAAGACGGTTAGGAAAGATTTTGAGGAAGATGTTTCTATTGTGGAGAAATAGGCTTAGGGATAATGATTGTCCTGGAAGAAGTTGAGGACCCTGAATTGAGATTTAAGAATGAGGGGAAAACCATTGGGTTATGAAAGTATAAGGTAGAATAGCTTTCTTTGGGTTTAAGTTATGCTTTTTGTGATATTGGGAACGTCGCACGTAAGGTACAATGAGTAGTTAGCCGCTACGCCGCTAGGGTGTATGAAATTTTCCTAGGGGAAGGAGTGAGTAAGTATGGCCTTTGTATGGAATCTTTGGAGATAATACTCCTTCTAGTAAAGATATAGTAGCGAGTTGTGCTAATGAATTTCGGAGGTGGGGAATGTTGAGGTTTGTTGATAGTGGTTGAAAGGTTATTCGTGTTATGGATAGGTTCGGGTGTGATATCGTAGAAGTCCAATAAGGGGAGGGCTTACCTTGTGGTAAATGCTTTGATGCAAGGCGAGGGACTAGTATAACTAAGAGGGTCAGAGTTTAATAGATTTATGTTGATCGGGTAATTTTGCTCATAGTTGTGCTAGTTTGAGAACTAGGTATTGGCTAGAGTGTTGTATTTGTTGAGGCCTTGTGTCCTAAACATAAGGTATTTGTTTGGCGTGTCGAAAGACGCTGGATTTATTTATATTATATATTGTTACATAGGCCTTCGGGCAGTATCTAAAATATGAAAACCTTTTATAAAACTTTAACCCTGGTTCAACTAATCTCATTCCCCGACCTAGCTACACAGTAGTGTATTGGGAGGGTTCCTTATTTAGATTTCGCTTGTGAGACCTCCCCCGCACGAAGGTGGCTAGTGTCAGGAATTGAGGAGAGTCCAACCATTGGGAATTTTTAAACTTCTAAATAATTAACATGTTATTATAGATTATATTGGTGATAGTATATTACGATTTGAGGCTAATGGAGCCTGATTATAATTCTACGAGTGGAAAGCTCGGTTACGGGGTGTATGGGCGCCCCGGGTAGTTCATTTACCTTGGAATATATATGGTTCGACGTGAGAACTAGAAAGGATCGGTATAATGATCCTGAGAATTGATGTAAGGACTAGTTTATATTGAGGTCCTAGGCATATCTTAAATTTCCCGGACGAAATTTTTGTAAGGGGGGAAGTATGTAACAACCCTCGATTTTTAGAGACTGAGAAATTAAATTTTTTGGAAAATAAAATTTAATTAATTGGAGAACCTCAAAATTTGGGAATTGAGGTCCAAAAATAGAGAACATTTCAAAGTATTTTGGATGATGTTTTTTAGGGTACCATCGATCCCGGAAGGGTCGAGATAGTCAAAATGACTCTCATTGAGTCCTATTTGGGCTCCGGAATGTTTTTAAGTTATTTTAGCTCGTATTAGAGTAAACGAGTCATTTAAAGTGTGTATTAACATTTAAAACTGGGTTTATTGTTTTAACAGGATTAATGGCTTACGGATGAAGCCATTTCTCATTTAGAGAAAGATAGAAAGAGAAAGAAAAGAGAAATGAAGAAGGAAAGAAGAAGAAAGGAAGATAGAGAGAGAGGATAAAAAGCTTGGAGTTTCCGGCCCAAACGCGACATCGAGGATGATCCAACCTCTACAAATCTGAGGCAAGTGTTTAATCTTGATAAATAGTTATTTGTGTATTTCATTTCATAATTTGTGGGTCAAAGAAATGGATATTTGGGCATAAATATCAAAACCTAGATTTTGGGGTTTAAATCTTGAAATCAATGTGTATACATGGGTTTAACGATCTATAAATTGTTGGGATGAAATGTAGGATGAGATTACATGTTAATAATATTATTGGGTTAAAGATTTATAGGTTAGAATAGAAATTTTAAGGTTTTAATTTCGTGAATTTTGCTGAAAATGGAAAATCGGCCAAGATAACTTGTATGGCCGGTCGACCGCGCCCGGGGGACCGGTCGACTGCGCCTCAAGGGAAAAGCCTATTGTATTTCTTCGTAGGTAAAATGTGACACCCCGACTAATTAAATACCGGGTAGCTACTCCTTTATTAAATTAATTCAAAATGCCAAGTTGGCTCAGTTAATAGCATCACTGTCGAAAACATTTTAATATTACTAACCACCTAGTATTTAAAAAGAAAGTTGCCAAATTTTAATTTAAGTCTGATTAAAATGCAACAAATGTAATGAAGAAATAAATAACACCATTCACCATACTGAAGTAAAATGAATAACCATCACAATAGAGTAAATAAAGTCTGGAGGAAAAACTCCTCACTACAATCCCATAACTGAAATAAATAAACTGAACAATACAAGCTAAAGTCTGAAAACTGAAATGTAAAAGATGTCTCTAAAGAAATGGGCAACATTCCCTACAACTGATAGATGGTGACTCTGGAATCCAAAATATAGAAGCGTCTACATGCAAATCCCTGTAGCTTCCACAAGCAGCTACAGCTCGTCACCTGAATGAGTATCCTATGCTTGGTGTCCTTGTGGCTGGGCACCTAAAAATGGTTTTACAAGAAAAAAATTTGAAAAGCAAACGGGTCAGAGCCCGAATGTGGAGTTATATTTTAAAAACCTGCAAGTGCTTTAAAAACATTTAAAACATTAAATGCAAAGTACATGTTAGGACGTGCACTCACATGATATTCTCACCTCTCGTCTAACTGTGCACTCCCAACGCAAGCACCCATCTACAATGATATAACCACTAGCTAAGTGACATCATAACTAGCTAGACTGTAATAGTTCCTACCCTTATTACCCGGTTCTATTAACATATAATGCTCGTAATTAAATAGGGATTTAATGTAAACTCAGTTACTAAATATGCCATATATATAAGTATCAGTTAACTCCTTATATAACTCGAAGCAATACCGTAATATGTTCACAATATTAACAGGAGGATTTCCATTAATTAAATGTATATTATTCACATCATAAATATACGATACAAGCACCCCGCAATCTAAGCTATGGTGCACACATACTCTGTTATCCATCCCGGTATATCACGTACATAAGGATTACATATTCCGAATCTCTCAGGAATAGTTTACCGATAACAACATCACAAATAATGGAGGCGAACACAGTCACCATCACATGGGTCACGCACATACCTACGCTCGCATGATCAGCGGACGTATTAATATCACAATAAGTCTTTCTATGACCTATGTTCATCGAGGTACCAGTCTATATCCCCCCCATAGGCACACAAGGATTAGAGGGTCCTAAGCGAACGCAAACCTCCCGTGATAGCAAGTATGGTAGGTATGTCATACACACAATCCATATACCAATACTAAGTAAACACACATCTTAGTAATACCATATTTTAATCGTAGTACTATTCTCATTCTCGTACTAACTCGTAATTATCACTATATATGCTATACCGGTTTATAATCATACGTGCCATAATTAATTCTCACGTCGTAGTGGACACTCACGTCTCGACCCAAACCGTCCATGTAATACAACTCTCGTATGTAAATTTCTCCTCATAAATACCCAAATGTCCCAATCCTATCATTACTACATCTACGGAATGATATCTATATCCTCAAATCAGTTTACGGAACTCCAAGAGTCAAAACAGTCCAAAATGGGCCAAACTGCCAGCTCGTTAGAAGTCTCGTTCGAACGAGTGTTCGAACGAGTTTGGATTGTCATCTCGTTAGAAGTCTCGTTCGAACGAGGCTGTTCGAACGAGATCCCAGTTCGTTCGAACGAACTGTCCCTTCTAACGATATCTCGTTCGAACGAGATATCGAACAAAATCCCTACTCGTTAGTAACGACTGGTCAACTCGTTAGAAGCTCGTTCGAACGACCTGGGGCTGCTTCTAACGACTGACCAGTTTCGGCCCAGAATTTTCTCAATTCGTTTTCCATCCATTTTTACTCCTCAAACCTCTTCTAAAATTCGTTCCAACAATATATTGAGTTCTGTAATTATCCTCAAACATGCCAAGGTGCTATACTAACATCATTAAAGGGGTTTAATACCTTCTAAACATCATTAAATCACAAATTTCTACATAAATTCCCAATTTTCTTCAAGAACATAAACCCTAGGTTCTTCTCATCAAAATTTCCCAGATTTTAATCCGTTTATACATCACATAGATATGAAATCTCTGAATTAAATCTTCAAACAATGTTTCTACATGCAAACCTATCCCAAAATTAAACAACAATCTTCCAATTTCATGGGTTTTCTTTTAACTCTTATATAAGATTGATTAACAATGTTTCTAACATGGAAAAAGCATTCACTGCATAAGGAATGTAATTTAAATCACTTGCCTTGGTTTGATTTCGGATTTGGTGTTGATTTGATGAAGAATTTCTGCAGAATTTCTTCTCTCCGAGCTTCCTCTCTAATGGTGGCTTAAGGTGGCTAGGGTTTGATTTGGGGAAACTTAGAAAACCTAAATGACAACCTACGTAGCCTTCTAGGTTAATATGGGTTGGTTAATGGGCTTAATGGGTTTAATCCACATCAGATTTACATCTCTAATTTTCGTCACTTTTAATTCCTAAAAATGTAAAATTACCAAAATACCCTTTAAGTTGCCGGTATGGCCTAAAAATACCCCGGAACCCAAACTATACCCCCGGCTAGTGTTTTCTGACTATCTCGACCCTTCCGGACGCGTTGGCGCA
The DNA here is from genome assembly GCA_949130495.1 of Sambucus nigra. NCBI lineage: Eukaryota > Viridiplantae > Streptophyta > Magnoliopsida > Dipsacales > Adoxaceae > Sambucus > Sambucus nigra. The sequence goes on from OX422220.1 coordinate 148,779,855, forward strand.
CTCAAAACGACCATACGAATTATAGATTTTAAATTCACTTTTATTATCAAAATATTACTCCGTGACGCGGCGGTCCCACGCGTCTCAACAAAATTTCTAAAATGCGGTATATAAATCTCACGACAAATTTATAATACCAAATACATATATAATCATATATGCACCTAATCAAATACCAATTCGCATCTCATTAGTATTTATAACCCGGATTAATTTCCAATTAATACGCATTTAATTAATTAATCCCAAAAATAAATATAGCTAAAAATACGGGGTATTACATACTTCCCCCCTAATAACTGAATTTTGTCCCGAAATTCGAAACTAGAAAGTACCTGCTAAAAATAGCTCTGGATAACGCTCGCGCATCTCATCCTCACACTCCCATGTGGACTCCTCGACATTGTGATGTCGCCACTGAACACGCACTAACGGGACTATCTTTGACCGCAGTTTCCTCTCGCTTTGGTCCAAAATAGCAATTGGCCCCTCCTCGTAGGAGCTATCCGGCTGGAGATCGATGTCCTCCACAGCAATGTGAGAATGAGCCAAATTATCTCTAAGGTATTTCCTCAGTGAGGAAATATGGAATACATCGTGAATCCGATGCAAATGCTCCGGTAACCCGAGTCTATACGCAACCGGTCCGATCCGCTCAATAATAGAAAACGGCCCCACATATCTCGGTGCCAACTTCCCCTTCTTCCCGAAACGCATAATCCCCTTCTCGGAGATACCCTGAGCAAAACCTGGTCTCCCACTTGGAACTCCCTGAAAAACCTCTTCGCATCAGCATAACTCTTCTGCCTGTCTTGAGCTACCCGAATGCGACTCCGAATTAACTCAATCCTTGCCGAAGTATCCTGAATCACTTCCGGCCCAAGTAGTTTGTTGTCCCCTACCTCCAACCAACATGCTGGGGAACGACAAGGCCTACCGTACAATGCCTCAAACGGAGCCATTCCAATCGTGAACTGATAGGAGTTGTTGTAAGCAAACTCCACCAGTGGAAGGTACTGCTCCCATCCACCCCCGAAGTCAATAATGCACATGCATAGCATGTCCTCCAACATCTGATTGATGCGCTCTGTCTTCCCATCAGTCTGCGGATGATAAGCCGTACTCAACCGCAATTCCGTGCCCATGGCCTCCTGGAAACTCTCCCAAAACCTCGAAACAAATATCTTGTCTCTGTCAGACACGATATTTAGGGGCACACCGTGAAGTCTCACAATCTCTGAAATGAAGAGCTGGACATACTGTCCCGTAGTGTAGTCAGTCCTTACGGGTAAGAAGTGAGCGACCTTGGACAACCTGTCCACAATTACCCAAACGGAGTCATGACCCCTCTGCGACGTAGGCAACCCCGTAACAAAATCCATGGATATGCTCTCCCACATCCACACCGGAACCTCCAACGGCTGTAGCAATCCTGCCGGTCTCTGATGATCCACTTTTACGAGCTGACAAGTGGCGCATTTCGAGACAAACTCAGCGATATCTCTCTTTATACTGCTCCACCAATATTGTCGTCTCATGTCTTGGTACATTTTGTCCCCTTCGGGATGTACCGCGAACCGTGAGCCGTGCGACTCTGCCATCACATCGTGCCGCAATTCTTCCCCTTCCGGAACTACCAATCTCCCATTGAAGCGCAATCCCCCGTCTGAGCTAACGGTATAGGAATCGGCTCCCTCTGCAAGTAATCGAACTATCTGCTCTGACAGAACGAGTCATTAGCCTGTGCCCGTACTATCCTCGTGATAATCTGCGGTGTAACGGTAATTACAGACATGAAAGATCGGGCCACTGCATCCTGGTGTCCCAATTCCTTCCACTTAGCTTTCCACACCTCTGCCACCTCATCTGCTGGCCTGCGGCTCAACGCGTCTGCTACCACGTTAGCCTTACCCGGGTGGTACTGGATGTCGAACTGGTAGTCCTTCACAAATTCAAGCCACCTACGCTGCCGCATATTCAATTCCTTCTGCGTGAACAGATACTGTAGTGACTTGTGGTCTGTGAACAACTGAAACTTCTCCCCCAAAAGATAGTGCCTCCAAATCTGTGAGGCAAATACTACCGCTGCCAACTCCAAATCATGCGTGGGGTAATTCTTCTCATGAGGCTTAAGCTTACGGGAAGCATAAGCTATGGCATGTCTCTCCTGCTGCAATACACCTCCAAGCCCTTGCAAAGACGCGTCGGTGTAAACCAAATACTCAACTCCCGGTCTCGGCAATGCTAACACAGGTGCTGAGGTCAACTTGTCCTTCAATTCATCGAACGCCAACTGACAGGCATCATTCCAAATGAACGGCACACCTTTACGAGTAAGATGTGTCAAAGGACCTGCTATCTCTGAGAAACCCCGAATAAACCTCCTGTAGTATCCTGCTAAACCCAAGAAACTACGAATCTCTGTTGGTGTCGTGGGCTGTCCCCACTCCCTCACCGCTGATACCTTTCCCGGATCGACAGATATTCCCTGGTCAGAAATTATGTGACCCAAGAACTGGACTACCTTCAGCCAAAACCCGCACTTCTCATATTTTGCATACAGCTCGTTCTAACGAAGTGTCTGTAAAACCTGCCTCAAATGCTCGGCGTGCTCCTCCTCTGTCTGAGAGTAAACCAGAATATCATCAATGAAGACAATGACAAACTGGTCTAGGAAATCCCTGAACACTCTGTTCATCAAGTCCATAAACACTGCTGGAGCGTTGGTCAAGCCGAAAGGCATAACCCAAAACTCGTAAGAACCATATCTCGATAAGAATGCGGTCTTCGAGACATCCTCCTCCCTGATACGCAACTGATGGTATCCTGACCTCAAGTCAATCTTCGAGAAGAAAGAAGCTCCTCTCAACTGGTCGAATAAGTCATCGATTCGAGGCAACGGATACTTATTCCGTATCGTGACCTTATTCAACTCTCGGTAGTCCACGCACAATCTCAGTGAACCATCCCTCTTCTTCACAAACAAAACTGGAGCGCCCCAAGGTGAGGTACTCCTGCGAATAAAGCCCTGCCCTAACAGCTGCTCTATCTGATCCCGTAGCTCTCGCATCTCAGCCGGAGCCATACGGTACGGTGCACGTGCTATAGGTCTCGTACCCGGTAGCAAATCTATAACGAAGTCTATCTCCCGACTGGGTGGTAAGCCTGGTATCTCCTGAAACACATCTGAATACTCCCTGACAATCGGGATCGAATCCAAAGGAATCACAACCTCCTTAGAGGTATCCTCCTCTATGTAATACAGATGAGCGGTCGATCCTCCCTCTGGGCGAGGCATCGCCACTATAAACATCTCTTGCCCCGGAATGGCAAAAACAATGCTCCCGCTGAAGCAATCAATCATGGACCTATATGCTACGAGCCAATCCATACCGATGATCACATCGTGAACATGCATGTCTAACACTAACATGTCTGCAGGCAATACCAAACCACCAATCTCTACCCCCACTCCCCGGCATATAAAGAAAATAAGTGACCCACTCCCTAATGGTGAGTCGACACACGTCACTGTGCTCTCTGCCATAGATAACAATCCTAAAGCTTTCGCGAAGTGTGTAGCTATGAAACAATGTGCAGCACCCGTATCAAATAACACCCGACCCATAGTGCCATGGATAGGAAACGTACCCTCGATCGCGGGCGGTGCCTGTGGAACTGCAGCCTGGTGAACGTTGTAGACACGTCCATACTGTAGTTGCCCCTGCTGAGCTGGGACTGCTGGAATGGGTGGCAATGCTTCCATCTGTGGCAGTGCAGGAAGAGCGGCGGGAAACATAGGTCTCTGTGGCTCCTGGCGAGCACCCTGCTGCTGCTGCTGTGGGGCCCTGCCCCTATCAGGACAATCCTGCTTCTTATGGCCAGTCTTGCCACAAACAAAGCACTTCCCTGGGAAGTTCCCTCCCCTCTGCCCCTGCTGTCCCCGGCCCTGGTGGCCGTTACCATTCCTCCCTTGGCCCTGCTGGCCCTGATGAAACTGCTGCCCATTCTGCCCCTGTTGGCCCTGATGGCCGTTTGGACCCTGATGGCCCTGACGGAAACCTCCCTGTCCCTGCCTGTAGTTCCCTGACCGAAACCTCTTATTATCCCCCTGTTGGGTACCCTGCTCATTCTGTCTCTGCCCCTGGCCAGATTGTGCCCCGCTGGCACCCTGTCCTCCAGTCCTGCCCTGATGGCTAGACTCCCCGGACCGCTTGCCCTCAGCCATATGAAAACGGTGGTCCTGGCAGTGCAATAATGCAGCGTTAACCACATCAGAATACGTGGCCAACGATAGGTTCCCTAGCAGATGCTGACGGATCCTCCAATTCAACCCATCGGTGAACTTCTCTATCTTCTTCTTCTCTGTTGGAATCTCGTCTGGAACGATATTCAACAGGTTAGTGAACTCGGCCTCATACTCGGCCACTGTCTTGACCTCCTGCTTCAAACTCATCAGCTTCCTCCTCATCTCTGTATGAACTGCGGACGAAAAGTACTTGCGGTCGAACCACACCCAGAACTCCTGAATCGTGAGGGTATCCCTCTCCTCCGCGGTGGTAATAGACTCCCACCACTATAGTGCAGATCCCACTAGCTTGAAAGTAGCTAGAACCTGTTTCTGAATATCAGTGCACTCATGCATCCTCAAATGCCTCTGTATGTCCTTCCTCCATTGGCTCGAGACTACCACGTCTGAGCTACCTTCAAACTCTGGTGGATGCGCTTTCTTAAAAGCATCTCGTACACGCTCCCAAGCAGACGGGAATGCATTAACCTGTGCTGGCGCGGCAACCGGCGCCTGAGGCGGTGCCTGCTGAATCACGGCAATCGCGTCATTTATCACTTGGGCTACTATAGCAGCAACCTCAGCGGCGTTCATCATGCACTGAACTGGAGCGGGCTGGGGTTCGGGCATTGCATTCCTGGGAACTCGTCGTGCACGTCGTGGAGGCATCTGAAATAAGAACAAAGTTTATAAGTTCGCAGTTTATAAACTTAAAATAGCTGAAGAACGAAGAATACACAAAAAGAGTACAACAGTCCTAAAATATAGGGCTCTATATCAAAGAAACGTAGCGGAAACATAATAGCCGTACAGATCCTAAAGGACACTAGAACCTGATGCTCTGATACCACCTGTGACACCCCGACTAATTAAATACCGGGTAGCTACTCCTTTATTAAATTAATTCAAAATGCCAAGTTGGCTCAGTTAATAGCATCACTGTCGAAAACATTTTAATATTACTAACCACCTAGTATTTAAAAAGCAAGTTGCCAAATTTTAATTTAAGTCTGATTAACATGCAACAAATGTAATGAAGAAATAAATAACACCATTCACCATACTGAAGTAAAATGAATAACCATCACAATAGAGTAAATAAAGTCTGGAGGAAAAACTCCTCACTACAATCCCATAACTGAAATAAATAAACTGAACAATACATGCTAAAGTCTGAAAACTGAAATGTAAAAGATGTCTCTAAAGAAATGGGCAACATGCCCTACAACTGATAGATGGTGACTCTGGAATCCAAAAGATAGAAGCGTCTACATGCAAATCCCTGTAGCTTCGACAAGCAGCTACAGCTCGTCACCTAAATGAGTATCCTATGCTTGGTGTCCTTGTGGATGGGCACCTAAAAATGGTTTTACAAGAAAAAGATTTGAAAAGCAAACGGGTCAGAGCCCGAATGTGGAGTTATATTTTAAAAACCTGCAAGTGCTTTAAAAACATTTAAAACATTAAATGCAAAGTACATGTTAGGACGTGCACTCACATGATATTCTCACCTCTCGTCTAACTGTGCACTCCTAACGCAAGCACCCATCTAAAATGATATAACCACTAGCTAAGTGACATCATAACTAGCTAGACTGTAATAGTTCCTACCCTTATTACCCGGTTCTATTAACATATAATGCTCGTAATTAAATAGGGATTTAATGTAAACTCAGTTACTAAATATGCCATATATATAAGTATCAGTTAACCCCTTATATAACTCGAAGCAATACCGTAATATGTTCAATATTAACAGGAGGATTTCCATTAATTAAATGTATATTATTCACATCATAAATATACGATACAAGCACCCCACAATCTAAGCTATGGTGCACACATACTCTGCTATCCATCCCGGTACATCACGTACATAAGGATTACATATTCCGAATCTCTCAGGAATAGTTTACCGATAACAACATCACAAATAATGGAGGCGAACACAGTCACCATCACATGGGTCACGCACATACCTACGCTCCCATGATCAGCGGACTTATTAATATCACAATAAGTCTTTCTATGACCTATGTTCATCGAGGTACCAGTCTATATCCCCCCTGTAGGCACACAAGGATTAGAGGGTCCTAAGCGAACGCAAACCTCCCGTGATAGCAAGTATGGTAGGTATGTCATACACACAATCCATATACCAATACTAAGTAAACACACATCTTAGTAATACCATATTTTAATCGTAGTACTATTCTCATTCTCGTACTAACTCGTAATTATCACTATATATGCTATACCGGTTTATAATCATACGTGCCATAATTAATTCTCACGTCGTAGTGGACACTCACGTCTCGACCCAGACCGTCCATGTAATACAACTCTCGTATGTAAATTTCTCCTCATAAATACCCAAATGTCCCAATCCTATCATTACTACATCGACGGAATGATATCTATATCCTCAAATCAGTTTACGGAACTCCAAGAGTCAAAATAGTCCAAAATGGCCCAAACTGCCAGCTCGTTAGAAGTCTCGTTCGAACGAGTGTTCGAACGAGTTTGGACTGTCATCTCGTTAGAAGTCTCGTTTGAACGAGGCTGTTCGAACGAGATCCCAGTTCGTTCGAACGAACTGTCCCTTCTAACGATATCTCGTTCGAACGAGATATCGAACGAAATCCCTACTCATTAGTAACGACTGGTCAACTCGTTAGAAGCTCGTTCGAACAAGTTCGTTCGAACGACCTGGGGCTGCTTCTAACGACTGACCAGTTTCGGCCCAGAATTTTCCCAATTCGTTTTCCATCCATTTTTACTCCTCAAACCTCTTCTAAAATTCGTTCCAACAATATATTGAGTTCTGTAATTATCCTCAAACATGCCAAGGTGCTATACTAACATCATTAAAGGGGTTTAATACCTTCTAAACATCATTAAATCACAAATTCCTACATAAATTCCCAATTTTCTTCAAGAACATAAACCCTAGGTTCTTCTCATCAAAATTTCCCAGATTTTAATCCGTTTATACATCACATAGATATGAAATCTCTGAATTAAATCTTCAAACAATGTTTCTACATGCAAACCTATCCCAAAATTAAACAACAATCTTCCAATTTCATGGGTTTTCTTTTAACTCTTATATAAGATTGATTAACAATGTTTCTAACATGGAAAAAGCATTCACTGCATAAGGAATGTAATTTAAATCACTTGCCTTGGTTTGATTCCGGATTTGGTGTTGATTTGATGAAGAATTTCTGCAGAATTTCTTCTCTCCGAGCTTCCTCTCTAATGGTGGCTTAAGGTGGCTAGGGTTTGATTTGGGGAAACTTAGAAAACCTAAATGACAACCTACGTAGCCTTCTAGGTTAATATGGGTTGGTTAATGGGCTTAATGGGTTTAATCCACATCAGATTTACATCTATAATTTTTGTCAATTTTAATTCCTAAAAATGTAAAATTACCAAAATACCCTTTAAGTTGCCGGTATGGCCTAAAAATACCCCGGAACCCAAACTATACCCCCGGCTAGTGTTTTCTGACTATCTCGACCCTTCCGGACGCGTTGGCGCACTCAAAACGACCATACGGATTATAGATTTTAAATTCACTTTTATTATCAAAATATTACTCCGTGACGCGGCGGTCCCACGCGTCTCAACAAAATTTCTAAAATGCCGTATATAAATCTCATGACAAATTTTATAATACCAAATACATATATAATCATATATGCACCTAATCAAATACCAATTCGCATCTCATTAGTATTTATAACCGGGATTAATTTCCAATTAATACGCATTTAATTAATTAATCCCAAAAATAAATATAGCTAAAAATACGGGGTATTACATAAAATTTGGACCCGCGGTCGATCGGGGGTCTGGGACCAGTCGACCGGTCCCCTGTTTTTAGCCCAAGACTTGGATTTCTTTCTTTCCCTTTTCTTTTGGAGTTTTAATTCTAGGGGCTTTCTTAATGGGCTTATTTAGGAAAGTTATGATATTAGATTAAGGGAATAGGGCACTAGGTCGAATGGGGACTTGCGGTCCTATGATAAATTGAGTTAGGAGGATGGGATGCCTGTTTTAGTAATGAAATGAATATGGAATTTAAGTGAATATAGATATGATGGGAGGTTAAGAACTCATAGAGAGAGTTGCGAGGGTATGTTGTGAAATCCTAGGCCAACATTTATGTCGAATCCTTATGAAGATAGGATATTTTTGAGATTACAATTTAGGGACCAATGAAAGAGAATGATCGCATATCCTTAATGATAAGAAATTTAAGGAATAAATCGAAGAGGCGTTAGACTAGGGGATTCATAAAAGTGATTGAACCGTAGTCGAATTCGAGAGCAATGAGATCATATTACCAACTAGACTAGAGTGTGTAAATCTAGTCGGGGTACATGTTGTTTATCAATGTGTGATTCACATAGAGGATTTTCCCTAACATATGGGATTATTTGATGAAGTTAAGATTGAGCTCGAGGCTTATAGACTAGTAGTTAGGTGTATACCGATAGAAAAAATTATAACTAGATTCTTTAATGTGCTCTCGGATATAGATGGTATGTGTAGTGATGGTTTCCTACACTAAACTTTGGGTGATAACCCTAATGTTGGATATATATATATATATTCGTATGTTGTTTGGGAGACTAATCATCATAGGAAAATGGATGAATATGCTTCAAGTGTGGGACTATATTCACATATCGAGATAATTAAATAAGTTTGTGGTGACGACATGTATATTGAGGATTACGTATACGTATAGCTGAGGTTACATATATACTATCCATATGAACGAGATATAGTTTGTATATATAGATATATGGATATGTGAATATATGTATATACATATCTATATATATATATGACTGTATGGATATATTTATGTTGTGGATATGCATGGTATGAATATTTAAACCTTATGTGATGGTTTAATATTGGATCATATGATGGGATCATATGGATGTATGTATATTGTGCATGTGAACGATATACGTACTTATGTGGTTAAGCATACCCCGCTCATGCTATCATTTGGAAGTTTTCGCGCAGAGGGTGGGCATCCTGGCTTAAGGAGCAGGGTGTGGATATTCCCCAGGTCATAGTCGTCCCATGATTATTAGGTGATTTATATTTTAGGGTGGGACGTGGTGGGTATGTCTCATCTCATTGACCGGTTAGGAGCTATGGCCGCTTTCGGGACGTTGTGTGAGTGAGTATGTCACGAGGTGGGTGTCGTTGATCCCCACCAGGTGGTCCCCAGTTGCTACGTGAGTCGGGCACTGGGAAGATGATAGCATGGTGCAGTTTATCGGCGTTATAACGTATTGTATGTGCATGGCCATTGTACATCAGATATGATATCTACACTTGGTCATGGGTATGGGTGATGATATATGTATATGGTAAGAATAAAATGCCTATATATATATATATATATATATATACTTATGTATATGCTATAGATGAAAGGATATGGAATATTGTTGGTGTACATATTGGATGATTATGGTGTACTAGATTGATAGGGGTTGATGTATCGTATTTAAGGAATATTTCGGTTACATCACCCCAAGGATATTATTGGGGATTTTTAGTTGTTTTCATATTGTAGTCTAAAACTTAGTAGTAGTATAATATGGTATGTATGGCATTATGGATCTCTAGGATCGACATTGTCAAGTAGTAGTGTAACGGGGGGGTTCCTTGTTTGGATTTCGCTTTCCGAGACACCCCACCCACGAAACATAGTACAGTGTTGAGATTGGAGAGAAGTTTTGCCAATAATAAATTGGTATGCATGATATTTATTAAATATATCCTATGTTTTTAACCCATATATATATGGGTAATATATTAAGAATTATAATAAAATTAAATTATAAACCGGAATCCATTAAGCCTAGTATGGCATATATGTTTATAAAAATAATTAAGTGTGTTTAGTAAAAGGGGTGGATTCTTGGGTTATGATAGGAAGGCAGATCTCGTGGGTATAGGATAGGCCTATGATAAGTTAGGTTGTCCTTACAATCGGGGTAATTTAACTAAAATTGAGGACGCGAGTAGGTGCGCGCCTTTAGATGAGAGGTGAGTTTGGGTTTCACAAGAGTGTGATTCCACTTTAATTATGAAATATGTGCACCGATATTTATTATGCACGGTTAACACACTTGCTAAATATTTTTCACACTCGGGCTCTAACCCATTTGCTTTTCTCTCCTGTCGGTATATATATATATATATATATATATATATTACTACAGGTGTCCTACCGCATGGATGCCGGAATACCTTCTATCCAGAGTCTTGGGAGCCGTGACAAGTGCGGACTGTTGCGGGATGTACCTTGTAGTCGCTTCCTACTTCTTTAAAAATATAGGTAGGATTCACGTTGTATATCGGGTTTATACCCAAGGGATATTTTATAGATGTGTATATTTATTCCATTTCAGTTATTGTATTGGTTGTGGCCCCACAGCTTATTTAGGTTTATTTCCTTGTGGTACATTCAGTTGTAATTACTTATTTCATTGTAGTTATTCATTTCATCTATCATAGTTCTTGTATTCATATCTCTTTCCTTAATTAGTAGTTTTATAGTGTGGGTTTGTTGTCTGTTGCATGTTTTATTTAATTTTAACATCTCGCTTATATGATATCGGGTGGTTAGTCATATATTATATAGTACCGACAGTTGATGTTGAGACTGGACCATCTGAAACTCCTGATTTAATATAGTATAGGGCTGGCCACCCGTTTTTATTTTAGGCGGGTTGTTACAGATGGTATCAGAGCATCAAGTTCTAGAACCTTTAGGATATGTGCGAGTTTTTTGCGTTCTTCCGTTAACGTTCTTGATATAAAGCCCTATTATTAGGATTGTTGTGATCACAGTGTTTATCTTTTTCTGTGAAGTGTATTCACTTGATTGACGTTCTGATAATAGGTTCTCTCGTTTCAGACGTCACCTAGATTTTGTCATCTAAGAGAGGACAAGATTAGAGTTACAATACCCATAACAGATTTTGGGGTGCGCTTTGATCGGAGGTAATTGTTTTCCTGAATTCAAGCGAAAAGAAGAAAGAGAATTCTAGCGGTGATTCAGGGTAACCTATAGGTGGTTGGGTTAGAAGGGAAAATTTACACGAATGGCGGATCTTGGACTTAGTAAAGAAAGTCTTAAGAGAGGTGCATAGTGTAGTCCTTGGGTGATTTAGATTGAGAAACCCGTTAATCTTTGTTAAGGAGCCTAGTGCTGCTGACTTCTACCAATGGAAGGTAAGTGGCACTGTCCTATTATTAAGAGTATCATCTTTATTTAAGTGGGGAGTAATAATTTGGAGACTCAGGTTTGTTGAGTAAGACTAAGGGAGTTTTCGGTAGTCAAAGTCGCGTTTTGTCCTTCAAGATGGTAAGGACGGATTTTGAGGAAGATGTTTCTCTTGTGGAGAAATAGGCTTAGGGATAATGATTTTCCTGGAAGAAGTTGAGGACCTTGAGTTAAGATTCAAGGATGAGGGGAAAACCATTGGGTTATGAAAGTATAAGGTAGAATACCTTTCTTTGGGTTTTAGTTATGCTTTGTGCGATATTGGGAACATCGCGCGTAAGGTACGATGAGTAGTTAGCCGCTACGCCGCTAGGGTGTATGAAATTTTCCTAGGGGAAGGAGTGAGTAAGTATGGCCTTTGTATGGAATCTTTGGAGATAATACGCCTTCTAGTAAAGATATAGTAGGGAGTTGTGCTAATGAATTCTGGAGGTGCGGAATGTTGAGGTTTGTTGAATAATGGTTGTAAGGTTACTCGTCTTATGGATAGGTTTGGGTGTGATATTGTATAAGTCCAATAAGGGGAGGTCTTACCTTGTGGCAAATGCTTTGATGCAAGGCGAGGGACTAGTATAACTAATTGGTTCAGAGTTTAGTAGATTTATGTTGACCGGGTAATTTATCTAATAGTTGTGCTAGTTTGAGAACTAGGTATTGGCTAGAGTGTTGTATTTGTTGAGGCCTTGTGTCCTAAACATAAGGTATTTGTTTGGCGTGTCGAAAGACGCGGGATTTATTGATATTATATATTGTTAAATAGGCCTTTGGGCAGTATCTAAAATATGAAAACCTTTTATTAAACTTTAATCCTGGTTCAACTAATCTCAATCCCCGACCTAGCTACACAGTAGTGTATTGGGAGGGTTACTTGTTTGGATTTATCTTGAGGAGAGTCCAACCATTGGTAATTTTTAAACTTCTATATAATTAATATGTTATTTTAGATTATATGTGTGATAGTATATTACAATTTGAGGCTAATGGAGCCTGATTATAATTCTGCGAGTGGAAAGCTCAGTTACAGGGTGTATGGGCGCCCCGGGTAGTTCGTTTACCTTGGAATATATATGGTTCGAAGTGAGAACTAGAAAGGATTGGTATAATGATCCTAATAATTGATGTAAGTACTAGGTTATATTGAGGTCCTAGGCATATCTTAAATTTCGCGGGCGAAATTTTTGTAAGGGGGGAAGTATGTAACAACCCTCGATTTTTAGAGACTGAGAAATTAAATTTTTGGGAAAATAAAATTTAATTAATTGGAGAACTTCAAAATTTGGGAATTGAGGTCCAAAAATAGAGAACATTTAAAAGTATTCCGGATGATGTTTTTTAGGGTACCATCGATCCCGGAAGGGTCGAGATAGTCAAAATGACTTTCATTGAGTCTTATTTCGGCTCTGGAATGTTTTTAAGTTATTTTGGCTCGAATTAGAGTAAACGAGTCATTTAAAGTGTGTATTAACATTTAAAATTAGGTTTATTGTTTTAATAGGATTAGTGGCTTATGGATGAAGCCATTTCTCATTTAGAGAAAGAGAGAAATAGAAAGAAAACAGAAAGGAAGAAGGAAAGAAGAAGAGAGAGAGAGAGAGAGAGAGAGAGAGAGAGAGAGGAGAAAAAGCTTGGAGTTTTCAGCCCAAACGTGACATCGAGGACGATCCAACCTCTACAAATATGAGGCAAGTGTTTAATCTTGCTAAATAGTTATTTGTGTATTTCATTTCATAATTTGTGGGTCAAAGAAATGGATTTTTAGGTATAAATATCAAAACCTAGATTTTTGGGTTTAAATCATGAAATCAATGTGTATACATGGGTTTAATGATCTATAAATTGTTGGGATGAAATGTAGGATGAGATTACATGTTAATAATATTATTGGGTTAAAGATTTGTAGGTTAGAATAGAAATTTTAAGGTTTTAATTTCGTGGGTTTTGCTGAAAAATGGGAAATCGGCCAAGATAACTGGTATGGCCGGTCGATCGGTCCGTTTTGCTGAAAAATGGGAAATCGGCCAAGATAACTGGTATGGCCGGTCGACTGCGCCTAGGGGACCGATCGACCGCACCTCAAGGGAAAAGCCTACTGCATTTCTTCGTAGGCAAAATTTGGACCCGCGGTCGACCAGGGGTTTGGGACCGGTCGACCGTTCCCCTATTTTTAGCCCAAGACTTGGATTACTTCCTTTCCCTTTTCTTTTAGAGTTTTAATTCCAGGGGCTTTCTTAATGGTCTTATTTAGGAAAGTTATGATATTAGATTAAGGGAATGGGGCACTAGGTCGAATGAGGACTTGCGGGCCTATGTTAAATTGATTTAGGAGGATGGGATGCCTCTTTTAGTAATGAAATGAATATGGAATATAAGTGAATATAGATATGATGGGAGGTTAAGAACTCATAGAGAAAGTTGTGAGGGTATGTTGGGAAATCCTTGGCCAACATTTATGTCGAATCCTTATGAAGATAGGATATTGTTGAGATTACCATTTGGGGCCCAATTAAAGAGAATGTTCGCATATCCTTAATGATAACAAATTTAAGGAATAAATCGGAGAGGCGTTAAACTAGGGGATTCATAAAAGTGATTCAACCGTAGTCGAATTCGAGAGAGATGACATCGTATTACCAACTAGAGCAGAGTGTGTAAACCTAGTTGGGGTAGATGTTGTTTATCAATGTGTGATTCACATAGAGGATTTTCCCTAACATATGGGATTATTTGATGAAGTTAAGATTGATCTCGAGGCTTATAAACTAGTAGTTAGGTGTATATCGATAGTCGAAATTATAACTAGATTCTTTAATGTGCTCTCGGATATAGATGGTATGTGTAGTGATGGTTTCCTACACTAAACTTTGGGTGATAACCCTAATGTTGGATATATATATATAAATCTGTATGTTGTTTGGGAGACTATTCATCATAGGAAAATGGATGAATATGCTTCAAGTGAGGGACTATATTCAGATATCGAGATAATTAAATAAGTTTGTGGTGACGACTTGTATATTGGGGATTATGTATACCTATAGCCGAGGTTACATATATACTATACATATGAATGAGATATAGTTTGTATATATAGATATATGGATATGTGATTATATGTATATACATATCAATATATATATGGCTGTATGGATATATTTATGTTACGGATATGCAGGTATGAATATTTAAACCTTATGTGATGGTTTAATATTGGATCATATGATGAGATCATATGGATGTATGTATATTGTGCATGTGAATGATATACGTACTTATGTGGTTAAGCATACCCCGCTCATGCTATCATTGGGAAGTTTTCGCGCAGAGGGTGAGCATCCTGGCTTAAGGAGTAGGGTGTGGATATTCCCCCGGTCATAGTCGTCCCGTGATTATTATGTGATTTATATTTTGGGGTGGGACGTGGTGGGTATGTCTCGTCTCATTGACCGGTTAGGAGCTATGGCCGCTTCCCGGGACGTTGTGTGCATGAGTATGTCACGAGGTGGGTGTCGTTGATCCCCACCAGGTGGTCCCCAGTTGCTACGTGAGTCGGGCACTGGGAAGATGATAGCATGGTGCAGTTTATCGGTGATATATATAGCCGGGTATTGTATGTTCATGGCCATTGTACATCAGATATGATATGCACACTTGTTCATGGGTATGGATGATGATATATGTATATGGTGAGAATAAAATGCCTATATATATATCTTTATATATATCCTATAGATGAAAGGATATGGAATATTGTTGGAGTGCATCTTGGATGATTATTGTGTACTAGATTGATGGGCGTCGATGTATCGTATTTAAGGAATATTTCGGTTACATCATCCCAATGATATTATTGGGGATTTTTAGTTGTTTTCATATTGTAGTCTAAAACTTAGTATTAGTATAATATGGTATGTATGGAATTATGGATCTCTAGGATCGACATTGTCAAGGAGTAGTGTAATGGGGTGGTTCCTTGTTTGGATTTCTCTTTGCGAGACACCCCACGCACGAAACATAGTACAGTGTTGAGATTGGAGAGAAGTTTTGCCAATAATAAATTGGTATGAATGATATTTATTAAATATATCCTATGTTTTTAACCCATATATATATATATGGGTAATATATTAAGAATTATAATAAAATTAAATTATAAACCGGAATCCATGAAGTCTAGTACGGCATATATGTTTATAAAAATAATTAAGTGTGTTTAGTAAAAGGGGTGGATTCTTGGGTTATGATAGGAAGACATATCTCGTGGGTATAGGCTAGGCCTATGATAAGTTAGGTTGTCCTTACAATCGGGGTAATTTAACTAAAATTGAGGACGCGAGTAGGTGCGCGCCTTTAGATGAGAGGTGAGTTGGGGTTTCACGAGAGTGCGATTCCACTTTAATTATGAAATATGTGCACCGATATTTATTATGCACGGTTAAAATAGTTGCTAAATATTTTTCACACTCAGGCTCTGACCCATTTGCTTTTCTCTCATGCCTGTATATATATATTTATTACTACATGTTTCCTACCGCATTGATGCCGGATGACCTTCTATCTAGAGTCTTGGGAGCCGTGACAGGTGCAGACTGTTGCGGATGTACCTTGTAGTCGATTCCTATTTGTTTAAAAATCTAGGTAGGATTCATGTTGTATATCGGGTATATACCCACGAGATATTTTATAGATGTGCATATTTATTCCATTTCAGTTATTGTATTGGTTGTGGCCTGACAGCTTATTCGGTTTTATTTCCTTATGGTACATTCAGTTGTAATTACTTATTTCATTGTAGTTATTCATTTCATCTATCATAGTTCTTGTATACATATCTCTTTCCTTCATTTGTAGTTTTATAATGTGGGTTTGTTGTCTGTTGCATGTTTTATTTAATTTTTACATCTCGCTTATATGATATCGGGTAGTTAGTCCTATATTATATAGTACCGACAGTTGATGTTGAGACTGGACCATCTGAAACTCCTGATTTAATATAGTATAGGGCTGGCCACCCGTTATTATTTTAGGCGAGTTGTTACACATAACTTTGTGAAGTTTCTTTTATATAAAAGATCTCTACTACTGATCTAGGTTCCACTTGAGGGAGGTGCTTGACTAATATGATTGCATGTCAAAGGGATTAATCGTGGGTGTTCCTGGGCTAACTGGTTTGTGTGGAGTTGTTGCGAAATTTCGTTGCTGATTTAGGTTACGACGTATGCGGGTTTACTGAGGTTAATACATTGCAAATTTCACTTGTAATCATTATGAGTATTATTTGTGAAATAAAAGATTTTACCTAAAAGGTTTTTTTTTCCTGAAATCTGTGTGTTAGCAATTATTTATGATTGCTTGATTTATCCACATGTAGTTGCAAGTTTTAGGGATGACTTAAATTGGATTAAAAATTAACACCGATTAAATGAGGTTAACTTGGAAGCTTGCGAATTCGGTTAATCAAGTATCACACAAACTTTTCACAAATTGGTATAGGAGCATATTGCGCTAAGTGATTGCATTTGATCCATTTTTCGCAAAAGTTTGCGATATTGATTTTTTTTTAAATGTATTTTGTGAAAAATCGCAATTTTTACAATGAAGCACTTGTGTAATCGGATGTACCCTCTCAATGGCACGAGTCAGAGTTTTGATGATTTAAATAGCTTGAATTTGACGTTTGCAAAAAGAATTGATTTTTTGGAAAAAAAATCTAATTTCAAATCCGCGATGGATCTTTTGCAAACGGTTCAAAATCAAAGAGATTTTTATCATGAGAAAGTTGTGTCTCTTTTGACCATGGATTTAATTGTTTAAAATTGTCCAAAAAGGAGAGTGATGATAGAGTCCTAATGATATAAAAATAATTGGAGCACTTGAGAAATTCTAGCATTTGTGTTTCTACCAAAGAGGATAAAAATATTTTAATTAATGAGTTTGTGGAACGTGAGGAGACTCTTAGGGATAAGTATGCATATTTTAAAGGAGAAATTGATAACCTTTCTAGAAATAATTTAAAATTCAGAGAAGGAGTTCTAAAATTAGAAGAGTCTAATTCTTTCCTTGAGCAAAAAAAATTGGAGATGAAAAATTATTTGACACACTCGAGTAGTGTCGGTAGCAATGGTAATGGCTCGTCGTGTTCTAATGTTTCGAGTGTTAAAGCCAAGACCATTATTTATTTTAGAGGTTCAATAAATCCCAAGGACGTTAAAAAAGGTCAACCCACAGGTGTCGTTCCACTCATTTACACATGTTCACATTGTGGTAGGAAAGGTCACCTTAGGTGTTTTTTGTTTTGATCTTGGAAAAGGTCCTAGGAAGTTGAAGTCTAAATTTCCCTTGGTTATACCAAAACCTCTATGCGTCGTTGCACACCTATTTGTTTAGAGGCACTAGATGTTAGACTAATTTATTCTTGGTTGCTTGCACATGATTCTTCTCTTGCTATATCTTATAGATGATTGTGTTTGCATGGTTTGTTTGTCATACGCTAGTTGTGCTTCACGTTATATTCTTGTTAGTGTTATGACTTGTGTACTTTTTGTATTAGATTTTTGTTTGAAGAAAAATTTTGGAAAAATACAAAAATATTATATTCTAATAAATTTTTTGAAAAAAGACAAAAAGAATTTTGTATTTCATTTTGCACCATTTATGGATGGACATTTAGGCTGACCGGGTCACAATTTCATTCCATACGCATGTGACTACTTGATAGTGTTTTGATATGCGTCATCATTTCATTTTTGTTCTTTATAATGTTTGGAGTCATTGAGATGTGAATTGTTGTTACTACCTAGATGTTTAACTTATAAGTACCTTTTATTGCACACTTGAACAGATTTATTTGACTATAGTTCTTGTCTATCACATGTTGGTCGATGTGTTTTCATCTCAATTATGTCTTTAAATCCAACCAAATGCGATAGAACTTGACAATAAAAGTAGTGCATGTAAAAACCATTGATGTGAGTTTGTGTGGTTTATTTGAAAAAACGGGGAAAGGCTATGAAAGACACTCATTTATCCTTTGCGATTAAGCCACCGTTTAAATTGAACCTAAATAATAATTTGACAAAAACAGAAGCCAGGGTCCAAAGAGTTGAAAAGAACTAAAAAAGTTCATAAGCAATAAAAAGAAAAATATGCCGTAAAATGGGCCAACAGGTTTTAGTTCCATCACCTCAAAAGAAAAATAAAAATCATTATTATTTATGAGGGAGTTTGGATGGAATATAAAATGATTTTGCATGTCCTGACAAAATCATGAAAAAGCATTACATAGTTTTAGACATTGTTAGTGTGAAAATCATGTCTGACTTTGATTTGTCGATTTGATTAAGACGGTCTCATCTAAATTCACATTTTTCGAAACCTAAGGACAAGTTTTAGATTCATTTATTCGGAGTACACATATTCCTCGTCCACATTTGTTATGCATGATTTCATTGATTTTCGTATCAAACTGTTCACGCCCATTCATTCCGTTTCCATGATTCGGTTGTCTTAGTTTAAATTCATGGTGTGTGATTTGTGTAAAATTATTTTGGCATTTTTTTGTGAAATATTAAAAAATCAAAAATAGTTTGTGGAAGCTTTTGGGTTACTCCTTTACATGTTCATAGTTTGATTCATGTTTGCTATGCATATTTGAAATGACATTCCATGTTGTTTTTATTTATTTGTTTCCTTTCCTATTTCAGACAAATAAAAAAGGGGAGAATGAATTATGGGAGAATTTTTGCATTTTTGGGGAGACTTGATTATTGATGATTGATTTATTATTATATTATTCAAACTCGATGCATCACGAAGGTAATTGCTTTGTCTCATGTATGTAGGTACAAAGATTGGAGATCATTATTTTGCACACCCTAATGAGAAAAGCTTAAAGATTTGATGTTGAAGATTTTTAAAGAAATTTTTAGACTTGCTTTTTTTATACCTTTTTAGTTTTGGGTTAATGGGAGGGTATTAGATTTGTATAGGCATTTTCATTTAATAATTTAGATGTTTTTATTTCGTATCGGCATTGACATAGGGGACATTTGTAAGGACGGTATTTTATTATTCGACTGACATTTGAGTATGTCGTACATCGCTAAAACCATCGAATAAATATTCAAGATCATTGAAGCATCGAGATGGATCCGAATATCAACCTTATTCAGCATTCAAGACTTCACGAGATTAATTTTGGTAAGGTTGCATTTTTATGCCTTAACGGTTCACTTAGAGTGTTGGGATAATTTTCCTAAAAAAATTTCGAAGTGTTGGAGCAGATTTTTTCGTCAAAAATATTTTTCTAAGTGTTGAGGCGGAGTGAATAAACGATTAATTTTTTTTTCTCCGATCGTTCTAGCGATAGAGAAACCTCGTTCAGGCGATAAAGCTATGTCGCGCGATCTCGTTCAAATGACTTCATGCCTAGTTCAAGTGAAGTTGTCTTTTCGTTTGAGCGAGCTGTCGACTCAATTTTTCTATAAATTGGTTTGTCTAGTTTCGTTTTTCTTAAGATACTTGAAAATTTTAGTCCTATGAAACTACTTTGGCAGAAACATTTGTCTTCTCAATTTTAAGGGTTTTATATTTTGTTTTCAATTCACAAATCATCTGAATCTTTATGTGAATTGTTTTGTAACCCAAGAACACAATTTTGTGAAGTTTCTCTTGTAGAGATGATCTTTACTCCTGATCTAGGTGCCACTTGAGGGAGGTGCTGGGCTAACGTGACTTCATGTTAAAGGGAGTACTCATGGGAGTTCTTGGGCTAACTCAATTGTTGTTCGTGTAGAGTTGCTGCTAAATTCCATTGCTTATTTAGGTTGCGGCCTATGTGGGCTTACTAAGGTTAATCCATTGAAGATTTCACTTGTAATCATTGTGAGTATTATTTCTGAAATAAAAGATTTTACATGAATGGTTTTTTTCCTAAAATCTGTGTGTCAGCAATTTATTTATGATTGTATGATTTATCCACGGTAGTTGCATGTGTTTAGGGATGAATTAAATTAGTCTAATAATTGACACCGAATAAATAAGGTTAACTTGGAAACTTGCGAATTCAGTTTAATCATGTATCACACATACTTTTCACAATTTTTTTGACATTTCAGCCGTTCAAACGACATTTACCTGTCGCTCAAACGACATTACATTGTCGTTCAAATGACATTGTAAGTCGTTGAAACGACATACAGTTTTCGTTCAAATGGCATGAATAAGTCGTTTGAACGACCCACCGACTCAAAGTTTGTTATAAATACCTGTTTCATGGATCAGTTTGTTTAAGAATACTGTCAACACATTTCTGCATATCAGAAGAAAAAATTCTTCAAAGTTTTGTATTCCTAACACTGTTTTAATTACCAAAAAGAATCCTTGAATATTCTTCTTGTGAATTTGTTTAGAACCGTAGAAAGTTTGTATCTTTTTCATACACCTTTTGTGGAGAGGCACTCCATTACTGACTTGTGATACCTGTGGGGATTCACTGTTGAAAATGAAGGCTGAAGCTAATTTGAAGGACTGCGATCATGTGATTCTTGTGAGGATCATAGTTGTTCCTTATAGATTTTTGAAGAATAATGCGTTATGCCTGTTGGGGATCAAGTAGTCTATAAGTCGACTCTCTTATAAATTTTTAAGTGAATAAAGGTTTTGACCTGAGAGTTTTTTTCCTGAAACTTGACCTTGTTTTATTTGCGTGGTTTGATTTATCTGTTTAATCACACAGTTGTATATTTTGGACAAACAAGATAAAATCTATTTAAAACCCTCTTCCGCATTTTAAAATTGGTGTTGCAATCTTTTATGTGAAATCAGTCATTGCGATTATTTTTGCACTTACATCTGGTATCAGAGGAGGTTGCACTATGTTATTATGTTTGATCTTGCTTACATAATTTCTGGGTGGTTTTTTTTTGCCTCTCGATGGATTCTCACTTGAATAATACATTTTCTGAATGAATCGAATTTCTTGAAAGTCATTTTAAAAATATTTTAACTTTAGCAAACGGTTCAAAATTAAAGAGATGGCGTTCGTGAAAAGTTTGGTGCTTTATATGAAGACTTTAAATCATTAAAGTGGACAAAAGGGAGAGTGAAGATTGAGTCTTGTTTTTAGAAAAAGTTGGAGCATTTTAAAAATAATAGGGTTTGTGTTTGTGACAAAGAGAATAAAAATATTTTGATTAATGATTTTACGGCGCGTGAAAAGACTCTTAGGGATAAGTTTGATTTTATTGAGGGTGAGTGTGATAACCTTTTAGGAATTGTTGAAAATTTGAAAAAGGCATCCCTAAAATTTGAAGAGTCTAATTCTTTGCGTGAATCTAAAATTTTGAAGTTAAAAAATGATTTAAAAGATTCAAGTAGTGATGGTAGTGGCTTATCTATTTTGGTGCTTCCATTGCTAAAGCCAAGATCATTGATTGTTTAAGAGCGTCAACCAAAGTCAGGATTGATTCATTCTGACATGCCTTCACATGATGCGTCACATGTTATTTCATATCATTAATTGCTTGCACGATTTTATTAATGATATGTTACTTGTGCTTAATGATATATATTTTCTAGTGTTATGACATGTTTACTTTTTTATTATATTTTCCTTTAACTGAGTCATGTTTGAAAAAATACAAAATGATTTTGTTTTGTTTTTTAATATTTTGAAAATTGTAGAAAGATTTTTGGTTCTTTGCGTGTTTTAGTTTTACACATTTGGTGTGGAATATTGATTTGTTTGAATCCAATTCACTAAGCAATTTTCATGTGGCTTGGACATTTGGTTATGACTTTAGATGCTTAGATTGATCTTAACCATGTTTTTGGAGTTGTTTCGAAATTGACTTGCTTTATGGATTTGACTTTGTGCATGCCTCCACACACATATGCACGAGATTATTGGATTTTGACTTCATGATGTACATTTGACCGTGGTGAGATGTTATCCTATCAATTTTGTCATCTACATGTTTATTTGACTATGGAGTATTTGTGCATGTAAGAACCGTTTCCCGTGAGGAATGTATTTAAAATTAAAAAATGACGAGTGAACACAGGAAAGGGGCGAGTGAATAATAATCACGTCGTGAAAGCCATCGTTTGAAAAGAGCCTAATAAAAATAAAGGCAATAAAAAGAATAATATGCTAAATAGCGGTCAAATTTGTTTAGTTTGATATATTCATTCAAAAGAAAAGAAAATAAATATTGTGAGTGAGTTGGAATGGAAATATCAACGGGGTTGTACAGTGACAACGTATCCTAGTTAAGCTTATTTTGTCGTGACTCTATTGATTGGTAGAATCATTAAAATTCTAGGCTCGTGTGCATTGTGCTTGTTTTGTTCATTAAGTTCAACAGTATATGTCACTAAAGGCTAAAGCTTAGTTTGATAATGTTTGGCGGTCAATTAGAATCTCTTTAACATATTTGAGTGTTTGGGTTATAACTCTTTTATCTCTAGTTCACACCCATTCATTCCATTTCACACGTTCGGACACATCGATACTATGCTAGTGCGTAAAGCTTATTTTCTTTGTGTCACATTTTGTTGTTGTTCATACCTAAATATGTGTGCCAAATTTTCTTTTATATAGTTTGTATATATTATATGTGGTATATTTCTTGTATTTATAAAATTTGAATTTTTTTGGAAAATTAAAAATTTCAAAAATAGTTGGTGTTTATTTACCTTTGAGATGGTCATTACACATGCTTATTTTACATCTTTTGTGATGATATCGTTTCTTCGTCGTGATTCTTTGCACTTAATGTTTTTTTCTCTAGTTATTTATCTATTTGTCTATTCGATATAAACAAAGGGGAGGAGGAAATTAAAATGGAGTTTTTGATGAGTTTGAATTATGAAGGAGTATTTATTTATGCTTACTTTGTTTGAAACTCGATGCTTCACGAAGGTATATGTTTGTTGTCTCATGTGTGTAGGTTCTTAAAGTCGAATTTAAAACACACAAATAAAGACAAAGCTTGGAAAAGGGGAGAGGTTTGAAGTTTTGAAGACAAATAGATTAAATTAAAATCCATCCTTTGATGAGTTTGAATTATGAGGGAGTATTTATTTATGCTTATTTTGTTTCAAACTCGATGCTTCACGAAGGTATATGTATGTTATCTCATGTGTGTAGGTTCTTAAAGTTGAATTCAAAACACACAGATAAAGACGAAGTTTAGAAAAGGGAAGAGGTTTTAAGTTTTGAAGACAAAGAGACTATGTCGTTCCACTCGGGGTTGGGAAGGGTGTTAGTAACTTTGTAATAGGATATTTTGATTTTAATTTGGTGTCCGGTATATTTGTTTGTTTTGTATTAGAATAGCCAAAGGCGGAGATTTGTAAGAAAACAATTTTCGTCATTGTTCATAGCATAGCTTTAGGCTAGTTTGGAATATCCCATTACAAATCGTCACACACCAAGAAGATAAACCGAACTCAAGCATATCCATATTTTAAGACTTCCTGACATCCAAAAATCTAAAAATTAATTTGGAGTTTGAATTAATTCATAGAATCATATTTGGGATTTTTAATTTTTATCAAAAGACGAACAAGACTATTTTACTTTGTGAAAAAATGTTTTTGGAAGACTTGTAGGAGGAGTTTAAGAAAAATGTTTTTTTGACATTTTAGTCCTTCAAATGACATTTAGCTATCGTTCAAATGACATTACATTATTGTTCAAATGACATACACTTGTCATTCAAATGACATGCAGAAGTCGTTCGAATGACCGACTGACTTAAGGTTTATTATAAATACCTGTTTCATGGATCAATTTGTTTAAGAATATTCCCAAAACGTTTCTGTATATCAAAAGAAAATTTTCTTCAAAGTTTTGTGTTCCTAAACACTATTTTAATTCACAAAAATAATCCTTGAATATGGTTCCTGTGAATTAGTTTAGAACCTTAGAAAGTTTGTATCTTTTTCATACACCTTTTTTGGAGAGACACTTCATTGCTGACTTATGATACATGTGGGGATTCATTGTTGAAAACAAAGGCTGAGGCTACTTCGGAGGAATGCGGTCATGTGATTGTTACGAGGATCATAGTTTTTCCTTAGAGATTTTTGAAGAATAGTGTGTTATGCTTGTGGGGGATCAAGTAGTCTATAAGTTGACTATCTTGTAAATTTGTAAGTGAATAAAGGCTTGTAACCGAAAGGTTTTTTTCATGAAACTTGGCCTTGTTGTATTTGTGTGGTTTGATTGATCTATTTTTTCACATAGTTGCATAATTAGGATAAGCAAGATGAAATCTGTTTAAAAGTCGCTTCCGCATAATTAAAATTGGTGTTGCAATCTTTTGTGTGAAAACACCCATTGCCATTATTTTCGCACTCACAATGCTATTGACGAAAAGGACTGAAGACACCATTGTGTGACTTAGTGGAGCTCTAAGTTTTCTAATTCTCTAGATGTCATTCTAAAATACTCGCTTGTAAACAGTGTTGAAATATAGGTTTTTATTGAAAGGGATTTTTCCTCATCCCATATCTTTTGTTTATGTTTTATTAGTTCGTTTACATTAAGTTTTAATATCTTTCATGTTTTGGTTCAACTAATTTAATGAAGATAAAATTTGGACAATATAATTTTTTTATGTGCATGTGACTTATTTTACAATTCATATGTATAATAGGGCCACTGCGTTTTTAAATTGGTATCAAAGCTTGTTTCTATAAGTCACTTAGATGAATACTAGTGGTTATATGTATAACTCATATAATAGGTGACCGAAGTTTGATGGATCAAATAATTCCTATTGGAACATTCAAATGTGATATGTTTTAAAATTTATCAAGGAGCGAGTCTGGATTGATAATGAAAAGGGGTGGAATCAACCACTGTGACTATTGAAAATGTCATTAGGCACAAACCAGTTACTATTAGGATTGGGGATGATTTTAGATGGAGTATCTGTAACTCTTGGGGCTTTAGTGCGAGATTGGGTGTTGTCACACCCAATGAATTTTTTCATATCATAACGTATACCACGTTTAAAGAAGGTTACGACATGCTTTTACTCACCCATGAGGGTATTAATATTGTGAAAGCTTTTAAGGTTTGAAAACTCACCGCATAATTTGATATTGTTGGTATGCTTGAATCTAAAACATTTGATGAATTTTATGTCGGTCTGTCTGATATTATGAACTCTAACTTTAATTTACGTGAGAAAATTTCTAAAATAAGAGTTGAATTTTTAGGATCTCTTCTGTCTCGTTTTAGTATGAAAGTCACGATGTTTATTTTATTGGGAGTTCTAGATACGCTTAGGCTATAAGAACTCATATATGACCTTTAAACTTACAAAATAGATATGTTCCCTAAAACCCAAAATAAAAAAGAAAAAAAGGCCACTTTAAATGCTCGATCAAATCAAAAGAGGAGGTTACACTGCGATTTTGAGATGATCTTGACATATTTTTTCTAAAAAAATTGAAATGCTTCTCAAATTGAAAAATTAAAATTCTTTCAAAAGGTAAATAAAGTTTTTAAGAAATACAAAAATTTTAAAGCGGGAAAGAATGTTTTTAAATACAATCAAAGATAATATAGATGAGAGTACCCTAGGAAATATAATACAGAGAGATTCTATGAGTGTGGGGGAAGGGTCTCAAATCCCACGAGTGTTCTAATAGGCTTTAGAAATATGGGAAAGGAAAAGTTTCTTATAATGCCATGCTAAGTGATTGAGATGATAAGTCGGTGGATTGTGAGGATGAATCACTGCATTGACTTAACTTCAATACATTCATGTCTAATGACGTTTGAACTTCAATTACGTCTCACGCAGATGAGGAGGTTTCTAAACGTGATGGCCTCGATAATGTGTAGAACCATTTTTGAGAGAATAAGGGTGACGATGATTTGAGTGAAGGGGAATGTGGCCTCCAACACGCCGACATCGAGATTTATATCGAGTTATCTTTATAAAATGAGTTAAGGATTTTGAGAAAGAATGAGACCTCGATTAGGATTTCTTTGATTGAACCGTTAGTTTCAGTGGTGATGGAAAAAACTTAATTTACCAACAAAGTGGATAGTCTTACAAGATATCTCCAAGCATCATTGGAGACTCCTGAGAAACCTGAATCCCATATTGTCCAAGTCAAAAAAGTTATAAAAATTGTCCAAGAGGTAAAAGTTAATTTAGAGGACAAATCTAAGATGGTTTTAAAGATGTTACTAAGTCCCGAATTAGGGTTTAAAGAGGGGAAAAGATACATTACGATGGTGCATCCACTTACCATAACATATTCAAATCGGTTCCTAGGTTTATAATGGATACATATGGGCCTCGACCTAACTCACCAAGTAGACTCGTGATAGGCCTTCTAACCAAGGTAGACCCAAACAAATACCTGTTTGTATCCATTGCCAATTAATAGGTCACCTTAAATAATTTTTCTATAAGCTAGGAAGAGTCTTTCACACACATGCTCCCATGAACCACTAGAGTGACTTTTCTAGTCTTAGAGAACAAGTTCAGTTTCTAGTCATTACTTCTAAAATCTTAATAGAAGAATTTCAATGGATGTCTACACCTTTCAAGACTACTTCCAATGTCATGCCTAGATCCAACAGTTATAAGGGAAAGCAAAAGGTTAAATCATCTTGGGTAACTAAGAATGATCAAAAAAGCCTAGTTATTAACGTTGTTCTCAAGGTTGAAGATATCTAGGAACATGACGAGTGAGAAGTCATATTTTACTAACTTTGTGGATCTCACGGAAGGAAAAGCCACATTTGGAGATATGAGTAAGTCTAGTATACTAGGATAGCATATTAGGATGTGGTTACATGGGTATACCTTCTTTTTTAAGCTAGACAATGTGTTGTTTATTGAAGGGTTTAGAGAGAACTTAATAAGCATAAGTCAATTTTTGTATCCTAACTTTATGATAATGTTTGACTAATCAAAGTGTAACCATTATGATCAATCCGACGGAAATTTTGTACAAGGTGTGAGGACTATCGATAATTGATATGGTATCATTCTTTATTCCCCTTTACTATTTAATAATACTAAGGTAACTACCAAGGATCTTTGGCATCAATGACTAAGTCATGTTAATTTTAGAGATCGTTAGGGATTAGTTATGAATGACCTAGTTGGTGGCTTACCATCCCTTAGAAAACCAACTTCCTCAGTTTATGTTCCTTGCTAACCAGGGAGACAAATAAAGAGTCCCCATAGGAAGTTAAATACCCTTACCACCACTCGTAATTTTTAGTTGATACTCATGGATGTCTGGGGTTGCATACGTACAAAGAGTATTAGTGGTAAGAAGTATCGCCTAGTGATAGTTGATGACTTTTTGATATATTCTATCATTGGATTTCTTAAAAAAACTTCAATGTTGTTGAGTTCCTAATAACCAAGTGTTATTTTTAAGAGAATAAATAATGTGTCACTATGACTTGGATTCATTATGATAGTGGCACTAAATTGAAAGAAGCCCGAGTGGATGGATTTTCACATTATTCGTATCAAATATGAGTTTTTGGTTGTTCATACTCCTCAGCAAAATGGTATTATCGAGACAATGAACCGAACAATTCAAAAGATGGCTAAATCCATGCTTCTTGGAAGAAACATGCCTAGACATTTTTGGCTAAAGGAAGTTAACACCACATGACACACCGTGAATAGGTTCTATATTTTTCCACATACAAATCACACTCTAAATTAATTATGGATAGTGAAGAAACTCAAGCTACCATATATTTGAGTTTTTGGTAGTCATATCTATATCTTTCGAGATATAAAGAACTTGGGAAAGTTGACACTAGAAGAGATTATGGACTATTTATAGAGTATTAATTATATGGTAAAGTCTATAGGGCGTTTGAACGTGCATCTCTAAGGTTATGTAATCAATGAATGTCACGATTAGAGACGATACACATACTACGTTTATTGATCCTTGCCTTGCGTGTGAGAATAATGCACCCCTGAGGACACCTCTCTCGATATAATGGATCCTCCCTCATGGGTTTGAAAATGTCATGACCTTTTTGACATACTTAGTGATCCTATACTAGGTGTCAAGACTCATGTTAAGCTAGAGAATATGTTTAGCTACTTTTAATACACCTCCGCAATAAAGCCCAAGAATGTGAAGTAGGTACCCAACGATGAGAAATGGATATTTGTTATGCAAGATGATTTTCTTCAATATCGAAAGAACGATGATGTGGGTACCCATATTTACCATCACAGGCCCAAATGAGTAGCCCAACAAAAATGGCCCAAAGTTTGGGCCCCTTATATCTCAACTGAATTCAGTTCCGACTTAGTCCACTCCTAAAATCTCGTAGGGAGATATTCTAGGAGTAGAAGATGGACGTGGGGGGAGTCCAACACCCCCAATCCCCAAGAACAAACATGTATATAACAAACCCTAAGCCTGGGTAAAAAGGCACGAATTGTATTCTCTAAAAGACACTCCCCCGAGTACATATAAATAATAATGAATGCACCACCGTGGATGTAGGCATTCTTGCCGAACCACGTACATATTGTGTTATGTGATTGGTATTTTTTATTCTTTATTCTCTTTGGTGATTGCGCTTTTCTCATTAATTTACGTAAAACATAATTGTCACCACAATTGGCGCCGTCTGTGGTAAACGTTCGTCACTCTTAAGAAATCTCTCACCAACCAAGAAGCTAAAATGTATGGTCATAGTAGCAACGCCCCTCAATCAAGGAATATCCAAGAACAACCTGCCCCTAACATGATTATATCTGAAGTTTGGCGTTCAGATCAGAGGCCTTGTCCAGAGAGGCCATCCTTAGAGGAGAGCCAAGCACCAGCAAGGTCCATACAAATCTCGAGATTGATTGATGCCTATGAGGTAAGTCTTAAAGAGCAAAGGGAGTCCGATCACAAGAAAGAGGCTGAGAATGCTCGCCTCAAAAGGAAATTAGAGAGGATGGAGAGAGAGCTCCATCGTAGCACTAGGCGATGTACAAACCTCACTCCTAGCCCTCAGGGGAGCAAGTCTCACAGCCGAGGAAGGAGCCCCAGATCCCAAAGAAGTGAGAAGCTCGAGTCAGATGATGACTTTCTTGAGAAATAATGACCAGTTGACCGTTACAGGAGCCCAGCTCGAGGTGATGAAGATATACGAAATTTGGTCAGGAAGGAAATGGACCAGCACCCCGCTCATCGAGGTGTCAGATCAACTAGGGAGCTTGCTAGACGAGCTCTTAAGACCCAGATGAAATCCCCTTTCTCAAGGAGATAGAAGAAAAGGAAGCCCCGAAGAAATTTTCTATTCTGAGATTCAATATCTATGATGGAAAAGTAACCATATCGATCACGTTAGGTAGTACAGGTAGGCCGTGACTCTATGGAACCACCGGGATGCACTAATTTGTCGGATTTTCCCCTCGAGCCTGCACAACATAGCCCAAAAGTGGTTCGAAAGGCTCCCTCACAGGTCCATAAGGAGCTTTGATTCCCTCGCCTAACTTTTTATGGCTCACTTCATTAGCAGAAACTCCCATCCTAAGAGGATGGATGCTTTGCTAATAATGAAGAAGACGCCACAGGAGAGCCTCCGGGACTACACAAAGAGGTATTAGGAGTTGTTCAATGAGGTCGTGGACTGCCCAGAGCAGGTAGTAGTGGCCATAACCATAGATGACCTGATGGCTCGCATCGAGAAAAATGCCAAAGTGGAGGATGTAACCCACCTCAATACAAGGGAAAACGGTCGAACTAAGCTCGCTGCCAAGGCCAACGACAAGGTTGAAAACCAGAAGAAAGGAGGCAAAATGAGGGAAAGAATGGCTCCAAGAACGGAGGCAAGAAAGATGCTTCGAAAGCATTTCAGTCCATGAACACTGTCTTCAAGCAACCAATCTACAAGATCCTTGCGAAGATCAAAGATGAGTCATTTGTTAAGTGGCCTAGGAAGATGGGAGGAGATCCCTTAAAGAGAAACAACGCACTGAGATGCATTTTTCACAAGGAGGGAGGACATAAGATCGAGAATGACAAGTTTCTTTAGTCCCACCTCAAGGAACTAGCCCAGATTGGGCACCTGAACGAGTTTGTGGAGAAGAAGGCAGAGAAGGTTGCTGCCATTGGAGAAACCAGACCTGACAACGTACTCGAGGATGATGTTGTCCATGAATTTGCAGTAATTCATGGGGCATCTAATATGAAGCAGATTCAAGGGAATTTAGCTCAGATAGAGGTAAAAAAGATTACATAAGTAATGCAAGCTTTTCAAATCGATCCAGCAAAGACACAATCAGGAATGCATCGACGAGAAGATAACGTCGACTATAGCAAACATATCATGTTCACAAATGAATATCTGGTGGGAGTAATAACCCCACATTATGATGCCTTGATAATTATGCTCAGGATAGCCAACTATGACATCGACAAGTTGCCCGTCGACCAGGGAAGCTCATTCGAGGTAATGCATCTCGACCTCTTCAGAAAGTTGAAGTTAAGCGTCGCCGACCTGAAGGAAGCCACTGTCCCTCTAGTCGGCTTCGTTGGGAAAGTAAATATTCCATTGGGAAAGATCATGCTGCTGGTAAGGGCAGGAAGTGTCTCCAAGATGATCGAGTTTCTGGTTGTCGACATCGACTGACCATATCAAGCTATCCTTGGCAAGGGGTGGCTACATGCAATGAAGGCAGTCCCTTCAACCTACCATTAGAAACTCAAGAACGTAATCGAGCGAGGAGTAATGGAGATTCACGGGGATCGAGCGATGGCAAGAAGGTGCTTCATAGCAGCCATCTACCCCAAACCAGAGAAGAAGGTCGAGAAGGCCAAGGAGAAGGCTGAGGAGCAAGAAGGTTTGGTACCTTCAAAATAGAAATTAATATATGGAAGGTGATAAACACCCAAAACTGTACATTTTATACCCCAAATAGACATACTTTAGTTGCTAATTCTCGACAATATGGGCCTTATGTGCTTAAATGTTTATTTTGTAGGTTAATTGTGCGTTGCAGAGTTCAAGCTTTTAAATCAAAGCAATTGTGCATAATTGGAGTTAATATCCTCTCTCGTACCCTAACCCAAGCCTAAACCTAGCCCAAAACTTACCCCAAGCCTGTGTGTGTTTTGTTTGTGTCATTTTTATTTTTAGGATTTATTTTAGATTTATTTAGTATTTTCTAGGTTTTATTTTCTATTTTTATCTTTATTTGTGTAATTTTATTTTATTTTGATTAGTTTTTATTTTATTAGGATTAGATTTTTTAGGATTTATTTATTTTCAGTTTATTTTGATTTTACATTTTCTTTTTAGGATCTTAGTTTTAGTTTAATAGATTTCTATTTTTTATTTCCATTTCTTTTTAGTTTCAATTTTATTTGAGTCTTTATTTTATTTTAGAATTAGATTTTATTAGGTTTTTATTTTATTTTATTGGTGTTATTTATTTTTGGTGTCCAAATAAAACACACACACACATTAAACACACCCTAACACTCACTCACACACTTAATACCCTACACCTATTATATACACAAAACAACCCCCTCACCCTCACCCCCTTACCATTCACCTCACCTACACCTTAACCCCACACTCATCATCTTCAACCTCCCAACTAAAACCCCTCTCTCTCTCTCTCTTCCTCTCTAAACTTCATAGCTACAAAACCCACCTACATTCTTCACCCATCTCTCTCATCCTCAATAACCATAAATAAAATCCCATACCCACCTGAAAACCACCCCGTCGACCTACCCCAGCTCAGCTGCTGGCGATAGCTCACGCCCGGTGTTCTCCCTTACCCGAACTAGCACCTCTCCATCTTCAACCCGCCGCCGCCGCCGCCGCTAACACCGGTGTGACCAACTCTGGCCCCTCTCGCTCTCGCCCTTCTGCCATCTCGTCGACCCCCCTGCTACGACCGTCGACGACCTCGCGCCAGCCACCAACCCGGAGCAACTCAACCTCCATCTCCGGCGGAACCACTACTTCCGGCCATACCCAAGTCCATACCAAACCCAGAATCAAACCCCAAACCGTCTCAAACCAAAAACCAACCCAAACCCACCTCACCAAAACCCATTTCCCTTTTCTTCTAACCTTGCACGATCTCCACCTCCTTGCAAACCAAAGCCAAAACCAAAATAACAAATAACCCACATGTGTTAAATGAACCCACTTAACCCGTTTCCCCAATTTTACTCCCAACAACCTCTTTTACCCAATACCCAAAATTACCCCTCACCATATTAGATTTGTATTCTCATTCACATGACACACCCACTTATACCAATTACCCAATTGCCCCTAGCTCCATGGGACCTATTATTAAAAGAGGATGAAGACTCATTTTTAGAGGATCTCAAATTTAGTTTTAAGCTTGGTGTGATAAAATTCTCTCCACCCCTCTATGTTGAGTATTTTCATTTTTAGCAAATACCTCAATATAGAGGTGTGTAGTGAAAATTATCTCTAGGTTAAATTTCACCCCACCCCTCTATTATGAATTTTTGCATTTTTAGCAATTATTCATAATAGATTGATTTAGTTTAATTTATCCCTTATGGGAGGTAAGTTCTAATCCATTCCTTTATATTGAGATTTTGCATTTTTAGTAATTATCTCAATATAAATTAATGATCTAGAATTTATTTCTTTGGGTGAATTCTAATATACAATTTTAGAATTTTAGGATTTGCATTTTTAGCAAATCTCTTTTATTATTTAATTGTCCATGATGAATTCATCCACTATCATTTTTATTTTTATTTTGTAATTTTTAGTTTAGATTCAATAAATACATGAGTGAGGAATTGTAATTGAGAGATTGATGATGTGATTGAAGATTTCATGTCAATTCATGGCTTAAATGGGTTTGATCTCCTCCTCTTGATTACTTTTAGTTTAATCTTCTCATGCTTTTATTTGTTTATCTTATATTTGTGGATGATGATTATTGAGGGCTAATATGCCATTCATGGGATGCAATTTTGAAGCCCTCATGAATCCAATTTAGTTAGTTTACTTTTGAGCACAATTTTATTTACCCTAATTTTTTATTAGCTTTTACATCTTAATTACTACTTTAAAATTAGTATATAGTTAGTTAATTAATATTCCCTTGAAAAATCCATAAAAAAATAAAAAAAGTAAAAATAAAAAAATATAATAAAATGCAAATGATTCTATATATATGTCCTCTCCAATTTTGTGTATCACCCTTAGATTCGGATTGACTCCCTTACTTACCCTCTACACTAGTTTTGTAATAATTTTGTAGGTTAAAGGGAATTTTGATGGATAAAGAAGTTGTAACAACGACACAAAAATCAACATTAGAGGCATTTTTTCTTATTTATCAAATGGCGTCGTTGCCGATATTTGGACCTTGAAGCACTTGCGAGGATTACCTATTTGTGATTCATTTGTATTTCACTTTTTATTTTTATTTTTTTAGTAACATTTATTTATTTTGAAGGTTTGTATTAGGATTTTTATTTTTGGCTTGTATTGCGGTGCGTAGAGACACCATTTATTTTTCATTTAAAATTGTAATAATTGAAGACAAGCGTGATAGGGAAACCGGACAAGGTAGAGAGAGGGCGTCCAAGGCGATAATTTAGAAGGCTCTCTACCTTGGGTCGGTAGGACTCCCGGGAACGAGTGAAATAGGCGTGATCTGCCCCCGATCGACTCAAATTTTTCGGAACCCCACGGCCTAAAAAACCGTGGGAGGTACATTTCTTACACCCTCGCGCCTCTCCTGTTAGCGAGTCAATTCTTTTGTGTGCTCTTGTGTGCTCTTACTTGATTTTATTCTCGCATTTATTTTCGAATGGTGTGATGAATTAATTAACTAAGACCTACATCCGGTCACTCACGAGAAGGGATTTCATCACCAGACTCACTCGTTTACCCTTGTGTGCTACCCTAGCCATCATTAAATTTAAAATCAATCATCTAGGTAGCCCAATAGGAGAACATTTTTTCACAGGCGATCACTCATATTCTTTCGTGATTTTTTATCGCCCGCGGACTCAATTAAAAGTTGACTACCCTTTGACTAAATTTAAAGATAAAAATTGGTTATGTGCTAGTTAGGAATTTTCTTGACTTGTGTGTGTGTCCAATTCCATTTTTTCGGTAGTCGGATTTTAGTTGGTTCATTCAATTCAAGTGTCCATATATTTTCCCCACCTTTTCTTCCAAAAAAATTCAAAATATTTTCTTTCATTTTTTTTATAAAAAAAAACCATCAAAAAATCAAAAAATATTTTTCTTCCTTTATTTTTAAAAAAAAATCCAAAATATTTTCTTTCTTTCCTTTTTAGAAAAATCCAAAAATATTTTCTTTCCTTTTGAAAAAATTTAAAAATCAAAAATTATTTTCTCTCCTCGTGGTCGAGGAACGTCCTTTACGGGATTACTTTGGTAATTTTCCATTGATATGTGACACGTATGAGAGTGATCCCGTGTCGTCTCTTTATGATATTCTTAGTCGTTTCACCTCTCTCACGAGTACCGTTGGTACTCTTGACCCATCCATGCATGCACCACCTATTCCATCAACCTCGGTGTCAAGTGTTACCGTGCCTCATCCTTTGTTGTGCACCCACTATTATTATGCTGATCACATGTCCCATGAGTGCCCTTACATTACAAATCCATCTGAATCCACCATGGAACATGTGTATCCATATGACACTGTTTTGGAACCCACCTCGGCCTATTATCCCGATATACCTACTCCCGAGTTGTGTGAGTCCTCGAGTTATTCGTGGAGGCTTGATCACCCTTCCACGCAATACGTATCCCAACCCGATGTTGTGGATCCTCACACATTCCAACAGTCATCATGGCAACCTTGTGCACCCACTCACGATCATTTTCCTCACTACGCACCCCATGCGCATCATCCAATTATCCATCACGAAAGCGATCCTTTCGTGTATGATGCCCTTGGCCCCACCCCACACACTTCATTTGAGTATTCTCCATATAGTTTTGATTAGCGCGTTGTGTCCACCTCACCCACCACCACCACCCATCATTCCACCAACACCTTCATTCACATACACTCTCGAAACCCTCTAGAAAAAGTTCATACTTGAGCAAGAGCAAGAAATTCAAACTCGGGCTCTCTAAAGGCTTGAACTAAGGTTAAATGAATTAGAGTGTGAGCGAGAGTTGGATATTCCCATGGCCCCACCCATCGTTGCAACCGAGTGTAATGATGATGTGTCCTCTCGTGACACGAATTTTGAGTGTGACCAACCCTACTACCCCGAGAATCTTGAAGTTGAGACCATCCCTTGGTCCAGGTCCCAAGTCGACAATTGTGTTGACTTACCTTTCATTAGTGAGACTGATCCACTCCCACCCTGTCCTTATGAACCCATCATTGCGGTTCACACTCCCGTCATATCCAAACCAATGCCCGAGTCTACACCTATCGATCTTCACCTTTGTGTTCCCGAGGAACCAATTTATCCTAGGTTAGCTCCGGCTACGAGAGTTCACCATTTTTCTGAAATAGAATCCTTGATAGTTCCTAACTATCTGGATATGGATGATGTCCCACCATGCATGGCTCCCGTTGAGCCCGATATTTTTAGTGATTCCTCTATCTCTGATCTTGGTGCCTCGTTTTACCCACCCACCCCATTTACCAATGCTACTCTTATGGAGAAGTTGACAACTCTATCTTTAGAAACCACACTCTCTTGTGGGTATTCCTTTACTCCTCCCAATGAGTGTGTGTCTCCCACTCTTGAGTTGGATCATCTTCCTCCACCATTTATCCCACCCGATACACCGTGTATCCACCCGACCCACCCATTGTCCCTTCTACCCCTCCACCTAGTTTGGATCGTGATTTTACACAGTTCATGTTTCCATCTACATATTTAGATCCTCACCTAAAACCATCCTCCACCTTCCAAGAGAGTTATGGTGATACTCTCCACTCTCTTGTGGTGTTGATTTTTCTCAACAGCTCCCTGGCGTGTCACGATGCGACCATTATCATTGCCCATTCATAGAAGGGTCGTGTCCTTTCTTTGAGCCCCACCCCATTCCAGTTTCTACACCATTCTGCCTCCCACACCAATTAGAGCACCATTCTTACAGGACTCTAGTTTCCCTCACCTTTAAGCTCAACAAGGCCCGTGACCGATACCTTTCCACCCTCACCTTAGCCCTTTTTCCCACCCGCCCTTGGTCCACCGATGCTTTGCATCGTGTGATGCATTTTTCGATACAAGTGCATTGACCCTTTAGCCTGTTTCCAACGATATTGGCACTTCAGTCTTGTTTGGGTGTGATTCTAATCACCCGATTTTATGCCACCCCGTACTTTCCTAGTTCCTATATTGAGGGTGAGAATGGTTTGGTCTGGCTGAAGACATTAAACTTAGCGCTACCAGGAGATAGCCCGTATTTCTTGTACTAGTCTCATCCTGTTTGGGAGTTGTGTTTTCACATCACCTTATGTTTTGCCATGTTATAGGCTTGTACACAATTTTTTTTCTCCCTTCTTATTCAGGTTTCTTCTTGGCTACATCTGTCCACTTCATTAGCGGTTCATTCTGGTAATCTCTTTCCTACCTCGTGCTCTCAATTTTAAAAATCACTTTACCTAACATCGAGGATGATGTTCCTTTTTGTTTGGGGGTGGGGAAATTTATCAAAATCGTACCTCTTTTGAAAAATTTTGACTTTAAAGCCTAGTTTTTAAAATTTCGTGCAATTTCTTTCATCTCACTCATTGATGTGAATTTTTAATCATCCATCTTTCAAGAGTCTAGGAATCAAGCTAGAGAATATTTTTTCTAAATGGCTTATGTAATACTTAACAAGGCATGTTGCACCATGAATTTCTAGACTCAATAAAAAAAAATTGCGCACTTATCACGTCAATACGGTTTAGAGTTGATGAGTACTACAATTCTAAAGAGAACCTTAAGGATCACTAGTAGAGACTTTAGCTTGTGAGATTCGTGCCTTTCAACCTTTCAGAGTGTTTTATGCAATCTCTGAGTCACAAGTTGATTCAACTTCCTTTGGGTCTGAACTTTAATTCTTGTATGATCTCATTATCTTTCATAAAATTTTGGCTTGATCACTGAGGACGACATCACTTTCGAGTTGTAAGAAACAAGTGTCTTGAAATTTGTCCCGAATACTATATTTTCATCCATACACCTACCACTTTTCCCCCATATCACATTTCCATCCACTTCACCCATTATATTCCCAGGCTCTTCCATATGCTCACATACTTCTCCCCATCCATATACATACCCCACCACATTCATATATCATACTTCATTTTTGAGAAAAATAGTGTGATTCCAAATGTAAATGTCTTCATTGTTGGTTTGAAAAGTGAGAGAAAAAGAAAAAAAATAGAAAGAAAAAAAGAAAGAAAAAAAAAGAAGAAAAAAAAAGAGAGAAAATAAAAGAAAGAGAGTATGTAGTTAGTTTTTAAAATAAAGACATGTGTGCCTAAAGTGTATACACTCTTCTCACATATCGCATCCATGTTTTACCCATTACACATCCATCACTCATTATTCATTCATACATCACCATTTCTACCTCATTATCATATTGTAATACCCCGTATTTTTATGGCTTTTAAATTTAGGTATTTATTAAATTTAATTGAGATAAATTAATTTAATTTTAATCCGGAATGTCGTTTGAAATATTTACTAGCGTGATGAGAGTTAGTAATTATTGAAATTTGTTGAAAGTTACTGGATGACTATAGTAATATATGAGATTTATTTTATAAAATTGTCACGTGTGAAAAAATGGCAATTATGGAAATTTAAGTCGGGACGCGGCCGTGCCGTGTCGGGACTAAATGTTGATTAATAAAAGTGCATAAATTATAAGTTGCTCGTATGGTCATTTTGAGCTCACCAAAGTCTTTGGAAGGGTCGATATACTCAGAAAAGTGTACCCGGGGGTTTAGTTTGGGTCTCGGGGCGTTTTTAGGCCTATTTAGTACCCCGGGAGGGCGTTTTGGACATTTCGTAATTATGGGTAATTAAACCCACGAATTTTCTAGGGTTATATCAGATGGTAAGTGTTGTCTTCTAGAGTTAACATAACCAAAAACTAATGACGGCCATTGGAGAGGAAGGGGAGGACCTTTCCAAGGAGTTCTAGACCAAGAACTCCTCCGGTTGCACCGCCGTCACCGCCAAATGGTAGATCGCGCAACGAGGATCTCAACCACACCAAATTCTTCAACAAATCAGAACTCTGAAATTTCAGGCAAGTATCTATCTTGCTTTAATCAAGTTAATGTTCTTTTATATTAGTCTAGGGTTGACTAGAATTAGTGTTCTGGAAAGAAAACATTAATTGGAGACAAACATTTCATGTTGTAGAGGTAAAGATCATATTTTGGAAATGCATTTCACATGTAGAGGTTGAACCACGAATTTTCATGGTATTAGTGATAGAAAATCTGGAAGAAAAATGGAAGAAACTAAGTTAAAGAAAAGTATTAGGGTTTTTGAGATTTATAAAGATTTTCACCCTTTTATCTTGTTATAGTTGATGAAAATACGTATGTTTTACGTAGGATATTGTTTATATGGTTATACAACACTTTTAGTATAAGTGGTTGAGAGTGTTGGACTGCAACATGATGATTTGGAGGAGTTTGGGTTAAGAATCCTGTAACTAGGTTTTCTGCAGAATCTCCATAACTGCTTGATCAATCGATCGAGCGCAGAGCATCGATCGACCACCTTTCATCGATCGATCGAACCCTCCTGGAAAACTGCATTTTTTCTCGTGTTAGGTTAATCCGATTTTATATGTAGTAAACCTTGATTAGGCTAGAACATAATGG
Organism: Sambucus nigra; assembly: GCA_949130495.1. NCBI lineage: Eukaryota > Viridiplantae > Streptophyta > Magnoliopsida > Dipsacales > Adoxaceae > Sambucus > Sambucus nigra. The sequence continues at coordinate 148,819,345 of OX422220.1, forward strand.
AACATAAAAAGGACCAGTAGGGTCAAGATAAACCCCGTTAAGTGGGACTTTAATGTGAAGGGAAATAAAGGGTAAATGGGGAGACATTTATACTGAAGAAATCATATGTGCGTTGATTAAATAATCAAAGCATCTAGGAAGTTGGATTAGAAGGTGAGTTAGGGCCTACTGAAATGGTACTTAGGTAAAGAGAATACTTCGAGAGACGAGAAGTGGGTTTAGAATAACTTAATTACGGGAATAAAAGGAATGAGTCCGTTATACGAGATAATTGAGTAAAATGTGTAATAACGGATAATTATAATTATGGGTCATGAGCGCGCCTGATTTAATAATGTGGATGTGAATACATATATTATATACATGACAATGTGATTGTGCATATATTATTTCTGTGTAAAAATCGTACCCGGGCTACTTGCTATCACGGGGGTTTCCGCGCCGGGACAGTCTTATCTCGATGGGACCTTTATGGGGGATATTGACTTGTACCTTAGAACATAGTATTTCCCTGCTACATGCTATCTGATTGATAGTCAGATGGGCCTAAGAGACGTGTGGGTATATGTTGACCTCTTAGGATTGGGAACTATGCTTCGCCTCCATTTGTATGTGTTTGTGTTAATGCAGTCCGAGAGTGATTCCGAACTAGCATTTCCCTAAATATGTGTGATATAGGGACTTGGTAGCAGAGTATGCCAGCACCATATTTTTTATGTGGATTGCCATTAGTATATATGTATTAAATGAGTGATTGGTATATATATACTTATTTATGGAAACTTAGCACCATAGTTTTTATGAGGGGTGCCATTAGTATATATGTATTATATGGGTGATTGGTATATATATACTTATTTCTATATGAGAACTTTCTACTGAGTGAAATAGTAGTTAAGTAATGTATAAATTCTGTAGCTTCACTATAAGTATTCGGAAACTTTATAACGAGATGGAATTATTCTAAATTACGTAAGATATCTGGAAGAGACAGATTTTTCTAAACTGAATACCATAACCTTAATTTCACATGTTAAGACTTATGGAGAATAAGTTAAAGAGATATATGGGATTCATTAACACGGTAGACGTGCACCCTAGATGAGAGGTAAGAATTCTCAAGAGAGTGTCGCATACTAATATGACTGTTGCATTAGCCGGTAAGCATTTTAAATAGTTGCTAAACTATTTTTAAAACTGTTTTACATTCGGGCTCTGACCCATTTTCTATTATCTCTGCTCTCTTGTGTGTATATATATATATATATATATATATATGTATTACAGGTGCCCAGCCACAGGGGCGTCATGCTTAGGATTCTTTGGATGGAACGCGTTGTAGCTTTTGTGGGAGTTACAGGCCATTGCTTAGACGACTTCATTCTTGACTCCACTTATTGTTCAGCTTTATCCAGTGGGGGCATGTGTCGCCCTTTTCCATTATTTAGTTGGTTTTATTAGAGATTGTAATTCTTTTACTTTCAGTATGTTTATTTCGGGAGTTATTACTGTCAGGATGTTTTCCCTTAGTGTTTTAATGTTGGGATTTATTATTGATGGTTAAACCCTTGAATGTTCATTTTTTATTCTTATACTTAATGTGTGACTCTTAGAATGTTAATGGTTAAAGGTTTTATAATTGGATTTACAAAAAATGGAAATAAGGTTTTAAATGGTTTTGACACTTAGCTTAAGTAATTAGGGTGTTAAAATTTGAAAATTTTCATTTGCGACAGTGATGCTAAGAATGAACCAACTGTTCACCTTGATTTTAATTTAATAAAGGAGTGATCGCCTGGTATTTAATTAGGAGGGGTGTCACAGGGTATCATGGCATCAGGTTCTAGTGTCCTTTAGGATCTGTGCGGCTTATTATGCTTTCAGCGTTACTTTGTTTGATATAGAGCCCTATGTTTAGGATTGTCGATTTCTTTAATGACATTTCGTTCTCCTGCTATGACGTATATACATTAGTGAATTCTAATTTCGTTCGGATGTGTGCGTGTGCCGAGCGATGACGGATGTCAGAAGAGGACCGTTAAACGGACATCAGGAGGTAGGGCTCAGTTGAAGTGGTAAAATATATTCGAGTATGGTGACCGTAGTTGAGGTCACCTTCATTATGGCACGAGAACCCAAGACTAGAAAGGCAACTAAGGCGCAACAATGATTTCCAAATGCTGCTATAGTCGAAAGTGGTGTGAGAGTAAACTCACCCAACGTGTTACAAAACGTGTAGAGAACTGTCAGTGGGAAATTCTAGAAACGCGGGAATTGTGTGTGTTTACCAAAGGAGGTAAAGTATCCAAAGGTTTAGATATAGGACGGAGTGTGGCTAACTGAAAGTGAAAATTTAGAGAAAATTTTCTTGGCTTTCGGGATGAAGTTATAATGATGGGAGTCAACCACCAATTTTTAGAAGTGGAATGCTATGTCTATAGGAGAACCTTAGGTACAGTGTTGACCGTATGTTCCTTCCTCAACTGTTCAGGACTAGAAGTGAACGTTGTCCTGAACTCATCGCAGGAGGGCATGACAGAAGTCCATTTGTTAATATGAATCTTAATCGTTAGCGAATTTTGTATCGGGAGATATAGATACAAGTGGAGGAACTGACTCCAAGTGGGAGATCGACTCATAATAATAGTTGATAACACTCAAAGAGGAAATTCTTATGGACGGCCGATTCAAAGGTTGACAACATCGTATTTTGTCAATAAAGATGATAATACTCCTTTGTGTGGGAAGCTAAAAGAATCGAAGAATTTAGTCAAAAATAAGACTGAATACAACGGTGGTGGTGTAGCACCACAAAAGGGTGTGGATACACATCAGGGGACCCATTTAAATGATTCGGATAGTTTAATTCTTACCAAGTGATGGTAAATTCAGTAAGGACTATTATAGACAGTGACATGTTCTTTAGGGCCTAAAAGACTAAGGGAATAACCGGGGTAGCCAACTGGAATCGAGTCTACTAAAGTCCGAGAGAAGGACAATCCTAACATGGTTAGTAGGACAAGTGATAGGTGGATTATGTGTTGAATTATTTTGTGGGAAGTGAAATCGCACGCAATAATATTTTCCGAAGTGACTAAAGGGACAAGAATACGGTGCCTAGTAAAAGACAACGATTAAAGTAGTTTTATTTTGGTTTGGGCAGACGTGTTACGTCTGAAAACCATTTGTGCAGTCAAGACGATTGCCAAGGTGGAAGTATAAGTTGTATCCTCAGAGGATGAGGCGTTTTTATGTGGCACGAATGAGTCACTATATTTTATTCATTGCTAGATTACCATGTGAGACGAGTTTAATGCATATAATTATAAACATTATTACTATGTGAATATTTTTCCCTTGCGTAACGGGATTTTTCTTTAGTGCTATCCGCGGAGGATGAATAAGTATATTAAAAGTGTTATGTACTTTATTAAGGTTACTCGTTGTAGTGATGCGATATGCGAGTATGATATGATCTTTGTTAAAACGTCATAGAAATTGTTAGTACGATAGTGGGCATTTATTGCAAGGCTATCGGAGTGTTTGCATTAGTGCAGCATATTTTGTCCTAGCGAGGCTTCACCTGCAAGAGGGTCAGACTCGCACTTATATTATCTATCCTAGAGACTTCGGAGGGGATAGTTGGCTCGAGATATTCGATACCGATGTACATATGGACTTTATCATTATGATTTAGTATGTATCGGGCTTACTGTTGAGAGAAAAGATTTAATTCAGTATTATGTTGAGCACTCAGGACTTGGTGATAGGAAGAGTGCATTGTTATATCTATCATCTAGAGATGTGGGAGTTACGATTTATAACCCTATTATTAGGGAAAGGGATTTCGAGAATTCTGATTCTATGTATTCGAGGTTTATGGAATGCAATTACCACCAACCAATACTGAACGATAGTGCAATTGGTGAAATGTTCTTTGTTAGGTGTAATTATGGGAGGAAATGTAACTTTTCTGTCAAGAGACGGAATAAAGGGGTATATGCTATGGACAAAGGACCTAACGGATTTCGATAACAGACAATGCTAGGTAGTAGTGTATCAGGGGGTTCCTTGTTTGGATTTCGCTTTGCGAGACATCCCATGCATGAAACTTAGCGTAAGGTTGGAATTAGGGAGTTGTTGGTCACTGGTTCGTGAGTTCGGTACCTCGGTCATACTAGGGGTAGGTAATTACATCTATAAGTTAGAAGTTGAATCATGAGTTAAAGCCAGTGGAGCCGGTTATGTGGTAAGAAAGCATTGAAAGTTATCCTCACGAGTTGAGGGGTGGAATGATGATAAGGAGTATTTAAAAATTTCGATTTCTAGGGTGATTGAGAGTACCCAAATGTCGTAACCGCGCTCAGAAACAAGGTGAATAAAGAGTTGGAATGATTTTTAGCATGGATTATCTGGAAAGAACTTTAATATACAAAAGAGATGACTTGTATTTATTTTGATGAATAGAGCATTAGTGATTTATTTTTGTTGTTGTACCTAATTGGGAAAATTATTGTACTTATCTGAAGAAGTTGTAAATTTATTGTTCCCCTTTTATTGTCATGGAATTTTAATGCCATATGCCTTATATTTTGTTGGATTTAGTTAGTTCTACAGATGAGTATCATGTCTCTCGCTCTCCCAGGGCAGTTGGGGTGTTGCAAAAATGTGGGCATCTTGGTTATCTGATAATCGAATCATCTGAGTTGAGGGGACGTGGGAGTGGACGCGTGGAATATATATTTGTGGGACTAGAATAAAGAAGTCGAAGTGATGGAGTGGATTAAACTTCACATGAGGGGCGATAATCCATACATAAGTGTATAATTAGAATAACACACCCTAATTAAATTGGAATACCGTGGGAAGCCATTTAAGAAGGAGTATTCCTTGAATAAAGTAGAATTTAATTATTATGAAGAACACTCGGAGCAGAGTTGTTAGTAGTCAAGTGTGAGAACGATTGAGCATAAAAAGAGTGATGATGTTAGTATGGTAAAAAAGATCCTGAAGTGCGCATCGTGGAGGAAAGAGCACGGGTCGGAACTTTCGGCATACACCAAGGAAGGAAGGGGAGTATTACGTGTCACTTAATGTGAGACATTTCAAGGAAAAATCGATGTTTAGCGAGACGTAGTGAGTAGTCTCTACATGCACCGCCCATAGGTAAGGTTCAGTTGGAAAAGGAGAATCAACCAGAGAATTTTGTGTTTATCGACAATTCCTGTAATTGGAATAGGTCAGTAAAGTCGATAAAGTTCTTGGATGGGTTACCATCCTCAGAACAAGATCAAGGGTTCATCCGAACATGTGAATTAAGTCGTCCGAGAAGGAAGTGATTGATATTCCTTTGGGGTGGTTTACAATATTAACTAGTATGCCCCAAACTTCCTTTGAAAGGAAGGATCGCGCCAGTACATGGTACGACATAGTATTAATTTCTGAATCGGGATGAGATTTGTGAATCCCACTTTTGATATGGGATTTCGGGAACCAGCGGAGATAAGGTTTCGTTTCAAGTAGGATGTATCACCCTTATCCAGGAAATAGGCGCACGGTGATTAAATATTAGTGGAGCCACGTGAAGGAAATTTTGAAATCTTGGTACGATGATTTAAGGAATGCTCTGTAGAAGTACTCGTACCTGTTTGTCGGGTACGAGGTGAAAATTAAGGTTTTGGTATGGAAGAACCTCGACTATTCTCCTTCCGTATGTTTAGAGGTGAGTGGATAATCAGAATTTTGGATCGATCAATAATCCGATAACTATGGTGGAATTCCACGATTGTTTTAAGTGAACAAGAGTGGTCAAATGTTCGTATGGTTTTCTCAGAATGAGAGTTTTGTATATAAATAAGTCCAGGTAGTTGTCATATAGTGAGGTGCGGCCTCCCAATGACAGTGAGATAATGAAAATTTATAATGTATAGGCGTGACCTATGCGAATGTTGTCAGTTGGGAGCACCATGTGAGGTGTCTCCAATGAGAATGTTAACCAAGCTTGCTGGGAGCACCATGTAACGCCTTACTAGGTAGATAGTTTTCTTACTGAAAAGATACCCAGAATTGTTCTACCAGGTAAGCCTTATTTTTCGAATTTCAGGACGAAATTCCGTTATTAGGGGGGAAGTATGTAATACCCCGTATTTTTATGGCTTTTAAATTTAGGGATTTATTAAATTTAATTGAGATAAATTAATTTAATTTTAATCTGGAATGTTATTTGAAATATTTACTAGCATGACGAGAGTTAGTAATTATTGAAATTTGTTGAAAGTTACTGGATGAATATAGTAATATATGAGATTTATTTTATAAAAATTGTCACGTGTGAATAAAATGGCAATTAGGAAAATTTAAGTCGGGACGCGCCCGTGTCGTGTCGGGACTAAATGTTGATTAATAAAAGTGAACAAATTATAAGTTGCTCGTATGATCGTTTTAAGTGAACCAAAGTCTCCGGAAGGGTCGAGATAGTCAGAAAAGTGTACCCGGGGGTTTAGTTTGGGTCTCGGGGCGTTTTTAGGCCTATTTAGTACCCCAGGAGGGCGTTTTGGACATTTCGTAATTATGGGTAATTAAACCCACAAATTTTTTAGGGTTATATCATATGGTAAGTGTTGTCTTCTAGAGTTAACATAACCAAAAACTAATGACGTCCATTGGAGTGGAAGGGGAGGATCTTTCCAAGGAGTTCTAGGCCAAGAACTCCTCCGGTTGCACCGCCATCATCGCCAAATAGTAGATCGCGCAACGAGGATCTCAACCACACCAAATTCTTCCACAAATCAGAACTCTAAAATTTCAGGCAAGTATCTATCTTGCTTTTATCAAGTTAATGTTCTTTTATATTAGTCTAGGGTTGACTAGAATTAGTGTTCTTAAAAGAAAACATTAATTGGAGAAAAAAATTTCATGTTGTAGAGGTGAAGATCATATTTTGGAAATACATTTCATATGTAGAGGTTGATCCACGAATTTCCATGGTATTAGTGAAAGAAAATCTGGAAGAAAAATGGAAGAAACTAAGTGAAAGAAAATTATTAGGGTTCTTGAGATTTATAAAGATTTTCACCCTTTTATCTTGTTATAGTTGATGAAATTTCTCATGTTTTACATAGGATATTGTTTATATGGGTATACAACACTTGTAGTATAAGTGGTTGAGAGTTTGGGACTTTAACATGATGATTTGGATGAGTTTGGGGTAAGAATCCCGTAACTGGGTTTTCTGCAGAATCTGCATAACTGCTTGATCGATCGAGCGAGCGAGCGCAGAGCATCGATCGATCGAAAAATCGATCGATCGACCACCTTTCATCGATCGATCGAACCCTCCTGGAAAATTGTGTTTTTTCTCCTATTAGCTTAATCCAATTTTATACGTAGTAAACCTTGATTAGGGTTGCTAGAGCATAATGGAACATAAAAAGGACCAATAGGGTCAAGATAAACCCCGTTAAGTGGGACTTTAATGTGAAGGGAAATGAAGGGTAAACGGGGAGACATTTATACTTAAGAAATCATACGTGCGTTGACTAAATAATCGAAACCTCTAGGAAGTTGGATTAGAAGGTAAGTGAGGGCCTACTAAAATGGTACTTAGGTAAAGAGAATACTTCGAGAGACGAGAAGTGGGTTTAGAATAACTTAATTACGAGAATAAAAAGAATGAGTCTGTTATACGAGATAATTGAGTAAAATGTGTAATAACGGATAATTATAATTATGGGTCATGAGCGCGCCTGATTTAATAATGTGGTTGTGAATACATATATTATATATATGACAGTGTGATTGTGCATATATTATTTCTGTGTAAAAATCATACCCGGGCTACTTGCTATCACGGGGGTTTCCGCACCGGGACAGTCTTATCTCGATGGGACCTTTATGGGGGATATTGACTTGTACCCTAGAACAGAGTATTTCCCTACTACAGGCTATCTGATTGATAGTCAGAGGTGCCAAAGAGACTTGTGGGTATGTGCTGACCTCTTAGGACCGGGAACTATGCTTCGTCTCCATTTGTATGTGTTTGTGTTAATGCCGTTCGAGAGTGATTCCGAACTAGCATTTCCCTAAATATGTGTTATATAGGGACTTGGTAGCAGAGTATGCCATCACCATAGTTTTTATGTGGAGTGCCATTAGTATATATGTATTATATGAGTGACTAGTATATATATACTTATTTATGGAAACTTAGCACCATAGTTTTATGTGGGGTGCCATTAGTATATATGTATTATATGAGTGATTGGTATATATATACTTATTTCTATATGAGAACTTTCTACTGAGTGAAATAGTAGTTAAGTAATGTATAAATTATGCGGCTTCACTATAAGTATTCGGAAACTTTATAACGATACGGAATTATTCTAAATTACGTAAGAAATCTGGAAGAGACAGATTTTTCTAAAGTGAATACCATAACCTTAATTTCACATGTTAAGACTTATGGAGAATAAGTTAAAGAGATATATGGGATTCATTAGTACGGTAAACGTGCACACTAGATGAGAGGTGAGAATTCTCAAGAGAGTGTCGCATACTAATATGATTGTTGCATTAGCCGGTAAGCATTTTAAATAGTTGCTAAACTATTTTTAAAACAGTTTTACATTCGGGCTCTGACCCGTTTGCTATTATCTCTTCTCTCTTGTGTATATATATATATATGTGTGTGTATTATAGGTGCCCAGCCATAGGGGCGTCATGCTTAGAATTCTTTGGATGGAGCCCGCTGTAGCTTTTGTGGGAGTTGCAAGCCATTGCTTAGATGACTTCATTGTTGACTCCACTTCTAGTTCAGCTTTATCCAGTGGGGACATGTGTCGCCCTTTTCCATTATTTAGTTGGTTTTATCAGGGATTGTAATTCTTTTACTTTCAGTATCTTTGTTTCGGGATTTATTACTGTCAGGATGTTTTCCTTTAGTGTTTTAATGTTGGGATTTATTATTAATGGTTAAACCCTTGAATGTTCATTTTTTATTCTTATACTTAATGTGTGACTCTTAAAATGTTAATGGTTAAAGGTTTTATAATTGGATTTAAAAATAATGGAAATAAGGTTTTAAATGGTTTTGACACTTAGCTTAATTAATTAGGGTGTTAAAATTTGAAAATTTTCATTTGCGACAGTGATGCTAAGAATGAACCAACTGTTCACCTTGATTTTAATTTAATAAAGGAGTGATCGCCCGATATTTAATTAGGCGGGGTGTCACACATATCCTTTCTGTCTCATTTCCCCCACCCATATACATCCATATCTCCCTTAGGTGTTCGGGCAAATGAAATTCGACGTGGTGAATAACTCGACGTTCTCACTAAGTGATTAACATTCCTTCATGAGAACATGATTCTTTCTTATTGTTCGTTCTTTCTTATGTGTATGTAAGACGTTTGAACTTGCTTACATTTACTCACCTCCTCACACACAAGAGTGATACACTAACCCATATCTCGAGAGTTCGTTTGAGAGAGATATATCCATGAGATTTGAAGTTGAAGCATTGATTCCAACAAGGCAATCTTGGAATTACTCTTGTGATACTCGACCCGTTTTGACTGATTCAGACTACACACATTGAGTATTAGGAAGGATGTGACTTTTGTATTTACTTAGCTAAAAATTTTACACTTCTAGCTTGTATTTCTAAAAATATTTATCTCATGATGGATTGTGCGATTATTCTACGTCTAATAAGAGATTTATTGCCTTTTAATAATTTTTTTACAAAATAAGAATTTTGTGGGTATATTCCCTGCAAACCCTCACGAGACACAACTCATCCTGTAGGGTAACCTATAGGTTTAAAGGCTTGTTGCACATGCTAAGTGCAATCGCAAGTGCCCGCGAAAGTGGTACACTTTTGGTTACTTATATTTCTCTTTCTCTCTATCTTATTGCTCGAGGACTAGCAATGCTCTGTTTGGGGGTGGTGTGATAAGCACCCAAAACTGTACATTTTATACCCCGAATAGACGTACTTTAGTTGCTAATTCTCGATAGTATGGGTGTTATGTGCTTACATGTTTATTTTGTAAGTTAATTGTGCGTTGCAGAGTTCAAACATTTAAATCAAAGCAATTGCGCATAATTGGAGTTAATTCCCTCTCCCATACCCTAACCCACGCCTAAACCTAGCCCAAAACTTACCCCAAGCCTATGTGTGTTTTGTTTGTGTCATTTTATTATTTTTTAGATTTTTTAGTTTGAGTCATTTTTATTTTTAGGTTTTATTTTAGATTTATTTAGTATTTTCTAAGTTTTATTTTCTATTTTTATCCTTATTTGTGTAATTTTATTTTATTTTTCTTAGTTTTTAATTTATTAGGATTAGATTTTTTAGGATTTATTTATTTTTAGTTTATTTTTAATTTACATTTTCTTTTTAGGATCTTAGTTTTAGTTTAATAGATTTCTATTTTTTATTTTCATTACTTTTTTCAATTTTATTTGAGTCTTTATTTTATTTTAGAATTAGATTTTATTAGGCTTTTATTTTATTTTATTAATTTTATTTTATTAATGTTATTGATTTTTGGTGTCCAAATAAAACACACACACACATTAAACACACCCTAACACTCACTCACACACTTGATACCCTACACCTATTATATACACAAAACAACCCCCTCACCCTCACCCCCTTACCATACACCTCACCTACACCTTAACCCCACACTCATCATCTTCAACCTCCCAACTAAAACCCCTCTCTCTCTCTTCCTCTCTAAACTCCATATCTACAAAACCCACCTACACTCTTCACCCCTCTCTCTCATCCTCAATAACCATAAATCAAATCCCATAACCACCTGAAAAGCACCCCGCCGACCTACCCTAGCTCAACTGCCGGCAACAGCTCACGCCCGGTGTTCTCCCTTACCCGAACCAGCACCTCCCCATCTTCAACCCGTCGCCGCCGCCGCTAACGCCGACGTGCCCAGCTCCGGCCCCTCTCTCTCTCGCCCTCCTGCCATCCCGTCGACCCCCTACTTCCACCGTCGGCGACCTCGCGCCAGCCATCAACCCGGAGTAACTCAACCTCCATCTCCGGCAGATCCTCTACTTCCGTCCATACCCAAGTCCATACCAAACCCGGAATCAAACCCCAAACCGTGTCAAACCAAAAACCAACCCAAACCCGAACCCACCTCACCAAAACCCATTTCCCTTTTCTTCTAACCTTGCACGATCTCCACCTCCTTGCAAACCAAAGCCAAAACAAAAATACCAAATAACCCACATGTGTTAAATGAACCAACTTAACCCTTTTTCCCAATTTTACACCCAACAACCTCTTTTACTCAATACCCAAAATTACACCTCACCATATTAGATTTTTATTCTCATTCACATGACACACCCACTTATATTAATTACTCAATTACCCCTAGCTCCATGGCACCTACTATTAAAAGTGGATGAAGAGCCATTTTTAGAGGATCTCAAATATAATTTTAAGCTTGGTGTGATAAAATTCTCTCCACCCCTCTACGTTGAGTATTTGCATTTTTAGCAAATACCTCAATATAGAGGTGTGTAGTGAAAATTATCTCTAGGATAAATTTCACCCCACCCCTCTATTATGAATTTTTGCTTTTTTAGCAATTATTCATAATAGATTGATGTAGTTGAATTTATCCCTTATGGGAGGTAAATTCTAATCCATTCCTTTATGTTGAGATTTTGCATTTTTAGCAATTATCGAAATATAAATTAATGATCTAGAATTTATTTCTTTGGATGAATTCTAATGTACAATTTTATAATTTTAGGATTTGGATTTTTAGCAAATCTCTTTTATTACTTAATTGTCCATTATGAATTCATCCACTATCCTTTTTATTTTTATTTTGTAATTTTTAGTTTAGATTCAATAAATACATGAGTGAGGAATTGTAATTGAGAGATTGATGATGTAATTGAAGATTTCATGTCAATTCAAGGCTTAAATGGGTTTGATCTCCTCCTCTTGATTACTTTTAATTTAATCTTCTCATGCTTTTATTTGTTTATCTTATATTTGTGGATGATGATTATTGATGGCTAATATGCCATTCATGGGATGAAATTTTGAAGCCCTCATGAATCCAATTTAGTTAGTTTACTTTTTAGCACAATTTTATTTACCTCATTTTTTATTAGCCTTTACATCTTAATTAGTACTTTAAAAATTAGTATACAGTTAGTTAATTAATACTCCCTTGAAAAATCCATAAAAAAATAGAAAAAGTAAAAATAGAAAAATATAATAAAATGCAAATGAATCTATATATATGTCCTCACCAATTTTGTGTTTCACCCTTAGATTTGGATTGACTCCTTTACTTACCCTCTACACTAGTTTTGTTATAATTTTGTAGGTTGAATGGAATTTTGATGGGTAAAGAAGTAGTAACAACGATAAAAAAATCTACATTAGAGGCAATTTTTCTTATTTATCAGAAGGCCCAGAGTGGAGGAGACCAGGCTCCCCCCTATGAACGGGTTGTTGAAAACCTGGAAGAGATCGCATCTCGGGGGGACAAGAAGGACAGGATGTTCTTAATTGGAGCTTCTCTTACAGATCAAGAAAAAAAGTAACTGACTATATTATTGAGAAGTAATCTCGATGTTTTCACGTGGGAACCATAAGAGCTACCTGGCATTCATCCCAGTGTGGTTTGACATTGGTTACACGTCGACCCCACCTTCAAACCTATCACGCAGAAAGCACGGCGAACCGCGCCAGAGAAGGCTAAAGTCGTAAAGACGTTGAGAAAGTTCTACGTGAGCTCCATGAAAGAATTTGTGGAAGCCACATTGTAGGGAGGTCACTATCTTTTCGAGCAATGAAGGAAGGCTACTGGTGGACATATATGCAAAAAGATTCAGCAGTATATGCTCACAAATGCGAGAAATGTCAACTACATGCTCCTATGGTCCACCAACCTTCCAGTGACCTAAGATCACTTACCTGCCCATGGACTTTCGCTCAATTGGTGATGGACATCGTAGGCCCTCTTTCTACCGCCACCGACAATCGCAAGTATCTGTTGGTCGCAACAAATTACTTCACCAAATGGATCGAGGCAAAACCACTAGTAAATATCCAAAATGCAGATATGGTGAGGTTCATGTAGAAGAATATATTCAGCCATTTTGGAATCCCTATAACAATCATCACTGACAATGGAACACAGTTCGAGAGTGACCCTTTCTAAAACTTCTGCAAAGAGCACAGGACCAGGGACTATTTTAGCTCGGTAGACTACCCCCAGAGCAACGGTCAAGCCGAGGCCTCCAACAAGACAGTGATCGATGGGCTCAAAAAATGACTAGTGCGAGCCAAAGGCGCATGGGTGATTGAGCTGCCACATATTTTGTGGGCTTATAACACCACCTCACGACAAGCAACTGGGGAAACCCCATTCTCATTAATGTATGGAATGGAAGCAATCATCCCCTTAGAAGCTGACCTGCCAACCATGAGATCCACCATTTTCGACCAAGGCCAAAATGATGCAGCATTGCTTGCTGAACTTCACCTAGTCGAGAGAACTAGCCCTAGTAAGGCTAGCGAGCTATCGGCAATAGCTAACGAAATAATATAACAAGAAGGTCAATCCGAGGGCATTCCAGGTTGGGGATTAGGTCATTAGGAAAGTCCTTCGTAGCGCGGTAAAACCATCAGATGACAAGATGAGTCCAAATTGGGAGGGTCCATTCAAGGTAACAAAGGATGACCTACAAGGAGCCTATCACTTAGAAACACTGGAGGTCAAAGAGATACCCCGAGATTAGAATGCAGTCAATTTGAAGAAATTCTACTTCTAGTTTTTTCATTCATATTTTATCGCATTTTTGGAATTGGCAACTCAGTTTTTATTGCTTATGATTAATAAAAGATGGTTTGGCAGTGACATTCTGAAGTGTCACATCTTGAAGTGTTAATTTCGTATTATGAACTTTATACCTTGCACACCTTTTCCAAGTGATAGGCATATTACTAAGTATGTAGGAGCAGGGAATCACCCTCCTCAGGCCTTCGTTATGAAATACGAACAACCTGTTAGCATTGCCCCTGGCAATATATGAAGCCCTATAGGGGAACCTTAGGTAGTTAGGCCAGAAAGGAATTGGTTACCGAACTATGTTTGGTTAAAAAAACCTACTCGGATAGAACATCAAACGCCAGGTGTGTCCTCGCCATTGCCACGCTTAGGCCTAAGGGAGTGTGATGACACGGCCTAAAAGGTAAAGTGAGGTAGAATGGTATCTTATAAGCATACTGGACTGGGAGGGCACTTAATCAACAATGCAACCCTACCAATCTAGTCGGACACAAGTGGCCCAAGATAATTAAGTGAGAAATAAATGATGTAAAAAATATAGAACACATGTTTAGTCGGCGAGATCGCCCAAAACATAGATATTATATTACTTCATCAAATTTATAATGAGAATGTACATGCCGTGTTTAGTCGGTGAGATCGACCAAAGCATCAATATTACATTACTTCATTACATATATACAAAGAGTTACATCTGGTAAAATCTTAATGAGGTTGAGACCTCTAAACAAGATAGTCAACCACTTGTGCTCTTCGACCATCGTTCGGGTGAAGAGCCAATTCCTCCTCAACCTCATTCGCATCTAACTCTAACAGCTGCCTGTGGATGGCATCGATGGGGATCCATTAGTCGTCACTCTTGAAAGGATTAGGCATCAAAGTTGAAGGAGAGATCTCGTGAAGGTACCAGAGTACATATTTCCTTCTAACTTGAAGCTCCATAAGGGCACTCAACCATCCCCTAATAAAGGCGAGCTCTTTAAACTCTGCCAGCCTCATCGGAGCATCTGCCTAACCTTGGTCATAACCATCATCCCACACTCGTCGAGGTCCTTTCTTGAATAAATGCCTCCTTCATGTGGCATCCCTTTGAAGCCCATCACTAATCACGTATGCTCCACGAACATCTTCTCGAAGCTTGTCCATTTACATAGATGTACACCCTGCATCTAGGCCAACTCGCGGAGTAGCCGATGAGGTAAAACCTCGCAAGACTAGAGGAGCACCTCTCGGCCCTACTCCAGCTCGTAAAATAACCAATAAAGAGGAAACTTATAAAACATGAGGTACGACGCTCGGCGCATGCTCCCTAAGCTGTTGACACCTCCCTCCTCAGAGTCTCATTCTCCTGTTGAATAATTTCTACGACTTGATTTATTTCAGAGGAATCTAGGAGCGTATCTCTCAAAGTGTTCACTTCCTCTTGAACATAGGCACTAACTCCTTCCATCTCCTGAAGCATGTCTATTAGTTTAGCGACGAGGTCAGACTGATCCATGGAACTCTTATTCCTCGATCGCAAAAATTTGCAAATCCTTACGAAGGTCTGGCGAACTTGAGCGCTCACATTATGACCAAGAATTCTTCATAGTTGGGAAGTGGTGGGTATATACTCATATACATTAATCAACTACAGGCCATGAAATGCAGTAAAGAACAAAAGAATCAGAATGCTGAAGGGAAATCGCTTTCATTTCATTAATGGAAGTCCAAATTACATCGATGAACACAAAAAAGCAGTACAAATAAAGCAAAAAATTGCACCGGAATTCCTAGGAGAAGACTAGGTAGCAACCTCAGTTTATTCATAGGTTGCCGATTGCTTTCCCTTATCAGCAGCAGAGGCACCTCCTTCGAATGGAACAACGATTGTTCCCTAAGCAAGAGGAGCGCCAACAGGAACAGTCTGGGAGGCAGGGGAAACACAATCAATGGCTGGGGCAGGAGCTTTGTCTACAACATGCTTTGGGCCTGGATCATGCTCATCGAATAAGGGATAATAAACATCCGCCCCGACAGCCAAAAAAGCCATGTTCTAGCCCTTTTTCAAGTTCAGACAGCTGATGTAGCCTATTTGATCCTTAACATCTTCATATGCGGCAGCCCACCCAGAATTATATGAACCTTCCTTAATAGTGGCTGCCTCAGACTCTATCTTCTTCAGCTTCTCCCTCATCACCTTATTTTCCTTGACCATAACCAGCTTGCTTGTGCAGACCAGATCGTAGGATTGCCTCAACTCATTTAGTTCCTTGATCGCTGCCTCCCTTATTCTACTGGCATTAGTAAGGGCAATATCAGAGGACTTTTTGACCTCACTGACGGTCTTCAGACTGGCCTCTAGCTGAATGCCTTTCCCCTCAGCTCAGCGTTCTGCTTCTCCAAATCAACATTCCTACCCACAAGCTCATCGCGAGTACGATAGAGAACAACAAATTAAGTCACGAACTGCAAGAAAAAAGAAAGGTTTAGAAGAAAGCACTTAACAGAGTATTACAAGTGTTAAAGAATAAAAAAAGACTTACCAAGGCTAGTCTCTGACTCACTTGCAGAGCTAACTGGTCAGTCCCCATTTCCCTTTGTCGATCAGTACTCAAAACTGCTCTCTCGAGCAGTGCAGGAACCAGTTGGGGATATGCGGTGATCGAGGCCCCCTCGAGCAATGCAGACACGGGCACTAAAGCTTGCCCGGCCTTTGTCGTCGCTTCTATTCTCCTCCTCTCATCCTCCCTCTCCTTCTCTCTCTCAGCTTTTTACCTCTCCTCCACCTTTTTTTTATCTTCATCATTCTTCCTCTCCTATTCTTTCTTTCTCTCTCTCTCTTTCTCTCTCTCTCAATTGTTCTTCCTATTTTCTCTTCTTCTCCTGCTCATGAGCAACAAATTGAGAACCGGTGAAGACATCCCCACCGACAAACTTTTGTTTCTTCGACCGCTGAGCAAGAAGCACATCATCATCATCATAATCACGAATTAAATTCCTCTTAGGGGAGCCATTTACTTGCTGCAATTGTTGGATGTACTCGAAGACTCTTGAGCCTCAGAAACTTCTTTCGAACTGGAGGACCCTTCACCATTCGAGCTTGCCTCACTGGAATCACCTTCAGCAGCAACCCTATTTCCACCCTTGCTACCGTCACCAGATCTTCTCTCTTCCTCGTCCAAATGAATAGGATCTGTAGCAGCTTCTTCAGTAATATCAAGCTCGGGGATAATGCCTACAGGTCGTACGATGAAACTAAATCCAATATTCTTGTACTCGAGAAGAAAAGCAGCTGACAGAGAATGTTCACCGTCAGCCAAAGGTTCTCTGATGTTCCAAGCTTTGATCAACTCGACTGCACGAAGCTCACTAAGAGCAGGTTCCAAATTCTTTGTCCTCACTGAAAAAAAGAGAGAAGAATATCAGAGAAATCATACATTAACAAGAAGATTGAAAGAGTAGAATAGAAATTAATCCTACCTATAAACTCCTATCCATAAAAGGGGACCATGAACCAGTCAGACCTCGACCCGTCGGTATGGGGAGGAAATTGCCAATTTCTAGCAAGAAAACCCTCTTGCCAGTAGTCCTTGTGGGAATCAGGAAGATTAACTACTAACACCCTGTCATGACTCTTGTCCTTGAGGTAAAGAAGACCAGAACTCGTTCACGAGAAAGTGTAGAAGAAGCATATTTCAGCAAGCCCAAGATTGGTGCCATAAAGTTGGTTTATCCTATGGACACCATTAACTATCTTCCAAACATTTAGAAAGAACTACTCAGGGACAATATTGAAATAACCAAAGAAATGTAAAAACAAATTGCTCGGATGGAAAGTCAGGCCCCCTTGGGACAGCAAGAGGACATGAATCCAATGAGCGCCCTCTATCTCTCTGACATTTTTAGGGAGAGGGACGCACTCAATGTCTATCCAGTCTGGGATATTAGAGAACTTCCTAAACTCAGACACATTCCTATTACCTATCTTTGCCATTTGTAAACCCTAATTACGAATTCGAAGAAATCTTAACAGAAAAAGAAAACATAGAGAGAGATCAAAGGGGACTTGCGAGATGAAGGTTTGGCTAGGACGACGGAAGATCACAAGCCCATATGATGATGAAGATTTATAGAAAAGTAAATAAATACCTGGAGAGGAATGCGCGATAGCAAAAGATTGAACAAGATGAAAAAACTTGAAGAAGTTTGAAACAACAACTATGGACTGCTGTTTCAAATGACCTTTAAATGCTTCCAATCATCGTGCACAGGACACGAGGCAAGGTGCCATCTATATCAGTTTTCAATATTGGGAAGAGTTACAAAAATTACAAGAGAGACATTATGACAAATCATTTAAATTTATTGAGGCCAAATTGTGGCCCAACAACTTTAGGGGCAATTGTGGGTACCCGGATTTGACATCACAGGCCTAGACGAGTGATTAGTCACATATTCTTCACATTTATCCCCTTAATTTCGGTATTTTTATGATCCCGTGCAGTGTAAATAGCTTGGATTTGTCTCGTATTTATGCTACTAACCCCGTTTGGCAATTATTCCGTGTTTTGTGTATTTCTTACGTGTTTTACAGGTATTTCATGCAAATTAGTGCGAAAGAGAATGCAAAACAGTGAAAGAAACCAAGAAATGGGGAGTTGAAGGGCATTTTCATAATTTTACATATATATTCCGGTGGTGGGGAAATCTAAATAGTTGAAGATCTCTAAATTACAAGAACATTGGAAAAAATATCACCCCAATCCGAGCTACGGTGAAGAAGTTATGCCCATTTAAAGTTGGAGACAGAAAGTGAAAAGTTGAAATTAATTCTAGAAGCTGAAGAGTTTCAACTCTTGAAATTTCTTGAATAATACCTTTTTATTAGTTGTAAAACGTGGAGAGGCATGGGAAGAGTCATTTTTGAGATCTATAAAAGTGCAAACCCTAGTAGGATGAAAGGAGGTTTTTTTTACTTCACATTATAGGAGGCTAGTAGTTAGTTTTTAAAGGATTCTTGTATCTAAGAACCCTAATTTTGAAATTTGTCTACTATTGAAGATTTAAATATCTATTCATGATTCATTATTCATTCATTGCAAGTAATTTTAATTTATTGTTTTTACTGCTTTCATAGTTAGTTTAATTAATTGTTGCTTTCTAGTATTCCAATCCCTATTCAAGTCATGTTCTCAATTTTCTATATTTAGTTAGGAATTCCTGCACTTTTAGTTTTAAGTTTTCTTTTATTTAAATCATGTTAAGCTAAGTTTTTAAGGGTGGGGATGCATGAACCCAACCCGATGTGGTATGCATAGATATAAAATTTGTCCTCTAAATTAAATAAGTGATTAGATAGTGTTGTATTGTTTCACAACCATTGTAGAACTTTTGACCTTGTTTGCCCTAGATAATCGGGGTGCTTAAGGATGAAACGTGCGTGAACTTGCAACACTTCTTTACTCATTCTTTGATTACGTATGATGCGGGCTTGAACCTCATATATGTAATGCTTTGGAGTAATAAAGACTGGGGTTGATCAATTATCTAATTTATGACTAATTTTGTACTGGCATACACACTAGGGTTTGGGGGAGTGTATTCTTAACCCATTTCATCATTCATATTAATTCCTTCTTAGTTAGTTAATTTGGCATGCGTAGGTTAATTTAATTGAATCTAGTTAATTCATTGATAAAATCCCTAAAAATCAATCATCTTCTTCTTTTCTTTTATTTTAACATCAACTTTAGGATTAAACTACCTTACCTTTGTCGTCACGTTCACACGTCCTATTTCCCTGTGGAGTCGATACCCAGACTCACCACTATACTCCTTAAGAGTGTAGTTACAAGTTTAGTTTTTTTTTTTTTTTGTATTGAGGTTGGAAGCCGATAACAACGACTAGCGTTGACACACCCCAACCCAGTTACTTATAATTAAGTTTGAAAGTCAAGGTGAGTCAAATCATAATTACCTTAACCAAACCATCTTCTCGAGTATTCTTTTTCGTTAACGGTATTAAGCCATAAAGCCAAACTTTTCACATATTTAAAAGTGATTTTTCTTATTAAAATTTTCTTCAAGGATAAGTAAAATTAAATTACCCATTTTTCATTTAACCAAACTTATGGTTTATGCATCCTTTTCTAAGCCAACCCGACCTCCTAGATTTGGCAGTGACATCATGTTACCTGAAACACATAACCTTTGTAACCGTGAGCAAAAGAGCCCAGTGAATGCATCACTACTAAAATATTGCATAAAGTTAAATGCAATAAATCATATACATGTGGTAATACATAGGTACTTATCCGACTCATTAACAATCATGTATTACTTATCCGGTCCATTCATAAAGAATTACCAATTATACACCTATCCAGCTCATTCATAAAGAATTATCAATTATACACTTATCCGGCTCATTCATATATAAATATTAATTATACACTTATCCGACTCATTCATATATAATGACGAACTTATTCGAATCATGATTCACATATCTTGTCTTTAATAGACAAATCTCCCCCATTCCTGGTCGAGGAGTAACCCCTCATTTCGGTAAGCCGAAATGAACAAATTCATATTCAATATTATTCTGATCATATCCATAACCATGTATAATTAATCTTACCAGTGAGTGATATTCATATCATATCCATAACCGTGTGTAATACATCTTACCAGTGAGTGATATTCATATCATATCCATAACCATGTATAATACATCTTATCCGTGAGTAATATTCATATCATATCCATAACCATGTATAATACATCTTACCCGTGAGTGATATTCAAATCATCTCCATAGCCATGTATAATACATCTTTTTCCAGTGAGTACACTCACCTTGGCCACTTCATGTATTTTTTCTTTTCCCTTGTCCGACACTTGTTCAACCGATTCTTCTTCCCTTTCAAATATAAATTCTTACAATATTAGTATCATTATAAGGATCTTAACCATCCAAATAATACTTAAACGTAACTCAATTCATAAGCATCATAACCCGAACATACTTTCATTTCTTCTTGGTAATATAATTCTTATAATATTAGTTTCCCAATATAAAAGAAAACACATCATTTCAAGTTTCCTAGAGCAAGATGTGTCCATTTCTTTATTACAAAGCAAATCTGCCCTATATGTTCCTTTATCGTTTAGTCAACTTCCAGGAATTTTCATAATTTTTCTACATCATAACTTCCTGTGATATTTCACCCAACATCCATAACCATATTTAAAAATACAAAATCAAAATTTCATAATTTTTAAGATTCATTTGCCATGTCAAGCAAAACATCGAACACCTGGTGTGCATACTTACACCTTTGGGGCAAATTTAATACCTGAACTTCAAACTATCACCAAACATTCATTTCTTGTTATTTTTACACAATTTTTGGATATGTAGTACAAATCTGAGTCCTTGATAATATCCAATTAGAATCACTCAATTCCACTAAGTATAGAAAAATATATGTAAGTTTGAATAAACAAGGTTTCTAAACAAAATAATTTCAAGGGTTTACACATTTAACTTAACTTAAACTTTCATCTAACCACACATATATATTAAGGGATGAAAGTTTACTAAAAAAATGATTATTTCTTATCTTTATAACAGTACTATAAGAAAAATAACAAGATTTTGCAGTTAGGATTACCTTCGGGGCTTTTACGTAATTTCTACGGATTTTTCTCCAATTTTTCTCCTCACTTTTTCTTCCTAACTTTCCAATTCTCTCTTCCTCTCAAGCCAAAATATTTAATGGATGAAATATGCTGAAATAATTGCTTATTTCAAGCCTCAAAGTAGGCAAAACCCCACCTCCTTCCTCCACCAGTCAAAATCCACCATTTGTTAGCCTAATAAGACGAAATATCATTTAACGAATGGACAAATTTGCCCCAGCTTCGTAATTCCAGCATAAATTCTACCTCGTACCTCCGTTCAACACACCTTTTGTTGTTTTACAACCATATATCACATGTATACAATTATATAGTTTTGACCTTAAGTCAATTGTTACATTATAAGGGTGAAAACTAGCCTCCAACCCGAACATTTTTATCAAAAACTTCACAAATTTGTGTTTGTGACTAATTTAATATTTCACAAGTTATGAAGGTAGGATTAGACTAAACACAATAACTTAAAATTATATATTTTAATAACACGTTATCCCCATCCCATACGGTCATCATGATTTAAACATGGTTTATCATAATCGGGTCGTCACAAGCGTATTACACGGACGCTCGATTTACACCTCGATCAAAATGGCGCTGTTGCTGGGGAATTAGGTAGACTTTAGGTTAGGTTGGTTAATCCCGAATTTGATCAAAAATAAATATAAAAAAATCCAAAAAATAAGAAAAAAATCAGAAAAAAAAAAATAAAAAAAAAATCCAAAAATAGGGGTGTCACGTTTTTTAATTGCCCAATTTGAAATGTCGTACTGTAACTCTTTTGGTGGCTTTAATTGTTTTGCTAATAGTGAGGAGGAGGCGCTCAAGACTTATGAACATTGGATCAATATCACTAAATATGAGTCTCATAAATACAAGCCCAGTGCTAAGGCCATCCAAATTTACCAAAATGAATTGCTTGAAGAAAAAAGACTTGAAAAAGAATATTGGGAAAAAAATCATTATTGGGAGCAAGAGTTCGATGCATTATTTGAACCCAATGAGGATTTTTCTTTCGATATTTTTGAAGTTGAAGAATGTTTTCAACCAAATGAGGAATCTGAGGTGCTAGAACCAAGGAAGCTTACTTTGGAAAAACTCTTGATTATTATTAAAAAGCAATCTGACGACCTTGCTACTACAGAGTTGAAAATTAGAGCAACATGCAAGGAGTTGAATGATTATTTGGAAAACTTAGAGAAGGTCAAGACTTGCGCTTCACCTAATACTTTTGAGAATGAAATCATTGAGAGTGAACCAAGTACCTTTAAATCTCAACCTCATATAAATATTTCAAAACCTATTGAGGTTGAAGATCATTTGTCTCCTTGTGTCCCCACTATTATCGAACCATTAAATCCATCACAAGAACTGAATGAATGTCATGAGGATGTTGATCCGATTCTTGTATGGGAATGTTATTTTAAGATGCTTCATCTTACGGGCCATACATTTAGACGTGTCACTCCACCAGATCCATTTGAAAATTTGGGGGGAGAAGATTTTGAGGACAAGGACTCTATGCTTAAATTATTTTCCAAGATGGACTCTTTCTATTTGTGTGCTCCTCTTCCCATACTAATTGAACAATGTAAGGGAGGTGATTCTATTTTTCATGGATTCCAATGGTACTTGTCCCCCTATGCACCGAAATGCTTCATTATCCCCCTAAATTTTTTAATAGGTGGTGATTCATTTCTTCCGCGTTGCACATGCCTTCCGTTTTTCAAACGGAATTCTTATTTTCCGGGAGGCATTATTACTAGTGAGGGCACACCATTAATACCTCAAAGTCAAATTGTATTTTGGCTGGACCCTCAAATTTTTCGACTTCTAGTGTATACCTTATTAGAAGTTCAAATCGTAGGTTGTACATAATTAGTTTTTTTTTCTTTTTCTTTCTCGTTCCTTTTTTTTATAGTGTAGTGTCATTAATTAAAGTTTTTGTTATTCTTTTTTTTATGCTTGGTTCTAACATGATTTGTAGCTTCAATGGATTCACACTCATCAGGGATCGCTCCATTTGGATAATATCTTTCTTTTCCTCTCTTTATGTTGTGTTCTTGATTCGCATTGAGGACAATGCAACATTTAAGTTAGGGGGTGTGGGATATTCTTCCCGTTTATTGTTTAGATTCATTGATTTGATCACATGTTCATTCCAAGTATGTTTTTTAGAAAATTTCAAAAAATTGAAAATTTTTGAAAAAAGCCAAAAATATTTTTCTTCAAAATAAATAAAAATTAGAATTTAAATTTTTCAAAAAATCACCTTTA
Organism: Sambucus nigra; assembly: GCA_949130495.1. Lineage (NCBI taxonomy): Eukaryota > Viridiplantae > Streptophyta > Magnoliopsida > Dipsacales > Adoxaceae > Sambucus > Sambucus nigra. The sequence goes on from OX422220.1 coordinate 148,843,161, forward strand.
TTCTGTTTTAAGTCTCAAATTGTTAACAATCAAAATGCACTAAGCCAAAATTGACCGAAGATGGAAATTAAAAGAAAATTGACGACTTAACGAATAAGTGTGAAGATTGATCAAACCCAGTGAGATTTCGAGCCTTTCAATTTTTTATGAGTTTTTAAATCAATCCGAGTTTATGATTAACTCAAAGTTCTTTTCAGCGTTTTAATGAGTCGTTGATGATCTCAATCCTTTGTTTTGATCGGTTACGGGAAATGTGTGAAATGTTGTCTCGAAATTCATGCTAAATATATCTATAAATTTAATTAATCTCGAGATGCATATGGTAATGTGATGAGCAATTTGGACAATGAAGTAGGCCATCGTTTGTTACCCAAAAATATTAGCCATAAAAAACGTTGTGAAAAATTATCCCTTTGCAACCCACTTTGAGCCTAATATAATATTTCCCTTTCGTTTGATAACCCAAAAAACCCAATTGGCTCGTAATTGTGAAAAATTAGAAATTCATCAAGTAAGTCCAAAGTGTGTAATAAAAAACGGGCAAGAAAAGAAAAATAGCAAGAGAAAAAAATAAAAAGAGAAAGAGAAAGACAAAAATGAGAAAAGTCCCGAAAAAGCACTAATGGACGTCATAAGGACATTTTCCAATTCCGAACATTCCGTCCATTCACATTTTTACCCTTTACACTTTTTAACCCGAAAAGTCCTAACCGAGTCCGAATGGAAAAATTAATTACTGCATGGAGAGTTAAGACATGAAAAGATAATAAAAGAGATTAAAATGGTGTGATTAAGAGATGATTTTTCCCATTTTCTAATAACTGTATTCCGATGATGAGATCTTTTCACTATATATTTCCTTCTTTTCAATTTTGTATGCGTGAATTTGTGTCCATTATATTTACCCTTTATATCATGCATACCGAGAGAAAACTACCACAATTCGAGTGATTCGTTTGTGAGTGCATCCGTAAGAATTTGAATCAAAATGAATTTTCAGAAAGTAACGTAATGCTCAATCGGTGGAAATTCAAGGTTTAATTTTTGGCTTTGCACACACACACACACACTATGGTTTGAGACATTTGAATATGAATTTGTGGTGATTATTTTTTTGAAAAGTTTAAATTGTACAATTTTTAAGTGTTTTGATATTTATTTGAGTGAATAAAGAATTTTGTGGGTGTATTCACTACAAACCCTCACCAGACAAAACTCATCCTACTAGGGTAACCAAGGGGTTTAAAGGCTTGTTGCATATGCTCAAGGCAATCGCTTGCCTACGAAAGTGGAATTTTATTTTAATAAAGGAATTTTCAAGAGTGGAATTTTGGTTAGATTCATTTACATTGCTCGGGATGCGCAAAGTTCTAAGTTAGGGGGTGTGATTAGTCACATATTCTTCACATGTATCCCCTTAATTTCGGTATTTTTATGATCCCGTGCAGTGTAAATAGCTTGGATTTGTCTCGTAGTTCTGCTACTAACCCCGTTTGGCAAGTATTCCGTATTTTGTATGTCTCATGTGTTTTACAGGTATTTCATGCAAATTAGTGCGAAATAGAATGCAAAACAGTGAAAAAAACCAAGAAATGGGGAGTTAAAGGGCATTTTCGTAATTTTACATATATATTCCGGTGGTGGAGAAGGCTATAGAGTTGAAGAGCTCTAAATTACAAGAACATTGGAAAAACGGAACCCTAATCCGAGCTACGGTGAAGAAGTTATGCCCATTTAAAATTGGAGACAGAAAGTCAAAAGTTGAAATTAATTCTGGAAGCTGAAGAGTTTCAACTCTTCAAATTTCTTGTATAATTCCTTTTTATTAGTTGTAAAATGTGGAGGGACATGGGAAGAGTCATTTTTTATATCTATAAAAGGACAAAAACTAGTAGGAAGAAAGGAGATTTTTTTTACTTCACATTGTAGGAGGCTAGTAGTTAGTTTTTGAAGGATTCTTGTATCAAAGAACCCTAGTTTTGAAATTTGGCTACTATTCAAGAGTTAAAGATCTATTCAAGATTCATTATTCATTCATTGAGATTAATTTTAATTTATTGTTTTTACTGCTTTCATAGTTAGTTTAATTAATTATTGCTTTCTAGTATTCCAATCCAAATTCAAGTCATGTTCTCAATTTTCTAGATTTAGTTATGAATTCCTGCACTTTTAGTTTTAAATTTTCTTTTATTTTTATCATGTTAAGCTAAGTTTTTAAGGGTGGGGATGCATGAACCCAACCCGATGTGGTATGCATAGATATAAAATTTGTCCTCTAAATTAAATATGTGATTAGATCGTGTTGTATTGTTTCACAACCATTGTAGAACTTTTGACCTCGTTTGGCCTAGATAACCGGGTGCTTAAGGATGCAACGTGCGTGAACTATTGCAAGATGGCTTTACTCATTCTTTGATTATGTATGATGTGGGCTTGAACCTCATATATGTAATGGAGTAGTAAAGGCTGGGTCTAATCAATTATCTAATTTATGACTAATTTTGTAATGGCATACACACGAGGGTTTGGGGGAGTGTATTCTTAACCCATTTCTTCATTCATATTAGTTCCTTCTTAGTTAGTTAATTTTCCATGTGTAGTTTAATTTAATTGAATCTAGTTAATTCATAGATAAAATCCCTAAAAATCAATCATCATTTTCTTTTGTTTTATTTTAACATCAACTTTAGGGTTAAACTACATTACCTTTGTCGTCACGTTCACACGTCCTATTTCCCTGTGGATTCGATACCCAGACTCACCACTATACTCCTTAAGAGTGTAGTTACAAGTTTAGGTTTTTTTTTGTATTGAGTTTGGAAGCCGATAACAACGACTAGCGTATTACACGGACGCTCGGTTTACACCTCGATCAACGAGTAGCCCAACAGAAATGTCCCAAAGTCTGGGCCCCTCGTATCTCAATTGAGTTCAGTTCCGACTTAGTCCACTCCTAAAATATCGTAGGAAGATATTCTAGGAGTAGAAGATGGACGTGGGGGAGTCCAACACCCCCACTCCCCGATAACAAACATGTATATAACAAACCCTAAGCCTAGGTAAAAAGGCCCAGATTGTATTCTCTCAAAGACACTCCTCGGAGTACATAGAAATAATACTGAGTGCACCACCGTGGACGTAGGCGTTCTTCCTGAATCACCTTCATATTACGTTGTGTGATTAGCATTTTTTATTCTTTATTCTCTTTGGTGATTGCGCTTTTGTCATTAATTTGTGTTGAACATAATTGTCACCACATATGCCATCTAATCACTCCCATGATCTTGAGAATGAAATGTGATTAGTACTAAGTGTAACACCCCGTAATTTTAATGATTTTTATATTGGGATTAATTAAATGAAAATGGAAATTAATAGGAAATTAATCCGGATTAAAATAAACATTAATTAGCGAGACAAGGGTTAATATTTATTTTTATGAATTATATTGAATAATACTTAGTGAATGAGTAATAAATTAGTAAGAATGCAAGATGATTATCATGAGTGAGAAATAAGACAGTTACGATAAATAAGTTCGAACACGCGTGTCTGTCGTGTTGGGACATAAATTTATGAAGTAAATTGTGATTTATTTATGGGTCATGCAAATGGTCATTTTGAGTACGCCTGTGTGTCCGGAAGGGTTCAGATAGTTAAAAAAGTGCATTCTGGGGTTTTGATCAGTAATTTTTAGTCTAAACTGGCACCCCATAAGGGTATTTTGGTCTTTTGGCTTTTAGAGTAAAGGGACCAACCAATTTAATATGGTTATATCAACATGTGGGTTGAGGGTTCTAGGGTTAGTAGTTAAATAAACTAAGAGAGGCCATTAGAGGAGGAAGGAGCAGGTTTCCAAGTCTCCCCACACCATTTTTGCAGAAGCACCACCACCGGAATTTAGATCGAAAGGAGAGCAATACAACTCCACCCCGTATCCTTCACAAATAAGACATCAAAAATCTAGGGAAGTGTTTATCTTGCAAAATTTTGAGTATATATTCTATCCATGTTAGCGTATGATTGAATATTCTCATGAATAAATGATTATTGGTGTTAAATTTGATATTAAATTCATGTTCTTGGGTAGAAATCAAGATAAACATAATTCATTTATGTATGTAGTACGAATCTGATAATTTATTAGCATGAGAATGGGGAGAAATATGGGTTCGTTGATGTTCTTAAACAAATAAAGAATAATTTAGGGTTTTTTGGTTAAAGTGTAGGATGAATCTGGTTTAATTGATTCCCCTTGATGATTTAATGATTCGGTTAGGTTAGAAATTATTTATATATGTTATTATAGGGTCGGGTATACTAGGTTGGAAGTTTGGGATTGTAGTATGAAGGTTTAGAGGGTTAAAAATGTTGAAAATTGCAACAGTTAAACAAACAAGATGACATGTAGCATTTCGAATCGATTAGGCACAGCGTGCGAATTGATTCGATCAATGAATGGATTCAGCCTCTTCACCGAATCAATTCGGCTGCCTATATTTGACCAAATTTATATTTTATGCCCTAAATCCACAAATAAATTATGAGGAGACTTTTGGGACATTGTTAAATGTTAAGGAGGGATATAGTAATTTCAGTAAACATACAGTAGGGTTTAGCTTTCCCCAAATTGAGCATACGGTAGGAATTAATTGGCATATTTTTATATTTAATGAACTCACAACAATTACAATGGGTCACGAAGAGCATGAGTGAACCTAAGACCGGACTAGTTGAAGAGAGATGTTATGACTAATGAAATAATTTATGGGATAATTAGGACCCTTCGAGAAGTGGGGAATACTGGGGAATACACGATGATAAGTATAATGGTAAAGTAATAATATGTAGGATACTCAAGATTATATACTAGGTATGGGATATGTTATAGGTTACGTGTATACCTATACTGACGATATATATAGGTTATGTGAATACCTATTGTGTGAATTCTTATGTGTGTGAACATAGCTACGCTACCTGCTGTCATATGAGGTTTCGTGTCGTGGACAGTGTTATCATGATGAGCCATTTAGGGGGATTATAGACTTGTCCCTATGAACATAGAACTTAGGTTTGAGCACTACTTGTGTGTATGATAGTGTTATCGGTCATTTGGGTGTGTTAGGTGTGTGAGTATCCCAAAGTCTTAGAACTATGTTCGCTTCCAAATTGTGTGAATCATAAATATATGGTTGAAGAGTGATTCTGAACTGGAAGTCCTTTACTTAGGGATGTACCAGGACTCGATAGTAGAGTGGTGTGTACAAATATATGAGTGATTTATTCTATTTTGTTTTCTTCTGTCGATAAGATAGATAGTGATCTCTAAAGTAAAATAAGTATGTGGAAACTTAATACTTACTTGGTGATTTTTACTAGCTTAAGGGATTTGGAAATTAGGTAACGTATTGTATGGTCAATATCGGTGGGCACAACGAATTATTAGGTAGGAAGAGACTTAGTTCAAACTAGTTAGGCAGGGTACCGTAACTAGGACTGGTATAGGAGAATACATTATGCCTTCACACTAGTTGAGAGTTGAGGATCTCAAGAGAGGGCACATGAAGTTAAAATCTATACAATATCTACTCTTAGTGCATTTTAAATACTTGAAATATTTTTCAAATGTCCTTGGGATTTGACAAATTTCAAATCTATTTTTGTAAAAACCTTTTAGGTTCTCATCCACATGGGCACCGAACTTAGGAGTCCATTCTTATTTGACATGCTGCAGCTGCAACGGACGTTGAAGGACATCGGTAGTAAACGCTTACACTTTTATCAGTTCCTTTTTACCAGTCAGTTTTCTCAGTCGGGCATGTCACCCATCTTTAGTTAATGGTTTTTTCAGAACTACTGTATTTCCATTTTGTTTCTAGTTATTGGATTTGGTTTTAATTATGGACTATTGAATGTGGAATTTAGTCAGGATTGTTTATTCCCATCAAATTTATTTATTCAGTTGTTTTATCATTTATTACGTTGTTTACTAGTATAGTGAATGTAGTTTAGTAGTTTAAATTATTGCATGTTAATAAAAAGATTAAAATTTTGACACCGGGCCATTAGGTTATTCGAAATATAACTATATTTCGACAGTGATGCTAAGAATGAAACCATTACTGATTCTTGTTTAATTTAATAATGGAATGATCACCTAGGATTAGAATAGGCAGGGTGTCACGGATGGTATCAAAGCATCACGTTCTAGTGTCCTTAGGATCAGTATGGACTTGTCACGTTTCCAACGTAGCATTCTTTGATATAGATCCCTGCTATTAGGATTTCTGCATTCATGATTACGCATTTACGTCTTCATCTATTTTGAGATATATTGAACTATGGACTTGTATAAATTATCTTCGTTTCAGATGCCACCCACACATGCACCATGAACCACTTGATATGCACATCCCGAGCCGCAGTCAACTCAGGCACAGGGGACTATCAATGTTTCTAAGGTCTCTACTATTGTTGCACGTACTGTTAACGCAACTTTGAACACATTTTCTCAGCAAGCACAACAGGTGCCACCTCAATCGCAAGTTGTGGCTCCAGGCTAGATAGGCTTATTTCCTTCTACCTGGGAGCGAGTTCGAGACGCCTTTCAGAAGTCTCATCCTCTTGAGTTTCAGGGAAGCTCAGATGTCGTTGCTTCTCGCCAATGGTAGAAGGACATCGAGAGGAATTTATGGATGTACGAGTGCACTTATAGGCAGAGACATATACAAGCTACTTTTAAGCTAGTGGGGGCAGCCTTACAGTGGTGGGAGTCTATTACCACTACACAAGAGAGGGATAACATGCCTATTCAAGAGTTCTGGGAGTGGTTCGACTGTAAGTACTTTCCTTCTGCCATTTAGACAGAGATAAGGAGGAAGTTCTTAGACATCTCCCAGGAGGGAAGGACAGTGGCTGAATATGAGGAGCAATTTACTCGGTTGGAAAATTTTGTACCATATGAGGTGAGCATAGAGGAGAATAGGGTATAACTCTTTATTGATGGTCTTAGCTAGAGAATCCGATAGCATTTGTTAGGTAATCCCGCTCTGAATGCGTATATAAATAATTAAGAAAATATTCGAAAATATTTAACACAACATTTTTTAGTTGAACATAAACATCACACGTGAAAGAATTTAAGCCAACGATGCGAGATTAAAAATTTAATAAAAAATGGTCACACACAACTTAAAATCGGATTATCACTTTAAACACTAACATTGCGTGACAAAGAAAGTTAAGCGCATAATAATCCCATTTTAATTCGTGAGGTTTCAATTAAATACAATTTTCCACGAAACCTAATTTTTAGGGCTCGACGCCCATTAATGGCAGGCACACAATCTCAACCCGTAAACTACTCACACAACATGATTAAACTAAATTAAACAACTAAGTAATAATTAAAATAAGAAATAAATAAATTACACTAATTAACTAGGCGTGGTAATTAAATATGCAAGGAAAATAAAAGTAACAAAGCAAGATTAATATCCCCTTACATTAATGGGTGTCAAACCACAATACAAATGGAGAAGAGGGGTGGTCTCCACAATAATCCCCAAAGGGTTTCAAGCCCTAGCTCCTAAAATAAGAGAAAATGAACTAAAAACCAAGAGAATATGAGATACATTACAAATGAAAAAAGTCTTTATTTTATAGTAAGTTACCATAAAGGGAATTAAAGAAAAAAAAAGAAAAGAAAAAGGGGAGATAAGTCTCAAATAAGAAAACAAAAAAAATAGAAAAAGAAAATGAAAAGGGAAAGGGAAAGGGGTTAAGCAGCAAAAATAGAGTCGGTGGAAATAGAGTACCGGTCGAACGGGGCCTCAGTCCGTTGAACTGCGATAATGGGAGTGGCACACTGGGATGGGGGAAAGGCAAAAATTGATTAGTAAGTTGACCGGCGGCAGAGGCACGGTCGACCGACAGACACAAAAATCGCACACTGTCACCTTTCCTTCTCTGCGTACCAGCTGCTCAACCGCCACATCGGGACCTCCATTTCAAACCGTGAGCTGCAACACGTATTTTCCTTGGCTAACATTGAACAGTAACAACCAAGGGTTGCCATGGATTGAATCCAAAACCCACACGATTCAAGCCAAGACCAGAAACAAAGTCGATACACCAATAGTATATAACCTGATAAAATGCGACCAAATCCAACTCCCATATTCCTTCATAAACCGAGACCCACAAAATTGCAAAGTCAAAACCCACCAAAAATTAAGGCCGACAACCTCCATTAATGGTGGACAAAAACCTCCAAAAAGTATATATCCAAGACCCATTTACGTATGTGGTCAAAGATTATGCTCCAATTTTGGACCAAAGTCCCGAATTTTGAACAAACCTAAAACCCGAGCCAAAACCCAAATCGCCATCTCCATTTGCTGCAAAAAACGTTTTAGAGACATAAAGGGAATTATTAGAATTTTTATAAAAGAGAAAATTGATATGGGTGGAATTAATAAAATTGTTATTACTTTCTTATAATACTTTTTTGATTAAAGGTATGTGTTTCCTTCTTTAGGACTCCGATTCACGTACCATTTGAGGTCACGTGAAGCTTGGCCCGAGGACTACAACTTCCGTGGATTCTTCGGGCAAAAATTCTGAAGTGTAATATTATGAAAATGCCCCTGAACGTGCGAATCGCGACAGATTTTTATCGGAACACGCCCAAACTTCATACTAAGCACTTTAATACATATAAAAGCTTAATTTTATCAAAAATAACATGTTACCATATAAAATGGAGATTTTCTGATTACCGAGCATAATTATAGGCATTAAAGTACTCGAAGGGGCTAAAATGCACAAGTTAAAAGGGTATAAAGTGCAATATTCGATATAAATCACACCCCCTAACTTACACATTGCTATTCCCTAGTAATTAAATTCAAAACAAGAAGAACAATAAGAAAACCACAAAATAGGAGATATATACAAAGGCAATAAAAGGGATAAGTCCACTTTCACGGGTGAACGATTGCATTTTGCGTGTGCAATAAGCCGTTAAACCTATAGGTTACCCTAGTGGACAAGTGTCGTCTCCTCAGGGTTTTCAGGGATGAAACCCACAAAAATAATATGGTTTCCTCAAAATATATGGAATCACATGCGACACACCCGACAATAGCGAAAAAGATTTCATACACATTATTAGAAAAGTGAAGGAATTCACACAGAACTCCATACTATTAAGATTATATAATGAACTTCGTTAAATTGAAACCTTAAAAAGTGGGAGGGGAGTGAGCACGTGCAAAGTGTGATTTGTCAAAAACTTAAATAAACTGTATAAAAATTAAAGCGAGCATATATTCAATCCTCACGGGCATTACACTCATCAAGTGAATTCACTCGAAACAGTGAGTTAACACACGGAACATGTAGGCGTAAAGAGTAAATGGAAATGGAAACTACGATGCGCACATGTCACAAATGAAGAACTCTATATATAAAAAATGAAAAACTATAATCTCAATGAAAGATATCGCACATTAAAGGAGGCAAAATGTATTTTCACATATTATCAAAACTATTATGACTTCTAAATTAAATTCGCCTTAATATCAGATAGTACTTGAATAGAGTTGTAATGTAGGTTAGGCTAGGGTACGAAATGAAATGAATGCATGTACGGATTCAAAGTATTTGGGATGGAAACTAGGGATAATTGGAAAAATACGGTCAATATCAAACTTGAACAAACAACTTCCATAAAAGGCATTAGATATACAAATGGGGAGAGTAATCAAAGCTTATTGAACACTATACATACATATAAAAATTTATCTTTCTTTCTTTTCTCTTTCGCACTTTTTCTTTTGCTTTCTTCTTTCCCTTTTTCTTCTCTTTTCTCACTCTCAGATGCCTAAATTGCAACCACGCAACAAGAACGCCATTCAATCCCAAGTAGCATTCCAAACAAAGGTATGTAAGGTATGTATGGTATATAACTCTAATGTGGAGTTGGTTATGGCATTTTGGGAAATTAAATGAAAGGATAATATTTAGGCTCAAAGGGATTGATGAGGGTAAACATATAAGGTGAGGTCAAGGCTATTATGGGTGATATAACAAATATTACCTATGATCATTTCCTAAAGTTTACTCAATTATCGAGTCAAAACAATATATGAAAATCATGCTCAAGTAACACATTTCAAGAATGAACTCAAATAATGAACGATCAAATGAAATAATGGTGAGATTAATGACGAAATCAACGTTTTCAAAGAGGAAAAAAATAGTGTATACACTCACAAACGAAGAAAATTCGAAAACTCACTTGGTGTAAGTATATACAATGCAATAAAAGATTAGCGAGTAATAAAAATCTGAAACCAAATCAATAAAGCAAGAAACATGCATGTGCTCATGGGATTAAAGTTTAATTCATGAAGTTATTCATAATATCAATAATTGAGGACTAAAGTCTAATAACTTCTAAAATCGAGAACATGCATCATTGAGTTGTCTATTGGATCGGGAAATTATTAAAATTTATCATCAGAAATAAAGGCAAAATGCACAACAAAGAAGGAAAAAGAAAGAAAATCTTTTTGAAATTTTTAATTTTTTAAAAGAAAAGCATGCTTGGAAATAACATGTACTCAAATCAAAGAAACTACCAGTGAATGGATAGAATATTCCACACCCCCTAACTTAAAACCTGATATTGTCCTCAATGTGAATTAAGAACCAAGTTAAAGAGAGGAAAAGAGTGATATAATACACAATGGAGCGATTTCGTGATAGTACAAGTCCAATGATTCTACAAAACATGTTAGTACCAAATCATAACAAAAAGAAGAAATAAAATTTTAACTGATCACACTAAACTATAAGTAAAAAGAAAAATAAATTAACTATGTACAACCTACCATTTAGACTCCTAATTAACTATACACTGGAAGTTGAAATTTTTAAGGATCCACCCAAAATGGGATTTGACTTTGGAAGATCAATGGTGGACCCTCCGAAGAAAACATCCTTCCGGAAGATATGAATTCCGTTTGAACAATGGAAGGCATGTGGGTGGTGGAAAAGGTGAATCATAGCCAATTAAAAAATTTGGGCGGATGATGGGTGATTTGGATAATAAGGGGGAGAGGTACATATGGGTTTCAAAAGAAAACTCAATTTTCTCCCAAATATTTTTCAAATGGAATGGGAGATGGCGTACATGGAGGCAATGATGCCTTTATGGAAGATAACCTGAGAAAGTACTCCTCATTGGTGAAAAGGTTTGGAACAATACAGTTTTGAACCGATTCATTGGGTACTAAAATTATGTGATGGTATAGAATAAAGATGGGGATGAAAGAAACTCAATCAAAAGAGATGAGTTATCATCGCTTGAAGGTTGAATTTCGAAGAAAATAGGATCATTTGCAATGAAACTTTCTTCTTTGAAAATCAAAGAAGAAACGAGTTCATTGCAAATGGATACTACACACATTTCTTCCTCATTTTCATTCTCTACTATACCATGGGCGAAGTCAATAATGATTTGTTCCAAAGTAGGTACAAAGTCCTCATTTGGTTCAAAACATTCCTTGACTTCAAAAGTCTCGGAAGAAAAATTATCGTCAGATTCAAATAATAAATCCAACTCATGTTACCAACAACGATTTTCTTCCGGATAACGGTTTTCAATTTTCTCATTTTCAAGAATTTTGCTAGCCCTCACATAAAGTCATAGGGTGAGGAGAGAATTCTTGCATATGAGAACTTTGAAAATTATCATCGGAACGATTATCAAAATTATTAACATAAGAATTTTGAACGCTATTGCAATCTGTTTCAAAATTCTTATCATAAGGATCTTGCGACCCAAAATCGAAATGATCATTCCCAAAATTTATGTAATCCAAACTTTGACTTTTGTAATACTCACCCAATGTCATTTTAGATGTTGCAATTTTTTGGTCTTGTAAGTATTGACAAATAGTCATAGGTTTACGGGGATTTTGAGAATTATCATTAGGATTACCAGAAAAATTGGAATAAGACATGCTTATTCCAACAAATATGATGTGCGGCCAGAAAAATTCACGCATTTCTTAGTGATCAAATGTGAAAATCCTACAAAAAAGGTTTAAAAAAAAAATATAAATACAAAAGAAAAATACTACGAAATAATAAGACAATTACAATCTATAACAAAACACTCCCCGGCAATGGTGCCATTTTGATTAAGGGTGAACCATAGGGTCGTGTCAAAATGATAACCGTTGAATTCATTTCACCGCGTTGATACAAAAACCTAAATTACAAATGCACTTGCCACATAAGTATATCGCTAAGTCAGGTATCGAGAATCCATTTTGCTCCCGTTACTTATACATGCACGCACATTTGTGGTTGTTATTTCACGTAATTAAGATCTTGTACTGTATAACCTTTGGTTTCGATATATATATATATATGTTTTGTGAGGTTTATTTGAGATTTTGTAGGGATTGGAGTGCTAAACGGTGCAAGTGTTCACTTTCCTGGGAAGTTTCAACTCTTTACGCAAATCTGGGGGTAAATTTTTCATTTCTACATTTGAGCTTCGTGCCCGAACTCTTCACGTAAGTTGTAGTTCTCCGAGTCAACTTCGCGTAGCCCTTGACGATATGTCAATCTGGTTCCTGAGGACCAAGTTTTGGTCATTTTCCTCGAGGCCCCTTGGTGTGTAATTAAAGAGGAAAGGATCCAAGGTTTTTGTAGGCGTGGTCGATCGGCCCCATATATGCGATCAACCGGTTCCCCAGACCTGTAAATCTGCTAACTTTTTATTTTTAGGTTCTTTTTCTTGTTTTAGTTTTCTTTACCGCTCCTATTTGTGGTTTTCTTCCACTTTGTATATATTTTTAGTAATTTATTTTTTAGAGCATATCCAATCATTAAATCGTGCAAGAAGAAAATAGAAGATTTGTTTCGTCTCTTTTCTCTCACCTAGGGCTTGGGATATTTTCTCCTCATTCTTCATCTTTAACTTCATTTATTGTAAGTCAAATTCCATCTTAGTGTCATTTTGTTGACTATTGGCAATATTGGGTAATTATTATAGTTGTTTTATCTTGAATGATCCTATTTATCACAACTTTACTCCTTGTTATTTATTCAATGGTGTGTTTTTGCATAGTTGAGTAGCTAATTTCCTTAGGTTGGGAGCATAAACCCACCTTAGATGGTTCCACTTCTTGATTTATTCAATGTTTGGAAACAATAAATGGTTGATATTGGAGTTTCATAGGATTTTAACATCTCTTATCACGTAAGGGTTATATTTGAGACTTAACTCCAACATTAACGCATTTGTTCGATAATATATATATATACCTTCATCTTGTATTGTTGGGGTGACATCCTTCAAGCGGGATTGTTAAGAACGATATCTTATTCCCATTTTATTGTGATTCAATTGCAAGAATCAGTTGGGTTGTGATCATCCTAGGTGGGGAATGTTCCTCAACCTTTTGTTAAAGAATCTTTTAAAAATCCGTTTTATAAATCTTGATTGCTTCTATTAGTTCTTAATTCAATCGCCAAGTGAGTTTGGTTCTCTTTATTCCATAACAAAACTCAAAACATTAATCATCTTTTCTTTTATCTTTTATTCTTGTTTATTGATTTTTAGCTGGAAGAATATCCTCGGTACTTCATATAATTCCCTGCGGAAATTGACTCCGGTCTTACCGACTTTTTATTACTCTCGTGATTAGCATGCACTTGCGCTATACAATATTCCAAGCGAGTCAAGTTTTTGGTGCCGTTTTGATTAAGGGTGAACCATAGCGTTGCGTCAAAATGCTAATTGTTGAATTCATTTCACCACATTAATACAAAAACCTAAATTACGATTGCACTTTCCACACAAGAATAGTGGTAAGTCGGGTAGCATGTGTCAAAATGCCAATCATTGTTTTCTGTTCACCGCCTTAATTCAAAAAACCTAAATTTATGACTACACTTGCGATACAAATATAGAGGTAAGTCAGGTAATGAATCCACAGGAATGTTCAACAGATCGTAACAGATTTATCACTTCAGGAATAAATGTGCAAAAGGTGATAGGTTGATTTTATAAATAAAAGGAAGAAAAGTAAGAAGTTAAGATTAAGTAAGAATTAATAAAAAGAGGGTCGGGATCACGTAACTTCCTTGGGCAAAACACACAAAAATAGAATTTCGATTCGAAAACATTTAATTGAGCATTTTTAGTTAAACATAAACATCACACATGAAGGGATTTTAACCCAACAATGAGAGATTAAACATTTAATAAAAAATGGTCAAACGTGATTTAAAATCAAATTATCGCTTTAAACACTAACGTTGCATGACAAAGAAAGTTAAACGCATAATAATCCCATTTTAATTCACGAGGTTTCAGTTAAATACAATTTTACACGAAACCTAATTTTTGGAGCTCGACGCCCATCAATGGCAAAAACGCAATCCCAATCCGATAATTACTCACACAACATGGTTAAACTAAATTAAACAACTAAATAATAATTAAAACAAGAAATAAATAAATTACACTAATTAACTAGGCGTGGAAATTAAATATGGAAGGAAAATAAAAGGAACAAAGAAAGAATAATATCCACTTACATTAACGGGTGTCAAACCACAATACAAATGGAGGAGAGTGGTGGTCTACACAACAATCCCCAAGGAGTTCAAAACCCTAGCTCCTAAAATAAGAGAAAAGGAACTAAAAACTAAGATAAAATGAGTTGCATTACAAATGAACAAAGTATTTCTTTTATAGCAAGTTACAATAAAGGAAAAAAAAAACAAAAAGAAAAGAAAAAGGGGAGAAAAGTCTCAAATAAGAAAAGAAAAAAAAATAGAAAAACAAAATGAAAAGTGTAAGGGGGTTAAGCAGCAAAAATAGAGTCAGTTAAAATAGAGTACCGGTCGACCGGGGCCTCAATACAGTCGACTGCGATAATGGGAGGGGCACACTAGGAAGGGGGCAAGGAAAAATCGATTCACCGGTCGACCTACGACGGAGACGCGGTCGACCGGCCGACAGAGAAATCGCACACTGTCACCATTCCTTCTCTGCATACCAGTAGCTCAACCCCCACATTGGGACCTTCATTTCAAACCGTGAGCTGCAACATGTAGTTTCATGGCGAACATTGAATACTGACAACAAAGGGATGCCATGGATTGAAGCCAAAACCCACACATTTCAAGCCAAGACCAACAATAAAGTCGATGCACCAATAGTATATAACCCGAGAAAATGCAACCAAAGCCAACTCACATATTCCTCCATAAATCGAGACCCACAAAATTGCATAGTCAAAATCCACCAAAAATCAAGACCCACAACCTCCATTAATGGTGGACAAAAACCTCCAAAAAGTAGATGTCCAAGACCCATTTGCGTACGTGGTCAAAGATTGTGCTCCAATTTTGGACCAAAGACCCGAATTTCAAACGAACCCAAAACCCGAGAAAAACCCAAGACAAAACCCAAATCGCCATCTTCATTTTCTGCAAAAAAAATGTTTTAGGGACATAAAGGGAATTATTAGAATTGTTATAAAAGAGAAAAGGGACATGGATGGAATTAATAAAATTGTTAATAATTTGTTATAATTCTTTTCCAATTAAAGGTCCGTGTTTCATTCGTTCGTACTTTGATTCGCGCCCCGTTCATTGCCACATGAAGATTGGCCCGAGGGCTACAAATTCCGTGAATACTTTGGGCAGAAATACGAAGTGTAAAATTACGAAAATGCCCCCGAACGTGCAAATCGCAACAGAACTTTATCGGAACGCGTCCAAACTTTATACTGAGCACTTTTATACCTATAAAATCTCAATTATACCTCAAATAACATGTTAACATATAAAACGGAGGTGTCTGATTACTAAGCATAATTATAGGCATTAATGTACCCGAGGGGGATAAAATGCACAAGTTAAAAGGGTATAAAGTGCAATATTCGGTACGAATCAGAGTGCATTTGGTATGTAATAGTGGTGGGGTGGGATTAGGGTTTATATTTAAACTATTCAAACCAAGATTATCCAATGACTGAAAATAAATTATATAACTTTAACTTTATCTTCAAATGATAATAATTACATTTGAATGTTTTTAGTTATACACATGACATACCCGTCATATGTAATATTCAAAAGCCTTAGTATTGGTGTATACACTTCCTGGAAAGAAACACAATCACAAGACAATGAATACCGAGATGCCACGTATAATGTATTTGACTCCATCGAAATTTCTCAATAGGCATGTTCCGGACGCTAAAGGGATGTTGTTAACACATCAATACCTCCCACAGTTCATATACCTCGACTTCACGAAGTTTTCTTCCATTATGTGTGTTAGTTTATTTTTATTTTGATGTTCATGTTGTATTTGGCTTTCGGGATTAGTTTATTTGATTTTATTTTTTTAGGCTTGTATGATGATCGAAATGGTCATATGTGTTTAAACATGTTTATGTCTACTAGATATCCATACTGTCCAAAATATAATGGAAATTATGCCAATTTTGTTTTAAAAATATAAAGGTAACTTTTCACTACTATATGTAGTGACAAATGCCCTTTATAAGGATAGTTTTCACTATTTCTAGTAGTGACAAAACTTTGCATTGTCGGTGCTATGAGCAGTGACAAATTTGTCACCCAAATAAAATTTGTCACTACTATGAGGAGTGACAAAATGGGCGAGGCAATTGCTAACAACATTTGTAACCCAATAGGGATCACAAAAATATTATTCACTGAAGTTTTTGTCACCTATAAATCTTGATGGTAAATAGTAGTGACAAAGATCATTTGTCACTAGTAATGGAAATGACAAATCGGTTGTTTTGGTGTAGTGTTAATACTTGTATCATGTGTGTCTCAGATGTAAGTATCCACGACTTTCGAAAAATTATGAGTTGCAAGGCTTTTAACCATCACTTCCATGGCTCTAATGACTAAGAACCCTTAGATTGAGAAAAATTATGAGTGAAAAAGCTCTAATTCTTGGATTCCAAGGCTTTAACATTTATATACACTTAACATTATAAATATTATAAGTTGTGTGGCTTTCATCCATGGATATTAAGGACAAATAACATTAGAAGAATAATGAGTTCAAAGGAATTTATCCTTGAATCTAATGACTCTAAAGTCTAATAACCATTATCTTTAAAAACACTATGATATGCAAGACTTATATACTTTCATCCAGAGGCTATGAAGTCCAAGTTCTATTAGATATAATAAAATTATGTAAAGTAAGGATTTAATTCTAGGATCCTAAGATTAGGTAGTATACGGACCCTTATGTTGAGAAAATTATGAGTTTAAAGGATTTCCTAATTGGATCACAAGGATTTAAAGTTTAGGTACCCTTAGCCTTGGGAAATTTAATAGTTTCAATCCTTTAATCATTGGTTCTAATGGCTGTGATGTTTTAGGATCCTTAACTAGAAAAAAACTATGAGTTGTAAAATATTCATCCTTGAATCCAAAGGCTCTGAGGTATAACAAGCCCTAGACATAGAAAAATTATATGCTATATGATTAGTTCATAGATCCTAAGGTTTTTAGGTCTAAGGACACTTAGCCTTACCAAAATTATTAGTTGTATTGATTTAATCCTTGTCTCCTAAGGATTTCATAACTAAGTACCCTTTACCTTATTAAATAATAGCTTACAAGGCTTTCATCCGAAGACTTAAAGGATAGGAGGTATAAGGACCCTTAATATTAGAAAAAAATTATGAGTTGCAATGCGTCAATCCCTGTTTCCAAAGGCTCTATACTTTAAGGAGCCTTAATTTTATTAGGATTTATCAATTAAAAAAACTCATATAATTTGATCCTAATGCTTTACGATTTAAGTACTCTTCGACTTAAAAATTATGAGTTGTAAGGTTTTCGTCCCTGTATTATAAGGATATAAGGTACACGGACCCTTAGTATGAAAATTTTATTTGTCCAAAAAATTTAATCCTTGGATAATAGGATGATGAGGTCTAAATATGTCTAGCCTTAGAAAAATTAAAAGTCATAAGAATTTCATCATTCCCTACTAAATATTTGAGATATAATCACCTTTACCCCCAGAAAACATATGCATTGAAAGTCTTAAAACGTGGCTCCAAAGTCTCAATGGTTTAAGGGACCTTATCCTTAAAAAAATTATGTGTTTAATGGACTTCATCAATCGATCCTAAGACTCTATGGTATAATGAACCTAGCCTAATAAAAAATTATAAGTTCCAAGGATTTTATCCCTTGATTCAAAGTATTGAAGGTCGAAAAATCCTTAGCCGTATATACAATATGTGTTGCAAAATTCAAATTTTGTCTCCAAAGGCCCTATAGTGAATGGACCTTTATCCTTAGAAAATTTATGAGCTTCATGGCTTTAATCTCGGTATCCTAAGTTTAAGATGTCTAAAGAATCAAATAATTAATTATGTCATGCAATGATTTCATCATTAACTCCTCAAACTCTAAGGTCTAAGGAACCTTAGCCTTATCAAAATTATAAGTTGTAAGACTTTAATCCTTTAGTCCTAAGGCCCAAGGTCTAATAACCCTTAGCCTGAGAAACAAATATGAGTTATAAATATTCCATTTGAGGATCTTAATTATACAATGTATAAGAACCCTTATATTGGAAAATAATTATGAGTTAAAAGATTTCAATCCTTGGCTCCTGAGGCATTGAGGTCTGAGGACCGTTAGGCTCATTTAAATTATGAGGTCTAAGACTTTCATATATGGACGAAAATGATTTAAGGAATAAGAACAAATATAATATAATTATGAGGTGCAATACATCCATCTTTGGATGATATGTCTTTAAAGTCCAAGAATTATAAGCCGTAAGGCTTTCATCCATAGATCCCAAGGTTTTGAGGTGTAAGGATCCTTATCCTTATAAAAATATTAACTTCATCGAATTATCATTGGATACCAATGATTTTAGGTCTAAAACCTCTTATATATAGAAAATTTATAATACATAAGGGTTATATCATTTACTTCCAAGGATTTGAATTCTAAGGACCCTTATACTTTTCAAAATTATGATATGGAAATATCTAGCACTTTACTCGTTATAAATCGAGGTCTAAAGAGTCTTACTTTATGAAACATTTATGATTTGTAATAATTAAATCATTGGTTACTAATTATCCAAGAGATATCTATAAATAGAGTTATACCATAATGTGATGTGATCAGAAAACTAATTATAATGGGACAACTCGATTTTACATTAGTTGAAAGATATTAGCTCAGACCGCAACCTTGTCATCCAACATATTCTTCTCTGCCCCTATGTCAGGGGAAGTGTCTCTAGCTCAATTATATTACACAGGTTGACAACTTTAATGAATTCTATGTAGTAGTGAAAATTAGATGGTGAGATTCTATCAGTAGCACAAAGCAGAGGCATGAATAATTTAAGGTTTATTATTCCTCCACTATTATGGGGGAATGTGTGTCTACCCCATTCTCCCATAAAATGTGTAAAGGTGAACTTATTAATCCATAAAGGAATGGCACTTATCATCCTACATTCCTTTTTTTCCCACTAACCTCTCTCTCTGTCTTCGCTCACGATACATATAAATATGGCACACAATCCCTTGTGCTAAAAGGAGATTTTAACTACTATTATCCTGACCATTTCTAGGGTGAATAAAAGAGCTTATAATATCACATACATGTATGTATTTTTCCCTCAGACACAAATATAATCATTACTAGACATGCGGACATAGGAATCATCTTCGGTTGAACCCCATAAATAAGGTTTATATCTCTATTCTCTGATCTTTTATGTATTGTAATTATTCTAAATAAAAATTTCAAGAATTATCATCTCTTTATCTGTTAAGATTCTAAGATTAGTGTATTTAAGGAAATAACAGATTGGCGATGTGTGTGGGAAATAGATGGAAAGCCTTTTGTTTCTTTCTACCAATATTTTCTCTCAAATCCCTGGACCACCAGTTCTGATTTTCCACGATTTCATTGATTTTCATCACATTTTTTTTGCATAGATCCCCTTTTCACTATAACTTTGGCCATTACTATATTTTTGGGGGCTGTAATATTCTACTTTTCCCAAAATACCGTGAATATATGAAAAAATCTAGAGAGTTGTAAGGCCACTAAAGATATTTCTCCCTTCATGCATATAGACATAAATGACCTGCAAAGAATACTGCAACACTTCGACATAGTCCAATAAGATATGAAGGATAAAGTCAATCAGTTGACGCAAAGCATCCTAACTAGACGAAAAGGATAGAAGAGAACCCAATTATACTAATAGGAAATTTCGATCGAGGACTAAAATTTCCCTCACCAGCCCCACATTAAGATAGAAGATGGATGTACCTCGAGAAGGCGATTGAAAATCCCATAAGATTATATACGAGATCACATAGAAAATCTAGTAGGTCCATATACACTAGATTTGAGTGAGGTAACAGGTCTTACAAAATACGAGTCACATGTACCATCTGAATAGGGGGATACAATGATGACCCGATTTACTCTTTTGAGTGCCGAAGCATTTTGGAAAAGCTAAACAGAGGGTCCCCATTTGATTGCTTGAGCCCAAGTGAAGAAATATCCAACCAATGCATGGGAATCAAAGACTATAGGTATGATACCAGAAGTGTAGAACTTTCATCCAGGTGCAGACCAAGTGTTTGAGGTTTAGTTGAAGACGAACAAAATTCCTAGGAAGAAAGACCAGCTGAAAGCTAAGGAAGACCAAGGAAGAAAGCATTAGTCAAGTACAATAAGGAAGATCAACCCTAAAGAGTGTCTATCCAATAACTGGAGGATTTTATAGGTGAGATCATGAAGACAAACTACCCTATGTAGAGATGATTCGTACAGTGATCTCCCTTCGCATCATCAATAATATGTTATCCAACGTTTGCAAAGTTTAAACCACCCGTTTCACTCCCAAGTATGATGGCACATCATATCATGTTCTTCATATATAGAAGTAAAAAACTACCTCAGATATTTATTTTATCCTTGACGAGATGCATTTCTAATCATTCTCCAATACGAATACAAGTCCAGTCCAAATTTGGTATAATGATTTACTGAAGGGTCTAATTTTTAACTTCTGATAGCAGGTCGGTCTCTTAATCAAAAATTTCTATTTTGGTTCAAGACCAGGAAAATGGGTCACCCATTTGCTAAGTGTTCATGAAAGAGTGAACGAGATAACAAGGGAATTTATCACCCTATTTAGCATGGAAAATCTTGAAATCATTAACTGTAAACACAAGATGACAATCGCAGTGCTCATGAATGGATTGCGACCTATAAAATTATTCTAGAAGTTATCCAAGGAGTCATCGAACACAATGAGTTATTGGATGAGTCTAAAAATATTGTGAACATTGAGGAAGATATGCCGAAAAATGAGGACAACCATTCCAAGGAAAATATCAAAAGAATCTCAGAGAAGAAGAAGGAGTTTAGTGAGGATAAAAAGGATGACAAACCAAGGATGTCCGATGAATATACCCCATTGACTGTGGGAGTACACCACGTCCTTGAGGAGATTTAAGGAAATAATGACTTGAAGTGGCCAGGAAAGTTAAAATCTCCTCTTAATAAGAGAGATAAGACTAAATACTGCAAGTTCTACAAAGATTATGGTCACAACACGAATAATTATTTGGCCTTGAAAAATGAGATCGAGATCCTCATTAGATGAGGAAAATTAATGAAGTTCATTGATGATGGTAGTCGATCAGGTATGTAGGATGATAAGAAATCCAAAATATAATCCAAGTCCCCATGTAGGAAGGTGGACGAGATGAAAATAGGTCAGGACAATGATTAAGAGGATGATCCTAACATGCCTAAGAAACCGGAGCCAATGCATGAGTTCAAGATGATATCCTTTATGTGAAACTTAATAGTGGGAGGAGATGCTAGATGTGGAGATACACCAACATGGAGAGAGGCTTATTTAAATGAGATAAAATCTTATGTTCATATTAAGCAACTCAATTTAGCTAGTTCCCCTAGGAAGGTAAATCGGGATCGTTTAGTAGTCAGTTTTCTAAAGATAATCTATCAGGTGTGCTCTATCTATATGAAAATGCTTTGTCATCACCATGGTGCTACACGAGAGTAGGGTTAAAAGAATCCCAGTTGACAACGGCAGCTCATCTGATGTTCTTTTCTACAAATGTTTTCAATCTCTGAGTTTGGAGGATAGAATCTTGGAGGCATACACAAGAGTAGGGTTTATAGGACCCAGTTGACAATAGCAGCTCATTCGATGTCCTTTTCTACATATGTTTTTAGAACCTCGGGTTGAAGGATAAAAGGTTAGAGGCATACCACAAAACTCTTATAGGATTCCCAGGGGAGAAGGTGTTACCCTTAGGAACTTTAGAATTAGAGGTTCTGATCAGAGACTTGAGAAATTGCTTAACAAAAACTATCAATTTCCTTGTAATGGATAAGAACATGCACTTGACCTATAAGATCATTTTTGAAAGGGTCACATTGAAGAAGTTTGAAGATGACCTATCCACCGTTCACTAATTTGTGAAGTTCCACACTAATTATGGAACTGGTATAATAAAGGGTTGTCAAGTAGAAGCTCGTGAATGCTATTACACGTCAATGGAATAAGAAGAGTAGAAAAAATTAATTACCACTTATCCGATAGAAACACTAGATTCTTGAGATGAAGATAAGCTAGTCAATGGCCAAGTGATTAAGGAAATATAAAAGGTAATAGTGGATGATGAGTACCCAGAGTGAACATCACAGATCAGCTTATCACTAGATCTTAGTATAAAGAAGGAACTAAGGAGAAAGAATGTGTTCTCATGGAGCCATGAAAAACATGTCATACATAGATCTAAAATTCATTACCCACGAGCTGAACATAATGAAGCATTCAAAATCGATAAAACAAAAATATCATGTGTCCATCCAGGAGAAGAACATGGAAATCTAGGTAGAAGTAGACAAATTACAGAAGGAAAAGTTTATCAAGATATTAAATATCTAGAATATCTCTCGAATGTTGTCATATCAGGAAGAAGAATGATAATTGGCACATGTGTGTAGACTTCACTTAACTCAACCAAGCTTGTACAAAAGATCATTACCCATTTCCTAGGATTGACTAGTTGGTTGACGCCATAGTGGGGCATGAGCTCCTTAGTTTTATGGATTCCTACTTTGAGAACAACCCGATAAAGATGAAATCGAAAGTTAAGGAAAAACCTTGTTCATCACTAGCTGAGGTGCTTATTGTTACAACATTATGACTTTTGGGCTTAAAAATGCTGGAGCAACTTGCCAAAGCCTAGTGAGCAAGGTCTTCGAATATCATATAAAAAACCATGGAGGGCTATGTATATGACATTTTGACCAAAATTAAGAAAGCCACCGACCACATCAGTAATCTTAGGTGATTTTTTTACAAATTAAAAAAATACTAAATGAAGCTCAATCAGGAAAAATGTGTCTTTAGGGTCAAAGAAAGAAAATTTCTTGGTTTCATAGTGAACTAAATAGGTATAGAAGGAAACCCGAACAAGATCCAAGCACGAATAAACAAGCAATCTTCTATGAGTAAGAAATATATCCAAAGATTAATTTGACGTGTAGTTGTGCTAAACAAATTTGTGTCTAGGGACATAGATAGATGTCTCATATTCTTCAAAGTGTTAAGTAAGGAATTTCAATTGTATGATGAGTGTGAGATATCCTTCTAGGAATTAAAGAGATACCTATGATCTGCACCGCTATTATCTAAGATAATCCATGGTGAAAAACTCAACTTATACCTAATAGTTTCAGAGTCAGCTGTCAACCCAGTGCTGGTTTGACAAGAATCAGAGTGTAAAAATAGGTTTACTACATTAGCAAGGCATACCATAGAGTATAAATTTGGTATCCTATGATGGAGAAGTTAGTCTTGACTTTGATTGAGACCTCTAAAAGAATGAAACCATACTTTCAAGCCCATAGCAATGTCTTTTATGGAGACTTTCCCTTATGTCAATGCATCCATAAACTTAGGAAATCATGTAGACTAGTGACTTGAGAAGTACAATAAGGATATTATGACATGTGTTGCAATCCCAAGACAATAATTGAAGGCTATGTAGTGACTGATTTCATAGTGGAGTTCACTTACAAAGAAAGAACAAAAAATCAAACTTCTTAGGAAAATAGCTTAGCCCAGAAGTGAACCGAGAAGACCTCTATGGAAGAGAGATCAGTAACTAGATAGGCATATAAGACATTTAAGGAAGAGAGGTTGTCATATAAGGAAATCTGACAGACTTTTTCAAAATATATCTCGACTAAGGAGTAGACTGAAAAGACTTTTATGGAAGAGAGATTAAAGATTCAACTCATTGAGAAGACTTCTATGGATGATCAATCGATAACTCATGAAGCTAACCAAGTTATTGTAATATCGGAGTCATCAACCTGATAGGTAGAGAGAAATCGTGATCTTAAGAAAATGAGAGAACTATTTAAAAATGGGCATTTATTGGAAGGAAGCTTTGAAAAGGAATCAACGTTTTAGCAAATATTTGTAGATGGATAATCATATTCCAACGATAGTGGATAAGGTCTAATAATTACAACTCCAGATTAACGTTATGTGAAGTATGCCCTCATATTCCACTTTGATGATTATAACAATGAGTCAGAGAATGAAGCCCTCAGAGCGGGTCTATGATTGGCATTATCGCTTGGTGCCAAGCAGTTTTGAACTTCCAGTAACTCTTAGCTTATAATCGATCACATCCTTGGAATTTATGAGGTAAGGGAAGAATCTACGATAAAATACTAGGTATGAGAAAATGTATTCTTGTTAAGATTATCGATTTTTAATATGGTTAGAATACCAAAAATTAAGAACTCTTAAGGAGATGCACTTGCCCACCCGACATTAGCCACCAGAGACGAGCTATATAAAATAGTGCCCATAGAAGTCTTAAACCATTTTAGTACAAATGAGGAAAATGTGTTAGAGATGGATTTAGGCCTGATGTCCTCATGGATGAACCCTATACGGGCATATTTGGAGTTCGAAACAGGTCCTATAGACCCAAAAGGGGCAAGGTACATACTGGAAGGAGAATCCTATTTAGAAAAAGATTCATAATATCTCTACTTAAACGTATTCACCCAGCCAATGTAAATTATTTGATCAAGAAAGTGCATGAGGGATCAAATTGATCCCACACAATAGGGAGGTCATTAGTGATGTGAGTGGTTACTCAATGGTGTTATTGGACAATCATGAAAGACCATTATGAAAACTATGAAAATTATGAAAAGAAGTACGATAAGTGACAAACGTTCACCATGATCCATAAAATCCTAGGAGCATCATTGGCACCAGTCACATCTCCTTGGCCCTTCGTCATATAGGGATCTATTTGGTTGGCCCACTGCCAACGACAAGGGGTAGGTTTAAATATTTGGTCGTAACAATGGATTACTTCACTAAGTGGGTTGAAGCCAAGACCTTGGTAGATATGTCATATGAAAAAGTCTTCCACTTTATATGGAAGAACATCATCTTCCACTACAGAATGCCACATGCCTTTATCACCGACAGGGCACTCAGTTTGATAATAAAGAGTTTGAAGAATATTGTATATGTTTAAAGATGCATAAATTTCACTCAACAGTCGATCATCCGTTGTGCAATGGGCAGACATATATAACAAACATAATCTTGTTTAGAAGAATGAAAAAAGTACCGGATTATTTGAGGAATGGACAAAAGATTGGATCATGATAAAGGTAATTGGATCAAGAAACTACATAGCATATTGTGGACATACATAAAAACACTAATTCTCTTAAAATAGTCTTTAATTAAAGTGAAAGTTAATCGCACGAAGTAATAATCCAGAAAGGCTAGGATTATATTCCACAGGGACTGAACTCTAAGAGAAGAAGGAATTTGGGTTATAAGAATTAATATACATCATAAAATTAAAGTGCAAAAGGTGATGATAGTTGGGGGTGGTGAACTACATCTAACAACTGTCCTAGCATACGCTAAAGTAAATGTGAATGTGTAAAAGACGATTGCTATGATGCAACAAAATAGGAATCGATGATTTAAAATGGAGAAAAGGGATTAATGATCATACTCCCACCATAGATTTCCTAATAGATGACGGAATTCAATTGAAATTGTTTATAATCGATCATAATTAATTGATTCAGAACATTAACTATGTAGAGACCAAACTCATCAATGGAGGATTAAGGGTTAATTAATTATGGTGGAAACTTGGCTAGGGTTATAGTAAAGCTTTGAACACTATCCTTATAAGAAAAGGGAAGTTGATAAACTAGGATACTCTAACACTCCAATACCAACACATGAGGTTCCTTTAGAAAAAATATAAATCAAACCCTAACTTGTAAAACTAATCATTCGTGGTGGTATTATGATCCCTAATTAAAAGACTAGCCCCCTATAATGGAAATAACACAAACCCTGAAAGTACGCTTATTTAATCGAGAACTTATTAGTTAATAGAGATAATGACCAAAGATATCTTAATAAATACAAGTGATAACTATAAAACAAACCAAAATAATAGTAGATAAGATTGTAATAGTATTCCACCAACAAATCTTGTGTATTAAATGGAAAGCAAGAGAGATACATCAAACCTTTTCTCTTTAACCTAGGATAGAGAGTAAGAGAGTTTAAAACTAATGGTTTTGACTAAAATATTCGATCCTTTACAACTGAAGACTAAACAAACTATATACAATCCCCTACCAAAGTGGAGAACTTGTAATAATAGCAAAAGGGAAAAATAGAAGACCGGGTCGATTAAATAGTAGAGACAAAATCGATCTGCCTCATTAAATATTCAAACTACCTCAAACCGAATCGATTCGGCTCTAGGCCATAATTGATTCGGCAACTGAAAGGAAAAAAGGGCTATATTGTCTCACCTTTTCAAGCACCTCACTCCGTGAAAACCTCTACAACTTCTTCGTTATGAATCAGACTCATGCACCATTGGTGGCCACGTAGAGATGCCTCAATGAGCTATAACTTTCATAAATGTCTTGGGAATTTAGACCTATTAATGAAGTTACTAAGTTACCCCCAAAGTTATGATTATCGATGAAACATCCCCTGAATTCAACCGAACATCACGCCTAGCATTCCCAATACCTATAAAAGCTCAAATAAACGTTGCACAATATATATATAAATGAACTAGAAGTCATCTAGTAATTGAGCATATGTCTTAGGAATAAAGTGCATCGGAATGATAGCATGTGCAGATATAAGGGGTTTTAAATTCAATATTCGTGAACAATCACGTCTCCTAACTTACACATTTCTAGTCCTAAGCAATGCAACACGAAGAAATATGAGCTGCAAGTAAAACAACAATTGGGATAAATGTGCAATGGATAAAAAAAACTTTCATGAGAGAGTGATTGAATTTAGCATATGCAATAAGTTGTTAAATTCCTAGTTTGACCTACGAGATGATTTTTGTATCGTGAGGGTTTCCAGGGATGTTACCCACAAACATCAAGTCACCTCATACTATGATTGCCCGAAATCTACTATGATAGATCAACAATAACAAAGATATCATAAATTATCAACAAATTAAATGAGAGTTAACACAAAAGTCCTCCGTTGCTAACATTATTTGATAAACTTCAACAAAATTGAAACCTTAGAAATGTGATATAAGCGGAAATATGTGATAATTTAGATTCAATAAATATTTTATATCAAATATAAATGTTAAATCATGCATGACTCAAAATCACTCTGGTTGTTACACTCAACAAATGAAAGCATTTAGAAAAGGGTTGTAACTCATATAGGACATGCACGCATTAGGTATAATTGAAAATGGAAACTAGGAGGCACACATGTCATAAGTGAAGGTATATTAACGTGAAAAATGTAATCTCATGGATGGATATCGTACATTAACTGAGGTGAAACAAACTCTAATAAATTATCACAAATGATCAACATTGAAATAAATGTCACCATAGGATCAAATAGCACTTTTACGGACGTAACTTGGCTTAGATTAGGGGTAGGAAATGAAGGTCTATTTATGGCTACAAAGGGATTCGGGAAGAACATGTGGGATAATGGTAAGAGTGGCCAATTTCAAAATTGGAATTCAAGTTCCACAAGAACAAATTTCAGTTGGAGTATGACCTTTTTATTCATTCACAAGAGCATGGGATTCACACTTTTGTTATCTATTTATTCTATTTTTCTATTCTTATTCCCTTTTTCTCTTTTCTTTATGACATTTCTTTTGTTCTTTCTTTTGGTCCACTCATCGCTTTATTTAAGTCCACATAAACAAAATCATAAATCCCGGGTTCAATCCCAAATTATGTTACGGGAAGTATATGTAGGGTTTAAGACTCCAATGTGGAGTTGGTTAGGGTATTTGGGTATGAAACAAAGGACTTTATCTGGGCTTAAGGGGGTGGATACGGATAATTAGGTAAATGAGTTCAAGGTCGAGATGGGGTAAATACAAAGAGGGTCTATGATCCTTTCCTATGGTTTCCTATGACTAACGAGTCTCAATAATATTGAATATCATGCTCTAGTGTCAGTTGTCATGATAAACTCAATTGGTAAACAATCAATGAAATAATAATGAGATTATCAATAAAAATTATGTTTTTCAAGAAAGAGGGAGAGTAATTGTTTAACACTCACAATTGAAGGTAGGTCTCAAAGCCCCCTTGTGTATGTGTATACCATGCACCTTATGATCACCGAGTTATAATAGCCTTAAACCGAATCATAAGTAAGTATTTGTGTATAGGCTAACACGTTTGACATTTTAATTTATGAATTTTTTCATAGTGTTACCAATACAAGGACTAAATGCTAATAAATTATAACATCTATATATGCAATATTGCTACACAAATGGATAGGGAGATCATCCAAGTAATAATAAAAGACATAGGCTAAATGCCTAAGAAAGAGAAAATAAGAATTTTTTGATTTTTTAATAATATAAACAGCCTAAGTGGTTGCCAAAAGGAATGAAATGAGTAAATAACACCCATAATATGAAATAAGCGTTGTCTTCAATATTGCTAAGGATAAGGATGTAAACGAGGGTTCGAAAGCATCACCCCATATGCAGCGATCCACGATAAGTGCAACGACACACCTAAAAAAAACACGTTAGTATAATGCAATAATAAACAAGTATAATACAGAGGAGTTATATAAATGACAACAAGATATCAAATGGAGTGATGTCAATAATATAAAAGAGGCTTGGTACATAGGGTTAAGGAAAAAACAAATACATCAAAATAATCCAAATAACCCTACAAAACATGACTAGAAGTCCTGTGACACAAACAACCCAACAACAATAATAAACAAATGACCGTGGAAACCTAATGACCACAAGAGAACAAAGGCGCATCCGGATCACTTGGTGCTTATGGGTTGTATATCCCCAAAATATAACCAAAAATCACGCCTAGCATTCCAGCAATATATATATATATATATATATATATATATATATAATGAAAATAGAGGTGATCCAGTAAATAAGCATAAGTCTTGGGAATAATGTTCCCAATAATGCTTGAATGCGTAGATATAATGGGTTTTTAATGCAAAATTCATGACTAATCAAACACCAAGAATAGTGACTGGTGAAACACCATTCATTCTGTCACTTGTCACCGAAGCAGTGCTACCCACTAAAGTAGGCCTACCTAACAATTGAGTAGTCATCTTCGACTCAACGAAGAGAGATCGAATGAAAAAACTATATGTAGACTTGTTGGAAGAGGTAGGGAATGCATTGTTCTACGAGTTTTCACCTATCAATAAATGATTCCTATATTTCAAAATAAAAGAGTAAAATCGAACATTTTAAAGGAAATAGACTACGTGTTAAGAACATTTATTCCAAAAATGAACAAATTAGAACCCAACTTACATGGTCCATATAGAGTATATGCTATCGTATTACTAGGAACCCATAAATTTAGACTCTAGATGGTGAGAAGTTAAAAAAATCCATGGAACTCGAAGAACCTGAAGAGATACTACCAGTAATAATGCCAACAAATATCGAATTATAGAAAAAATAAAATGTAAGCCTTATTTTTCGCTCCTTTGTAATTCCCCTCGATGATTAATGAGAAGAACTTTATTTTCTATATATGAAATTATTTTAATCTTTTAGGCATTATTCAAAAACCATTTCGTCGGTGGGAAAAAAAATCTAAACTGAAGACATCTCAAAGACGGGAACCTCAAAACTCACAAATTGGAAGTTTAACTTCATGTACAATCTCATCTTAGGACATATTGCAAACAAGAAGTTTCTCCAAGTCAGGGAAATCTAGTGCAGTCTTATGGATGACAAAATCTGACCATAATAGATCCAATTAAACTTAGTCAACTCTGGTAACCTATAATGACGCATAATCAGGATGACAAAAACCGTTCATACGACTAGTAAGTTGGTACAAGCATTGGTAGATCCTAGGTCAGGATAACTCAAGTTGGTCCAAAATTGGTAGCTGGTAAGGCCAATTAGGTTAATAAAGCAACATGATTTTAAACCTAGACTGCCGTCAGGGCTATCTAAAAACTTCATATATGACCACATCTCTAAACAGGTCATAACGAAGAAGTTCAACTTCATGTATGATCTCGTCTTAGGACCGATTGCAAATAAGAAGTCCATCCAAGTCTGGAAAATCTAGTGTAGTCTTATGGACAACGAGATATGACCATAACTGATTAATGTATGGATATATCCTAGTAAACTTGGTCGACTTTGGTAACTTATGCTAACGCATGGTCAGGACATTTAGATTCATTTATATTATCAATTTGGATAAATCCCATTCCCCGTACAGATTCCAGAACTCTTTGACTAAACAAGACTTATTTGAATTAAATAAAATACAAATTTGACTTTTAGCCATCCAACTATCTTTGAAGAAATTGATATTACCCTCTCCTAATCTCCACCCAATGAACTCTTCAGCAACTTATCTAATCTGACATATTCTATCATACACATTGGAGTTACATCTGGGCTTAGCTTCAATAGGATGAACCCTCTTATAATATCTAGCTTTGATAAAATCAAACCAAAGAGAATTCCCTTTTCTAAATTTCCACCATTGTTTGATAGATAGAGCTTTGTTGGTCGCTTTTAACTTTCTAATTCCCAATCCTCACTCTTTAGTAAGAAAGGAAAGCTTATCCCATTTACACCAATGTAATTTCCTACTAACTTCATTATACCCCTAAAAGAATCTATCAAAAAGAGATTTTATATGCCTAAAATATACTTAGTTGGAGACATTGCAGCCAAAGTATGGATAGGAATTGAACTTAGAATATGTTTGATAAGGATTAGTTTTCCTCCGAATGATAAGCCCTTATAATTTCAGGTACATAATTTACTTCTGATCTTCATAATAAAATGTTACAAATAGGAACTTTTCTTTTTACCTACATAAAGAGGGAAACCCAAATAGATAATAGGTAACTTCTTTATATATATAACTATATAGGTTCTTATAGCAGCAGTTGATTGTGTGGATATCTTGTTGGAGATGAAGATTTGACTTATGTTCTTGTTGATCTGTTTCCCTGCAGTCCTTTCATATTCATTCATAACTCCCACAATCAATTTAAGATCATTCTTAGCACCAACAAAAAATATAATAGTATCATTTGCATAGGTAAAATGGTTGAATCTAGGGCAACCCAATGGAAGCTTTAAACCTATCATTTTTAGGAGAACTTTATTAAGATTTCTAGAGAATGCCTCAGTCACTAGGATAAAAAGGCGTGGAGATAATGGATCTCCTTGTCTAATCCATCTATGAGATGTGAAAAAACCATTGGCTTAGCCATTAACAAGCACAGAAAACCAACAGTTAGAAATATTCCTCCATATCAAATCTATCCAATTCTCTAAAAAAACAAATCTTCTCAGGACAAGAATCAAAACAATGTAAGATACCTTATCATAAGCTTTATCCAAATTCAATTTAAATACAACATCACCTCCAAAATTCTTTTAATTGACCATAGATATCACCTCTTGAACCAACATAGCATTCTCTAGCATATCCCTCCCTTTTATGAATCCACTTTGATTGGAAAAAATAGTAGTAGGAAGGACCACTCCTAATATATTAGCCAAAATTTTGGAAATAACTTTTTAAATAAATTTAACCAAACTTATAAGCCTAAATTCAGAGACACTTTAAGGATATTCTAATTTACGAATTAGAACAACCAGAAAAGAAGACATCCCCTTAGGTATATCCACCCCTAAAAATATCCTTGAATAGCATAGACCACATTAAGTTCCACAATATACCAATATTTTTTTAAATAAACAACCAGAAAAACCATCAGGACCAGGTTTACTATTGCCATCCATTTGCCAAACCACTATTTTAATTTTTTCCCTTTCTGGAATTAAAGATAATCTCTGATTATCCTACTCAGATATAGCTTTGTCTATTACAATTAAGAAGCTATCATCTTCCTAAATTATAGTTCCATTTTCATTAGAGAACTAATCTTTAAAAACTCATCAGTAACATGCACTTCATTATCTCCTTTTCTTAACATCCCTTAACTATCTAAACTTTTAGAAATAGATAATCTACTCCTTTTGACTTTGACATCTTTATGAAAGAATGAAAAATTTCCTTTTGAATCCATTTTTCATGATATTTTTTCCTCCGAAATTAATCCTCAATGGCCAATGATTGATTATATTTAGTCTATGAAAAACATAAGTTCTCTTTATTTTCTTCAGATGTCTCCATATCAAATTTCGTTTCCTGAGCTAACAGGTCATCATCTTCAAGCCTTACCTGTTGAAATATATCCCCATAGGTTTGTCTACTCAAGCAATTGAGGCATTTTCTAAGAGCCTTGAGTTCGAGGGAGATAAATATTAAAGGATTTCTATGAGAAACAACTTGCCAAATGTCTGACACCAAATGCTGGAAATTGGGATGAGTACACCAAAATTGAAGAAATTTAAATGACCTAGGGTTGATCACCAAAGTATTTTGAAAAGAACGGACAAGATGGAAATGATCATAATAACTCCTATTAACATGTTTCACTTGCTAATTACCCAAATTATAGGCTGCTACATTGCCAAGAATCCTATCCAATCTACACCAGATTCTGTTCACACTTTCCCTCTTGTTAAACCAGGTGAAATTAGAGCCAATAAATCCTAGATCATCCACCTCATTAATTTTCGAAGCTTCTCAAAACTCCCAAGAAGAACTCATATAAATAAGATTCCCTCCTGCCTTTTCTAAACTACTAGCCACCATATTAAAATCTCCTCCAATTAACCAAGGCTGGTCAGTATAAGATTGAGAGAGGAATTGCCACAAATCCCTTATTTCCACTTTAGTTTTTTAGCATAAACAAAAGAAGAAAGAATACACATTGTAAGAGGGTAGTTTAGATAAGATGGAGGCGTAACCCCTTTTTGAGTACGGTGATGATAAGTTAATTAGCCAAAACCTTGGATTCGTGGTAGAACATGCAAACACAAACCTAGTGAAGATAAGAATCAGTTTAAACTCACAAATCTCTCATGTATAACTCAGAAGATAGTAATGAACTTAGAAGTAACTCAGCTAGATGGAGAGAGAAGTAATCACCCTAGATACACCTTGGTAGGCAGGCAAACACACCAAACACTCTCAAGAATATCTCTCACGTATTAAAAGCTTCATAATAAATGACAATGGCGAGTGAATAAGACCTACGGTTTACAATAACTCTATCTATGATGTGTATTCTCTCTAGTAATAACTTCTTAAACTCTCAAAAAGATCATCCTCTCCTCAGAGGTGGTTGGGGTCCTTAAATAGCCCCCCCCCCCACACACACACACCATCCTCGAGAAAACTCAGTCATTAAAGACTCTAAAAGACATCCATTATACTTTATGTCACAACATTAAATTCCTGATGCACTAGTTATCTCCACGTCATAAACATTAAATGCCAAGACATTGTGTCAGGGGGCTATTGTCGTAGAGGTGGATCGCCAACTGCCTGACAACCCCAAATATCACGGTGGTTTACTCAAGTACAGGTCTTACATTGTTTAGCTGGCTAGTGGCATCACCTACAATATATGTGACATTAAGTAGAGGGCTGTTTGGTTCAAAGCTCAATGCCCGATGGAACTCCAAGAAGCTTCGCTCGAGGTTCCACGGTTAGGGTTCTTCGGTGTTTTACCAGGTGTATCTAAGATGGTTTGGATAAGCCCCAACGGTGCCTCACTTCTCAATCCTCCAAACCAAGTCCCTCTAAAGTTCCTGCGATGATGTCATTCGATAGAGCATGAAAGCTCTCCCAGGCCCTGCCAAGCCTGGTCTCTCGCGAGTACCATTTGACCTCACACTAAAACTCTTTATTGTTCTCGTTACATAATTACAACCGTTATAGCTTACAGTCAATATAAATTAAGAAACAATATGACTAATACAACAAGCTAAAATATAAGTTATCATGTTGAGCTGCCACGGTGACTTAATTCCAAAAACACTATTGCTAATGTGGAATTACTTCTAATATCAAAATTACCTTCAAGCCCCCTCTACATTTTCCCCTTCGTGGAGAGGTTTGTTGGAGCAAGAAATGTCTACATGAAATTTCTCAAACCGTGAACCTTTTCTGTGTGAAAAAAAAATTATGGCCTCCTTTCCTGCGTTAGAACCACAGCGTTATAATCTACGGGAAAAAATAAAATTCTCCTCGATATACCTGAGTCGAAGCACTACGGCTCGTTGGGGCTTTGACGAAGGGACATCGCCACTTTTTCCTTATACTGTGCTTTAACAATTCAAGCTTTTTATTATTTGAAATTCTCCTGGAAGGCCTGCTAACCTTCTCAAATACTTATTTTGATTCCTGGTAAGTGAAATTCTCTCTCGTAATGCCTCGCTATTTTTGAAAAAGCAGAAATTCTCCCCGATGCAGCCGAGTCACCATTTAAACAACGTTTGGACTTATGGTGAGGGGGCATCATAGCTTTTTGGAACCGTTGGGACATTTTTAAGTTGGGAGTTATTGGATATGCCTGGAAAAAAATTTGGCACCAAAACTCAAACTTTCTTAGGAAGGCAACCCTTTCTATTCCCCAGGTGCCACGTCATAAATGACGTAGCGTTGTCTTTTCAGCTATCAAAACACTTCCCGAAATGCCACGTGTTAATGTTGAAATGATTATAGGCGACCTTGCACATGCGGTGGTGGAAAACTCAAAAGACATGTTTAAAAGGTTTAAAAGTCTTCAAACGTCCCTTTTATTTCAAACCTTTCTCTTTTCTTCTTCTTCTTTAAGCTCCCGTATTCCTTAGAGAGAGAAACCTGTGCGAAAACCTCCATTGTTGTCTAGTTCTTTACTCATTCTCCTCCCTTTCTCATCTGTTGCGCTACCACCCGTGGTTGTGGTTCTCCATTTTCATTCTCAACTCTTATTTTATCAAGCTTTATTTCTTGCACTTTGTTGTTGTCTGTAATGGCCTCTTGAAGCAACCCTGTCGTACCTCCCACCAGTGTTCCACCTGTTGCCCCCATTATCACCGCCTCCTCTGCCACCTCATTGACTGTTGCTCATCAAGAACAGTTGCATTTCTACTATCGGTCCCCCATTTTTGAAAAGGATGACGACTTCGCTGGGTTTTGTAAGAGTTATGTTTTTAATGCCAAGTATGATGCCATGACGCTTGCTGATGAAGATGAGAATTCTGATGACTGGAGATTTCTACCTCTCGAGGGGACTCTCAGATTTCATCTTGAGCGAGGGGAGTTCCCATGGTCCCACATCGACTTTAAAGGTCCTGGGGGCTCTCCTAATCATTTTACTGCTTGGAACTCTTATATGCATAGTTCCCATGTTGATACCCTCACTAAGATTGGGCTTTATCGGGCCAAGTGGTTTAGTGAGTTCACCCTGTCCAAAAATAATACTGCCCTTCCCGTTCTGGTATCTTTATGGAACATTACCATTTATACGTTCATCACTGCGTGGGGCGAATTTACAATAACATTGGAGGACGTGTGCGAGCTCCTAGGACTTGAGGAAGGCCATGAGACCTATTCTGATGAAGCCCTGGATGCCCAAGAGACTACTAACCATTTGGAGTTGGACCATATATACCGAAGTTGCATCGGCACATGAAACAAAGATACCTTCACTCCTCTTATCAATTATCTCTTCAAGCATCCTTCTAAAGGTATCTCCTCTGAGGCTGCCCCTGGATAAGGTACATCACAAGAACTTCCTGCCTATATCCTTGTCATTCTTTCTCGCTTCTTTTTAATGGGGAAGCCCAACGACCAGCCTCAAAGGGATCTCATCAACATATACGTCCGTTTGGCTCGGGGTATCAAGCTTCCTCTGGCTGCAATCGCCTTGCGATCCCTCTACACATGGCTCTATAGGACCCTTTTTCATATGGAATGCTCTCTGGGCCGTTATAACTTGTCCAACTTCGCCAACTGTGTACTCCTCCCGGGCTTCCTCTATGTACGTTTCTCGACCGTAGTAGCCAAGACCAATTGTCCTCCCTCGAGGGAAACAATCATGCCCCCACGATCCTTTGTTTATCACAAAAGACAAAGCCGAAAGGAGGTGAACATCTTTATCGATGACTTTTCGAGCTTTGTGATGAGGCCCAATGAAGAGGATAATTTTCTTTACACTTGTGATTTTTTTAAACATGAGGTAAGAGTGGTGCAGCCAACTACTATAGACCTCATTACTGAAGACCCTTTACTAGCTGTGGTCCTTCTATTTTTTCCAGGATACCTACCCTCTTACACCGAGTGAGGATACACTAGCAAGCACTACAATTCCAATCGATGCATCCGTCAGTTTGGCTTTGATCAAGGGGATCATCGCCCGGTGTTTCAATTATCCAACCCCAAGGTCTCCTTTAGAGAGTCGTGTTCTCAGTTTTCCTCAACTGCTGTGTGGGGAGTGAGTTCTACACTGGCTGGGTGAGTCATTATTCCCAGTATCATAAGACAAGGGGATGTGACCCCTCTATTTGCAACAATATACTGGCCGAGGCAACTAGAGTTGGGGTTGAAGGGTAATTCTCCAATTATTTTTTCTCTAGAGTTGGGGTTGAAGGGTAATTCTATTATTAGGATTGAGTTCCCTCTAAGCCAAACCACCAAATAACCTCTCACCGAGCTTCATACATAATTCCCCATGATCCCCATTGCCATGCCCAAAACTAAGGCAACTACAACCCCCAAACCAACTGCCCCCTCGATCGAAGCAGTAATGGGATAAGGGCCTTTTAAGCCACCTACTAAGAAGGCCAAGAAGTCTAAGTCCTCTAAGTCCAAGCCCCAGGTTCAAACACAAGATCCCTTGGAGGAATTTCCTATTGCCTCCGTTCCCCCTCCCATGTCTTCAGAGGTAGCTGAAGAGCTGAGGAGGAAGGTTCAAGCTGAAGCTGCAAGAATAAATGCTAAATTTCAATGGCACGTTATCGTCATTCCTCCCTCGGTTGCTTTTCCCATGATCGTGGTTGATCCCACTGAGCCACCGGTAAATAGGAGAAGGAGGTCGAGGGTACCTGAAGGTGGTGATGCAATGAGCTCAAGGAAGAAAACACTAGATATCAAGTCTCAGAAGAAATAGATGCTTAAGAAACCTCCATCCCCAGCTCTTTCTGTTGTTGCCTCCTCGCCACCTTCACCAGTGGTTATACCTTCTCATTCTCCCTCTGGATCTAAGGTATGTGTGCATTCTTTATTTATTATTCCCCTTATCTTAAGGTGTGTTGCAGTTGCTCATTTTTTTTATAAGAAAATGTTTCGGTGCAGGGAGTTGGAGAAGAAAGGCCCAATCCTCCCAGTCCCCCTGTAAGTCACTTCATTGGGGGGTGTTGTGGTACCTCTTAAGCTGATACCACTCCTCCTCGCTCCCCCATAACAGACCTTACCTACTCATAGATATGGTCCTCCCAATGGGCCAAAGAAGCTGCTACGAGGGCTGCTACTATTGGGTCTGCTAAAATGCCTGGCCAACTAGAGGCAACTACTGCATCCTCCTCTGAGTTACCATTGGAGTAAGAGGTCCCTCTGCCCCTCGATGTGGTCGAGGAGAGTGCCCTGTAGGTAAATTTCTTGCTAAGTCTTACATCTTTTATTTGTCCCATTATTTTGTTTATCATTGCAAATATTTTGGGCCGTTTTAGGTGGAAGTGGCATCACTGATAGCTAACATTCTCCTTCCTCCTGCATTGACAAGACCCCTTACTGCCGTTCCTCTTTTTGGTGCCATAAAGGGGGTAAGTTAGATGCATTCCTTCCCCTTATTCTTTTGTGTTTACTCCTTGTGTCTAACACTTGGTTTTATATTTGTAGCTTTCTCCAAGTCTCTCTCCACCCTTTGCTCTTAGTGGCCTTTTCCCTTCCCAGGCCCAGGTTGGTCCTACTGCTCTCGTTGGGGCATCTCTTGAAGGTCCAATGTCTTCTTCCGATGATACGCCTGTGTTGGCTTTGGTACCTTATGTTGGCGAGGGACGTTTTCCTACCTTTGAAGCTTCTTTATCCAAGGGCCCCATTGAAGCTGCTGAGGAAATGAGCCCACTTCCAACGGTTTCTACCATTATGGCCCCCATAGTGACTCTCGTCCTCGCTCCTACTGCTGCTGAGGCATTTCGCTAATTTCTCTGCATTTCTCAGTTTCTCCAACTTCACCTATATAGGTGACTTAATAATGAAAACACTTGCTAAGATTTTTTCATAAACTCCACCTATATCGGTGACTTAACAACGAAAATGCTTGTTAAGATTTTCCAAAAACTCTGTCTATATCAGTGATTTAACAATGAAAAACTTGTTAAGATTTTTCCAAAAACTCCACCTATATCGATGACTTAACAACGAAAACACTTGTTAAGATTTTTCCAAAAACTCCACCTATATCGGTGACTTAACAATGAAAACACTTGTTAAGATTTTTTCCATAAACTCCACCTATATCGGTGACTTAACAACGAAAACACTTGTTAAGATTTTTCCAAAAACTCCACCTATATCGGTGACTTAAAAATGATAACACTTGTTAAGATTTTTCCAAAAACTCCACCTATATCGGTGACTTAACAACGAAAACACTTGTTAAGATTTGTCCATAAACTCCACCTATATCGGTGACTTAACAACGAAAATACTTGTTAAGATTTTTTCCATAAACTCCACCTATATCGGTGACTTAACAACGAAAAACTTATTAAGATTTTTCCAAAAACTTCACCTATATCGGTGACTTAACAACGAAAACACTTGTTAAGATTTTTCCAAAAACTCCATCTATATTGGTGACTTAATCAACGAAAACACTTGTTAAGATTTTTTTTCCAAAAACGCCACCTATATCGATGACTTAATTAACGAAAACACTTGTTCAGATTTTTTCCATAACCTCCATATTTTCTCTAACTATTCTCAGGTTGGTCAAAAGGATTCTCCATCAGGTCCTTCGCCCATTTCCTTACCGCACCAAGAACCTGTCATTTCAGAAGATTCTAACCACGATGACCAAGGTTCCATGACCAGTGCCACTGCTGAGAGCGAGTCTGGCTGTGAGCTTCCTCTACCTGACCTAGCTCCTCACGTATTTTGCCTAATGGTACTTCAACGTTCTCCTCAGATGCCTGCCAACCATCATCTGGTCATTGAACAGCTTATGAATCATCATCCTGAGATGTTCACGGTGGATGGACTGCGCTCAAACATCTCTGTTATGAGTTGCAGGCTTCAAGGCATGGCCACCGTCATTATTGAAATTGATAACACTCCGACCTCAACCATTACCTGACCACTTCTTAACCAATTTCTAGGTTATCTGAGGGAGTTGGGTAGCGATGGCTTCCATTTTGGCTGGTTTATCACACATTTGAAGACCTTGAAGAGCCAATGACTAGACAGCCAGAGAGAACTCTTGTGGAAACATTAGGAGGATCAGCGGACAGAGGAGACTAAATTAGCTGAGCTAGCACCTCTTCTTAGAGCCATTGATAAGGAGGTGGAGGACATCAAAGAAGCTCTGTGTCTGGCGAAGCGAAAATGAGAAAAACTCCTTATCGAACGCGCATAAGCACATACAAATTTAGAGGTTTCCATCAGTACCCAACGGTCTTGCTTAGCAGCTTCTTCGGTCCTTCCTAGAGATTTTGTCTCCTCCCCAGATATGTGGTTCCTCTTAGGCTAGTGAACTTATATATATGTTTTTCCCTTTTTTCTCATGTAATTCTTGGGCAATAGCTCCCAATTTTATAATGCCCCAAAGCTTATGAATGGAAAAAGATATTTATTCTCATGTCATTTCTTTCTGTTACAACTATTTACATAGGTTGTGAAGTATGAAGTTCTGTAATTCTTTCATCTCTACTTGAGTTATAATAAAAAGAGCTTGCATACTTATCATAAAAAGAACTCATGTATTCATAACAACAGCTAAATACATCAGTGGTCAAACATAACTTCCTACACATGATAGACTTTCAACCATTTATTGTTAATTTTTAACGTCTTGTCTTCTTCCATCCTAGAGATTAAGAAATAACCTGAGTCATGAGCTTCCTTCACAATGAAAGGTCCTTCCCAATTTGCTGCAAACTCGGGTAGAGGAAGCCCCCTGATGTGTTTCACCGCTGCCTTGAATACGAGATCTCCCTCCACGAACTTCCTTGGTTTCACTAAGTTATCGTATGCCCTGGACAACTATTCCGTATACATTTGAAAGTATTACATCGCATTATCTCTATGTTCATCCAACGCTTCCAACTGCACATGTCTATTCTGAGGGAGCATGTTACTTCGCAAAGCATATTGAGCAGAGGGAACTTCTAACTCTACTGGGACAATCACCTCAGCCCCATAAATAAGAGAAAACAGTGTATACCCTATAGGCTTCCTCTTGGTCGTTTGATAGGCCAATAATATGGCTGGTATCTTGTCATACCACGATCCTGGGAAATCCTCCATTATTTTAGCCATGATATTAACCAAAGTTTATTAGTTGCTTCAGCCTGAGCATTCCCTTTTGGATATGCCACTGTCGAAGTATAGTGGACAATGGAGTACTTGTCTATGAGCATCGTTACTTCCGAATTGACGAAAGGGGTTCCATTGTCTGAAAGGATAAACTTTGGGATCCAAAAATAGAAAATGATGTATTCTCTAATGAAGTTGTTCACCACCCCTGCTATTGCCCTTCTTAGTGGTATTGCCTCATCCCACTTTGTGAAACACTCCGTTGCTATTGGTATCCATATCTTCCCCCTCGAAGAAGGATGTATTTCCCCTACCAGGTCGAACGCCCAAGAGTGAAAAGGGTAAGGCATTTCTAGGGAGTGTAGGTCCACTGATGGAGTATGCATTATATTTCTATAAATTTGGCAAGCCTTGCACTTCCGAACAAACTCAACAGAGTATTTCTCCATCGTTGGCCAATAGTATCCCAAAGTCATCAACTAGTTGTATAACTTGGCCCCTCCTACATGAGCTGGATTGTGTGCTTATTTGAGAACCTCCGCTGCCTCTTCTCACATGATACAATGCAAAGGCCTGTTAAAGTATCCCCTTCGATAAATCTACCCCTCCTGAATGTAAAATCTTGGGTCCCTTCGCTGAAGTCCCATCGCACTAATTTTATCTGTCGGAACAACTCCATATTTAATAAAGTCAATATAGGGTTGTCTACAGTCAGCCTGAGCCTCCAGGAAATGACATTCAGCTGCCTCAAAGA
Source organism: Sambucus nigra (assembly GCA_949130495.1). NCBI lineage: Eukaryota > Viridiplantae > Streptophyta > Magnoliopsida > Dipsacales > Adoxaceae > Sambucus > Sambucus nigra. The sequence continues at coordinate 148,885,075 of OX422220.1, forward strand.
ATAACTGGCATTTGTCGCATTTCTGTTGTAACTGCACCGCGTCCTATTTCATTCTAGTCCAAAATTACCTCTCTCTTTGAATTCTTCAATAGAAGGGTATCTCAGTTATTTCGTAGTGCTCTTCGTGTGTTTTCTTTAATCTTCGCTCTACCTCTTCTTGGCCAACCATTCTCATGTGTTTCTGAAGTAAAGGTTCCCCTGATTCGTGAAGTATTGGGCTAATTATCTCAGCCCCATTGCTCCTTCCCCAGATTCCAATTACCATTTGATCTCTCCCCTCTAATTTGTGTCCTCTTTCATTGGTAGAATTGACTGTACCATCAAATGAGCTGTTCTTCATTGGATCACGGTGGTAGTTGTATCATTCCTCATGATCATCTTCTGAGCAATGGTGGCATATGTGTCTGGGTGGTGGTTCATTGTCTGGGGCTTCCTCTTGATCTTGGTCTGATGGAACTGGTCGAGGAGCCTCTGAATGATTGTTTTGTATGGTGCCAGGCTCATGTGTTTCAATGCGTATTCTCCATTAACTTATTGAACCACCAAGTTTGAATCCCCTTTGATTCAAAGTGAATGGATCCCCCTTCGAAGAGCCTCTAATAATCCCAACACCAATGCTTCATATTCTGCCTCGTTGTTGGAATAAGAGAAATCTAATTTGTAGGAAAGGTAAATCTCTTCCATTCCCTTTGAAAGAATAACCCTTGCTCCTCCTTTCTTTTTTGTTTAGGATCCATCGAACTTCATTGTCCATTCCTCATCCATTGCGTCTAGGTGGTTGGCCTGTAAATCGTCTCCTGGAATACTTTCTTTGGGTGGCTCAAACGTTCCTGAGGGGAAAATTGCTAATAAATCGGCGTAGGCCTGGATTTTGATCGCGCGAGGAACCACACACCTTAAGTCATATTCAGAGAGAATAAGGAACCACCTAGCTGCTCTACCAATCAATATAGTTCTATCTAGCAAATACTTAATATGATCACATCTAGTTGCAATATGAATTGTAAAAGATAGCATATAATGTCTAAATTTTTGCGCTACAAATACTAAGGCTAAATAATGCCTTTCTAAGAAGCTATGTCTGACTTCTGGCCCATGGATGATCCTGCTGAAGTAGTAAACTGGTCGTTCTTGCACATCAATCTCTTATGCCAGCAAATCTCCCACGGACCTCGTGGTGGATGTGAGGTACAGCTGCAACGGTATTCCTGCCTTCGGATGAACCATGGTCTCTGGTGAAACGAGTAGTTTCTTCAGCCGGTTGGGAGACTCCTGGTGAACCTCCTCCCATTTGAACTTTGTGTTCTTTCACAAGAACTTCATCAACGGATGTGTTATTTTGACTAATCCAGGCACAAATCTCCTAAGGTAGGAGACTTTATCGTGGAAACTCTTCAGCTCCTTTGCCATTCTTAGCCATGGAATTTCTAAAATTGCCCATTATTTATCCTAGTCCATCTGCACCCCTTGTCGATCAACCTCAAAGCCTAGAAATTTCCCACTTGTCACTCCAAAATCACACTCAATGGATTCATCTTTAATTTATACTTCCTGCAATGGGAAAACACCTTCCTCAAATCGCTAATATGGGACTCCTCCTTCCTCGATTTGATGACCAAGTCATCCACATAAAATTCCACAAATTTGTGAAAGAAATCATGAAAAATGACCATCATTGTTCCTTGGTACGTCGCCCCAGCGTTCTTCAGTCCAAACGGCATGACCTTGTACATAAAGTTGCCCAACGAGGTTCTAAACATTGTTTTCTCGGCATCCATGGGGTCCATCTTGATCTGGTAGTACCCTACATAACCATTCATGAAGATATACATCTCATGACCTGCCGTTGCATCTATCAAGCTATCGATGGAGGAAAGAGGGAACTCATCTTTGGGGAAAGCTCTATTGAAATCTCTGAACTCCACGCAGATCCTTATTGGGTTTTTATCTTTCTTCCCTATCGGGACAATACTAGATAGCCAGAGTGGGTACTGTATCGGTGTGATGAACCCTGTCGTTAGTAAGCATTGAACCTCTTCCTTGATCTTCAAATCTAGCTCAGGCTTGTACATTCTCGTCGCTTGTTTCACTGGAATGGTTGAAGGCATTATGTTCAACTTGTGGCATCTTACTTCCTCATCCAGGCCCTCTATCTCTCTATATTTCCACACGAAAATGTTTATAAACTCCCGAATCAACTCAACTAAGGCCTCTCGTTTCTCCTTACTAAGATCCTTCGAGATGAAGATGGGACCTGGATCTCCCCCTTTTTTGGCCAGATTCAACTATTCTAGTTCTTGTGCCTACAGTTTTGATCGATCTACCATGTACTCTGGTTCCTCAGCTACTTCCTCCACCAATTCCTATATGGTGGAGTTGTCTATCACCATGCATTGTCCCCATTGATCCACCAGAAAGCATTCATATATTGGGTCAACCTCATCATCAACTTCCTCGCCCCCCCGCTCACACTGTTACAATCGATACACCACCATTCCTTCTTCAGTAATGACTTTCTTTCATTGTCTGCTCGTAGTGGTGACTGCCTTCCTCTTCTTCTCTTTAGAAGCCTCGACCACTCTTTTTCTTGAGAACCTACTCAGCACGCTTTGTCGTTGTACCTCATGCTCCATCAGATCCTCTTTGGGCCTCATCCTATCTTTGAGCTACTTCAAGATGCTTTGGGGCCAAGGGACCACCTCGTGAGCCTCTTCAGCTATTACCCTTGTGCTGCTTGCAACATCCTTCTTCTCCTCGTTCAAGGGCTCCATTCTTTCTCTGATCGAGGGAACCCATGCTCCCTCTATTCTTCTCGTTAGGACCCAGACATCCTCTTCTAAATCTGTGTAAAATGATGCATCCACCAAGTGAGCTTCCTCGACAGCGAAGGACCTCTTAGTAGCCCTAATAGTGACATCTGTCCCCTTGATGTTTGCCTTAGTGCATTGGTGGTACATGGAAGGAACTAGACCTTGGTTATGCATACACACCCTTCCTATTAGCATATGATAGGAAGTTTCACTTTCTATTACATGGAACTTGATATGGGAACTCAGATTTCCCATCACAATCCCAACGTTAACGTACCAAATGTATTTAGAAGATTGGTTATCATACCCCAAAATCACCAAAGGCATGGGGACCAACCTTTCTTCTGGGATATTGGCTATGTGGAAGGAGTTGATAGGCATGATATTGATAGAAGTTCCTCCATCCATAAGGGTCCTTACGAAGCTAACTCTGTTGACGCTGGCAGTCACATATAATGGCCGATTGTGAGGGAACCTTACAGCACTATCTGCATCGCTGAAGGTTACTTTTGACAAAAATCTTCTCACCAACCTGGCCATGGGTCCCTTCCATCTCAGTGAAGGGACTGCGTTCTTCCTCGCAATATCAAGTATTGCCTGGGTTATCTCCAGCCTAGTTTCCTTCGAAATCCCCACCTAGTCGAAGAACGAGGTGAACTTTGGGGATTTTGAAACTGCGCAGTACTCTAGGACTAGGTCTGCTTCCTCTCCTTCATCATTGTATACATCCTCCACATCCCTAGCACTCGCTTCGTCGTAGGAAAATACTGTATTAGACATTCCCCTCATATAGTCTTCTAGGGATTCCTCGAATTTTTCTTGCTTCGATGTTGGCCCTCTTCCTTCTCTCTCGGCCTCCTCGTCATAGGCCACCACCAGATTGGACCCATCTGCTGGTAGTGGGTTATTATTGACGTTCTGTGGGGGGATTTGTAACGTACCTACATTTACGTACTTGTCGATGATTCTCCTTAGCGTGAAACAACTCTAGTTCGGTGCTGGATCTTTCGATGGACCTGGCAATACTTGGGATCCGCCCTCGTTTCTGCATCGGGTTCCACAACGGGAATGCCCTTTGGTTCGTAAACCATTCCTCCTTAGACCATCGAGTTGTAGTAGCTGACAGCTTCCTCCACTATACAAGGAAATGGTGGTGCGTCCTCCCTGTCCCTTCCAAACTTCCTCTTATTGTTCTTCTTCAGTGCCTTGCCCCCATCTCCTCCATCGGTGTAACCTACCCGTGGGGGCTAAGACCTCCCCCTCATAGGTTTCATCAGCTGCCTAAACATCATGGGCGCCACCACCAAAATTGGTCGTACCACTAAGGAGATATTTCTTACAGCTTTAAGGAACGCTGAAAAAGTCCCCTTGCGCATCTCATTGATAAGATAGCAGATGTACTCATGAAGCAGTCCCTTCGCACAGATCTGCAATAACTTGGACTCTTTAGCCTCCTCCCTCACATCGAGGTACCTTTATCTGAACCTTCGGACATATGTTACCACTTTTTTCCCAGGTCGTTGCTTCTCCCTCACTAGTTGGGTCAACGTAAATTCATCTTTCACCAGAAAGAACTTTTGGACGAACTAAACATACATCTCTTCCCATGTAGAAACGCTGTTGGAAGCCAAATGGGAATACCAGGTATATGCTTTATCGGGTCAAGGATTTAGAAAACTCCCTTAACCTGAGCCTCTTATTATTACAATGTGCCACCAAATGTTCAACAAAGCGCTTAATGTGCTCCTTCGGGTTCCCACCCTTTCCTGTGTATTTTTCAAATATGGGAGGAACATAATATTTTAGGTAGGGCTCATCATTGTATTCTTGGTGATAAGGTGTTCAAAGGTCATCATAAACCAAAACTACCTCGCCAGCAGATTGCAAGGAGGCTTTCATGAACTTCAATATCTCTTTCTGCATCTCCTTTCTCATTTCCTCCATGGGTGATGCTACTGGGGCAACAACCAATGGGACTATGGGCTGAGTGTCTGTTACAGATGAAGCAATCATCACAGCTGGTGTCGTTGATACTCCTGAGGTTCCCACTACTAGATTCACAATAGAGGATATGCTTGCTGGGACCGTTCCTGCTACACCTGCACCTAGTGGGGCCATTGGGGTTGCCCCTGGTGTTACAAAGTCATTGGCTTCCAATCCTCCCAGAATTGTTGAAGCTACTAGAGTTTGAAAAAACTCATAAAACTTACTTATGAGGAGTGCCACCTGAGTGGGTCCCAACCCCGCACTCGTGGAAGCTTGTGTCACCCCTGGAATGCATGTTGTTGCCTGAACCGTTGGTACCTCCATTCGAGGAACCCCGTCTCTTAGGGCCTCCAGCTCTCTCGCAGCTTGCTCTTCATTGTGTTGTATGTCATCAAAGTTGAGCCTTCGATTAACATTATCTTGTTCCATACTCCCTACTTAGAAGAATACCTCCACAGCAGAGTGGACAAATGTAAGAGGGTAGTTTAGATAAGATGGAGGCGTAACCGCTTTTTAAGTACGGTGATGATAACTTAATTAGCCAAAATCTTGGATTAGTGGTAGAACATGCAAACACAAATCTAGTGAAGATAAGACTCAGTTTAAACTCATAAATCTCTCGTGTATAACTCAGAAGATAGTAATGAACATAGAAATAACTTATCTAGAGCGAGAGAGAAGTAAGTACCCTAGATACACCTTGGTAGGCAGGCAAACACAACAAACACTCTGAAGAATCTCTGTCACCTATTAAAAGATTTATAATAAATGACAATGGCTAGTGAATAAGACCTCTAATTTTCAATAACTCTCTCTCTCTCTGATGCGTATTCTCTCTAGTAATAACTTCTTAAACTCTCAAAAGATTATCCTCTCCTTAGGGGTGGTTGGGGCCCTTAAATAGCCCCCCCCCCCCACCACCACAAACACACACATCATCCCTGAGGCAACTCAGTCATTAAAAACTATGAAAGACATCCCTTATACTTTATGTCACAACATTAAATGCCTGATGCACTAGTTGTCTCCAAGTCATAAACATTAAATGCCAAGACATGCCTTTTGTCTAACCACTGTGTTTCAGGGGGCTGTTGTCGCAGAGGTGGCTCACCAACTGCCTGACAGCCCCAAATACCACGGTGGTTTACTCAAGTGAAGGTTTGACATTGTTTATCTAGCTAGTGACATCACCTATAGTAGATGTGACATTAAGTAGAGGGTTGTTTGGTTCACAACTCAATGCCCGATGGAACTCCAAGCTACTTCGCCCGAGGTTCCACGGTCAGGGTTCTTCGGTGTTTTACCAGGTGTATCTAAGATGGTTGGGATGAGCCCCAATGATGCCTCACTTCTCAATCCTCCAAACCAAGTCCCTCTAAAGTTCCTGTGGTGAGGCCATTCGATAGAGCATGAAATCTCTCCCAGGCCCTTCCAAGCCTGGTCTCTCGCGAGTACCATTTGACCTCACACTAAAACTCTTTATTGTTCTCGTTAGATAATTACAACCGTTATAGCTTACAGTCAATATAAATAACGAAACAATATGACTAATACAACAAGCTAAAATATAAGTTATCATGTTGAGCTACCATGGTGCCTTAATTCCCAAAACACTATTGCTAATGTGGAATTACTTCTAATCTCAAAATTACCTTCAAGCCCCCTCTACACACTTATTCTCCAATTTAAAATAAATGTTTAAACACTGTACCATAGAAGATACAATAATGCAATTGATACCCTCTTATACAAAACACCAAATTTTGCTATTTGAATTAGAAAAAGCCATGTTATACCCCAACTGGACTTTGAAAGATTCTAATTTATCCTCTTCTTGCTTAGGATCTAAAATGACCAAAATAGAAATATGATGAATTCTATTAAGTCTTTTTAACCTTGTTAAATCTCCTTTCTTAGAAAATACCTCTATTGACCCAAATGATTATGCTAATCATTGAGACTTAAGAGAAGAAACAATTTTAGTGCCAGACCTCAACAGTCTCATAAATTAAGAATGATTGTCTTTGGGAGGTTGAAGTTTAAATTTTTTTCTTCACTTTTATACCTTGTTTTGTTCCTCCTTTAAAGACGGGATAAACCATTTTTTACATCAAAGAATCAGCTCTATTCTCGTGGCCTTCAATCCTACCATCAGCACTATTTTTCTAACTAAGAACATTTCTAGTACTTCTCTCAGCTGATTGATAATGGGTGGATTCATTGACTATAACCTTGGGAGTGAATGGGGAAATAACCTCTCCTTCTTCATTAGATTACCTTTCCCTTTATTAATAATAAAATCCTTACCTGACTCTTTTAGGAGAATTAGAGACTTTCTTTTCTTAAAAAACTTGGTGATATTGATTTGAATCATTAAATCTTGTTTATCATGACATTATACACTTCTTATTACTTCTTCATTCTTCTAGTCCTGGCTTTCCTAAGCTAACCTTTGATCCAAATTTGTATCTTTAATTGGAACTTCCTTCTTTTTAAAAGCTTAGATAACCCATTATTTGGTGGTCTCTTTTTGAATTTCTTCCTTCCTTTTGTCAATCTTGATGAAGTTTCCTCTATGTTCCTTCTTATTATTTTCTTCTTTGTATAAACACTCATCTTCTACATGGCCTCTTCGTTGACACTTTAAATAGTATTTAGGGATCTCTTCATAATGAAAATATTTCCAAAACCCCTTCTCAGTATCCTTGTTTGCAATCCAAATCCTTTTAGGTAAAGTCTTCTTTAGATCAACTTCATTGCAAAACCTAGCCAAGCCTGGTCTTTTAAACGACGATGTTGTTGAATCCATTTTAAGAGGTATACCAATTGTTGAACAGATAGAGAGCATGCTTTTTTTATTGTAGAGGTGGATGGGAATAAGTAGCAAATTAACCTAAATATGATTTATTTAAGATTCAGAAGGTGGGTGAAAATCATTTGTCCATTTTAAAACTCACATTGGGAATCCCTGAATATACCATGTTGAACGAAGAAAATCTCTATGAAAATCTTCTTCAAGAAATAATGTAATCAACACATGTTTTTGATCAATCAAACCAATGTTAAATGCAACTTTTAATCCCATTGTTGTAAACATTTTCTTTATAGCTTCGATTGGGGGTCTTCCATACATGAATTGGCCAACAAGAGAGAATTTAAAGGTTCAGATATTTTATCTAGATAAGAATTTTCAAGAAAAAATGCTGGTTCACCTTTATAAATACTTATCTCATGCAACGTAGGGTTTGCATGGGAAACTTTGCCAACCACTTCAACAAAGGAATTGGAGAGAGTAGAAATTGAGGATTACATGGGGATTGAGGTGTACTTTTGGGAGGATCGGGAGGGTTTGTTTCTACCTCCACGAGGGAGGTGGAAGGTAGCGCCATCATGTAACCCTAGAGCAGTTGGGGTGGGGTGGGGGGGGGGGGAGAGAGAGACACACACACACAGAGAGAGAGAGAGAGAGAGAACCCTCCTATCGATATTAGTGTAACTCTTCTTCCTATCCTAAGCTATATGTATGTATTCTCGAATGAGTTCAATCTTGGCAGTGGTGTCCTGAATCATCTCCGATCCTAATAGCTTGTTGTCCCTTACCTCTAACTAACAAGTGGGCTAACGACTAGGCTATCCATATAATGACTCAAATGGTGTCATGCCGATGAAGAACTGGTATGAGATGTTATAAGCAAACTCCACTAATGGAAGGTATTTCACCTAACCTCCATTGAAATTGAGTATACACATCCTGAGCATGTCCTCTAATATCTAATTAATATGCTCAGTCTATCCATCTGTCTGCGAATAAGATGTCATACTAAACTGTAAATCAGTGCCCATCGCCTCCAAAAAGCCATGCCAAAAGTGATACAAAAAAATCTTATCCCTATAAAATATGATATAATCGGGACCTCATGTAACCTCACTATCTCAGCAGTAAATAGCTAGGCGTACTATTTATTTTCAAAGTTTTTATGAACTGGTAGGAAGTCGACCTCAATAGTCAGGTGATCAACAATAACCCAGATGGAACCATGACCCTTTTGAGACGTCGATAACCCATTGATGAAATCCATCGAGATTCTCTTCTATTTCCTAATTGTAAGTTCCAACGACTGCAACATCCATGTTAGTCTCTGGTAGTCTATCTTCACTAATTGGTATGTAGTGCACTTCGAGCCAATATCTACTATTTCCCACTTTATCCCCGACCACTAGTACTGTTTATGCATATCTTGGTACATCTTATCCCCACAGGGATGTAAACCGAACCTCAACACTTGAGACTCGATTATCACTTCATGTCTAAAATCCTAATACTCCGAAAGAATAAGTCTCCCATTGATGCATAAGCCTCCCTGTGAACTAATTGAGTAAGACTCTGACCCATCCACTAATAACTAATGCACCTTATCCTGGCAGAATTGACCCTCGACCTATTTTTTCACCACCTGCATAATGATCTCGAGAATGATAGATAATACTGATATACATGCTCTAGTAACCTGGTCATAATGCAGAAGGTCATCCCACTTTGTCTTCCACACCTCCATTATCTCCCCCGTAGGTTGTCGGCTCAACGCGTCGCCCACCAAGTTAGCTTTCTTAGGATGATATTGAATATTTAGACTAATAATCCTTCATAAACTCCAATCATCTCTATCGCTGCATATTAAGATCCATCTTTGTGAATAAATACTGTAGCAACTTGTGCTCCTTAAATATACTTAATCGATCACCCAAAAGGTAGTGCCTTAAAATTCTCAATGTGAACACGACCACTGCTAGTCTTAGGTCATGTGTTGGGTAATTTATCTCATGTGGATTAAACTTGTGAGAAGCATAAGTTATAACCTGAACCTGCTGCTGACGTACAACCCCAAGTCCCTATAAGGATGCATTGGAGAGAACACTATACTCCACTCCTCATCTAGGCAGTGTAAGTATGGGTGCCGGAGTCAATTTCTCCTTTAGCTCATCAAAATCTAGCTGATAATAGTCATCCTAAACAAATGGTGCCCCCTTGCGAGTCTCATTTTCTAATTAATTCGTGATCTTCTAAAATCCCTCGATAAAGAAGCGATAATACCCAACCAACCCCAAAAATCTCCAAACCTTTGTCGGTGTCATGGTGTGTCCCCACTCCCTCACTGCTGATACCTTACTCGGATCCACATATATCCTACTATCCGATACAATATGGCCTAGAAATTGTATCTCCCTCAGAAAAAATCTGCACTTTTCCAACTTGGCGCATAGTTGGTGGTCCCGTAGTGTCTACAAAACCCTAAGCAAGTGCTTTGTGTGCTCTCTTTATGTTTGAGAATACAAAAAAATTATCTATGAACACTATCACAAACTGGTCAAAAAAGTCTCTGAACACCCTGTTCATGAGATCCATGAACACCGTTAGCGCATTAATTAACCCAAATGGCATCATCCTAAACTCATATGATCCATACCTCATAAGGAATATAGTCTTAGGAACATCCTCCTCCATGATGCACAACTGATGATAACCCGATCTCAGCTCTATCTTCAGGAAGTATATTGCTCCTCTTAACTGGTCGAATAGGTGATCAATTAGAGGGAATGAATACTTATCCATTATCATGACCTTGTACAACTACTTGTATTTAATGCACAGGCGTAGTTACCCATACTTATTATTTACGAATAAAATAGGAGCTCCCCACGGTTATGTACTTTGCCTAATAAAGTCCTATCCCAAGAGCTGCTGAATTTGATCCTTCAATTACTGCATTTTTAATGAGGCCATGCGATACAATACTCATGCAATCATCCTAGTCCAAGGCACTAAGTCAATAACAAACATTATCTCCTAACTGGGTGATAACCTAGGTATTTCCTAAAAACCATATATAACTGGGTGGTAACCTAGTTATTTCCTAAAAAAACATATGCGAACTCCCTCACTATCAGAATCGAATCTAAGGAAATAATGACCTCTTGTGAGGTCTCCTCCACAATATAATAATGATGTGTGGTTGACCCTCCCTAGAGAAGAGGCATCTCCACGAGGAACATCTCATGTCTTGGGATAGAGAACATAATGATCCTACCGAAGCAATACACCATTGCAAGTACCTTGCCAACCAATCCATACCCAAAATAACATCGTACCACAGCATATCCAAAACAAGCAAGTCATCCACTAAACAAAATCTCCCAATGTATATATTTACTACATTACAAATGAAGTGTATAAAGGCTCCACTACCCAGCGGTGAGTATATGCACATAACGATACTGTCGATTGTCTCTAGTAGGCTAGGCATTTGTGAAAATCTGGTGGATATGAATGAGTGGGAGGTTTTTTTATCAAATGACTCCCTACTCATATGCCTATGAATAGAAAACGTACCCTCAATTAGTGGCGGAACCTGTTGGTCATGTGGTACGACTGCATCCTGGACGTTGTAGACACGTCTGTACTATAGCTGCCCCTATGGCTGTGGGGATGGTGGGGTTAATGCTATTGGTGGTAATTATGCCTATTATCCTTATTGGTCACCCTATTAAGGCCCTCTTCCTGGTTGCGAGTCGTACCTCTTTCGACGTCCATCTCTCCAAAAATAAAATAATAACCATCGAAGTCTCCCTACATCTGGCCCTAGTTGCCCTGTTGAGGCAGTCCTGATCATTCACCCTGATGGCCTCGACCCTGCTTGACTCTTTATTATTCCCTTAGCCCTGATTGCCTTAGGGAACATGTTACTGGTGGTGGTGTTGATACTAAGGTCCATGCTGACCCTATCTGAACCCACCACCCTCTAGTCGAAATCCTCCAGACTAAAACCTTTTATACAGATCCCCCTGTCGAGAATTGAGCTCCTGTTGTCTGCCCCCGTGCTATTGTGATTCTCCACCGAAACCATTCTTTTCTTCTCTCCCTACCTAACTAGTATCTCCCGCCATCTTGCTCCCCTTTAGATGAAAGCGTTGTTTTGAAAAGTGAAGTAGTGAGGCATTGTCGACGTCAGAGTAGTTGGTCAATGCCGGGTTACCAAGCAAGTGTTGCATGATCCTCCAAGACATCAACTTCAACATTTTATTATCCTTCATATTCACCTCGTCGGGCATAAAGTTGGCCATATGGGTAAACTCCTCTTCATATTCATCCACCGACCTATCTCCCTGAGTAATATCACAAATTTGTTGTCGCATCTCTGTCTGGATTGCTAATGGAAAATACTTACGATCAAATCTCAACCAAAACTTCGCTATAGTCATAACATCCCTATCCTTTGTCATGTTAATAAACTTCGACCACTGCGGTGCTACATCTACTAGCTTAAAATTAGATAGAATTTGTCTCAGGGTCTCACTGCACTCCACAAGGCGAAGATGGTATGTAGTGTCCTTCTTCTACTTAGTAGTTACCACTACATCCGATATGCCCAGAAACTCTTAGGGGATTCCCTTTCTGAAAGGCCTCCTTCACTCTCTCCCAAGTTGATGGACCCGGGTTAGATTGAATGACTACTAGTTCCACCTGTGACTGAGGTTGGGCCTTGGGAATGTGTTGTGCTATTGCTGTTATCGTGCATTTACTTCCTATGCCACTATATTAGCTAACTCTGTGGATGTGGTGTTCCACTGTAGGGATTCCTCCTCCTCACTCACTCTCGTATGACGAGTTCTATTTGGAGGCATCTGAAATGAGATTAAAATTTGTATAAGTTCACAGTCAAATACAAAATAATAACAGAAGAATGTAAGCACAAAAATGCATAAGTATGAATAAAATATTCCTAAAATAGGGCTCTATATCAAAGAACGCTACGGTAAAATAGTAGTAAGCCACATTGATCTTAAAAGAATCTAGAACCTATTGCTCTGATACCATCTGTGTCACCCCGCTTATTAAAATAATGGGTGGCAATTCCTATACCAAAATAAAATGGAAGTCTCGTATGGCTCATTCTTAGCATTACTGTCGAAACCTCATTAATTTTTAACCACCTAATTAATTTAACAAGTCGTATCAATTTTATTTTCCATTAACATACAAAAATATTAACCCATCCACCATAATTCTATACGCATTAACTAATATAAATGAAATCACAATATATAGTCTGAAGCTAAGATAAATAAATAAAGTCCCCAAATAAACCATCGGGTAAAAACACAATACATCCAATCCAACTGACTGAAATAATTGAAAATTCATAAGTCCGAATAAAACAAATAACATGCCCAACCAACAATTTAAATAGGGAATCTAATCTATAAAATGAAGAGGTTATTCTGAATCATGTAAGCCTCCACATTAGCTGCAACTACATGCCCCTAAAAAGAATAATAATCCTTAGCATCTCTTTGGATGGACACCTAAAAGTTGTTGAAAATATTTAATACGGGTCACAGCCCGAATCCTTTGAAAAATATTTAGCAAGTTCATAAGTTTCACTATTGAAACTGTAAAGATTTTTCCATATTTAAAGTGGTAGCGCCCTCACATGAGATAATCCTCCCCCTTATTTAATGTGTGAACCTATGTATGCTCTTAACTCTCCTAGTTATGTTATCCCGCCTAATTAGTGTCATCACTAATTTCAATGTAACGTATAACCCTACCTTGAGTATAGTTTATCACTGGTTTATTAATTATCTTACTTATATGCTTAATTAAGTAACAATTATCTCATTATTATTCATTCTCATAATCTTACTACGGTTATTAATAATATTCACAATTAATGTCTTATGCATGTAAATAAGTATCTACCTCTTCCTATACGTATAATCGAAACACATCAAATACATATAAGCACATATATTACTCATTGTATGTATGTAACAACTATCCTTCCGAGCTTTACCTTGCTGGATAAGAAATCGCAACATGCTATCAAGCTCCAAGGAGTCCACCATAACCTGGTCAACCGGGTCGGAATCTCACCACCAAATAAAAAAAAACGTAATGAAAATTGAGAGGTGATCATGACCTTAACTCCATAGTCATAACTATACCACGTCATTCTACGGGGCTCCAACCCTATACAGTGTGGGCATGCACACTCCTATGACCTAGGGTAAACAGTACTACCTATACTGAGATTCACCAGAGTGACCTCCTACGGCGCGCAACCTCCACCGATAGCATATCCTCTTAGATGGATATGTTCCACGTAGGTTTCATACACGTAGATATTATTACTCATATATATACATATTGTCCCTATACTCGTATATATATTTACCAAGTTCGGTTAATCCGTTCCTTACACCAAAAGCACTAGCCTATAAGTCTCAAGTTTGTTCCCGACTCTGAAGTATTTATTATTAACTAGTTAAATTAAATCTCGTTTCATAACCTTTAAGAAATACCCTGACCTTACCAACCATCCCGTAAATAATAATAATAATACTCCCCGAATTCTTCTATTCTAAATTCGTACTTTATACCTTAATTCGGGTCTAATCTCCCATACCAGAGGTCGTATAAATATTTATAAAATTTTCAGAAGTCCTACAACATAACTACGGACCTTCTACAATTTACAATTTCTAAAAGACCCTCGAATCACATTAAAAGACCTGGTTGTCCCTCATAGAAGGTCTGAATCGGTTCAGGTTCATAGCCGAATCGATTCGTCGTCTAATCAACTTGCCTATGAAGGCCGAATCAATTCGATTCTAGGTAGGAGCCATGTTCTTGAACTAAATTGACAATCACAATAATATTTTTAGTCTCCCAAGGGTTCTATACATAAATATAATCTAAAACCATCCTAAGATTCATAAATCTCATAATCATCATGAAAATTTCATCAATTCAACATATTCAATGATTTCACCCCAATTTCAGATGTCTTCCTCTTTTAATTACTTCTCTAATTGGATTAATTCCCTAAATAATTTTTTACACAAATTAGATTATCATAAGTATTGAATCCTACAGAAATCACGATTATTTTAACAAAAATCAAGATTATTTTCATCATATAATTCATATATAATATGCTCCTAATCCCCGTTTTATATGTGAATCCCCATCCCAAAATTGGTTTTACTCTACCAATTTTCATATGATCCAAACAATTCAAAATCAAGAAGCAAGTTATAAACTTTCCTTGAATGGTGATTGAATATTAGTCTCATCCTTATTGTAGCGTTGAATCCAGTCAAGAAGTTGGCCTCCAAATGAATCCCCATTTAGTAATTTTTTTCTGACCTTTCTTGTGTTTTTCTTTCCTCTTTTCTCACCAAAAGACTCTTAAAGGATTATATTGTGTAAAGTGGCTGCCTCATAATCTTAATCTATTATTTAAACCTCTTAGTCTCGAATATAGGTAAACCCCCTGATGAAAAATGGTTTAAATGCCCCCGAATGGGTCCCGACTAGTCTAAAAATCCCCCGAGACCCAATCACTACCCCCGAGCACTTAATTTTGACCCATTTCGGATCAACTGCCCACTCAAAATCACCATCTGAGTCACCAAACCTAAATATCGTATCTCAATATAAACATAACCTACACGTATGTTGTGACACCCCGACCAATTAAATATCGGGTGATCAGTCCTCTACCAATTTAAAATAGGATATTCAGTTGGTTCTTTCTCAACATAACTGTCAAAAACAATTAAACCATATTAATCACCTAATATAAAATTAAGCTAGGAGTTAAAACATTTTCAATTTGTAAAACCAAGTAAATCCATTTTCCCTTTTTAACAAAACCATTTCAATAAAACATTCCAAGTATAAATTATAAACCATTCACCATACATAGGAATATAATAAGTACTGAACAAGAATTAAATACGGAATTAAATAAGACAGGGTAAAACTTCCCAGTTCAAATCTCCAAACCATAAAATAAAATAAATACAATATCTCAGATAAAAGACTAGAAGTGGGTGACACATGCCCTAAATAGGAAGTCTAAAGGAAAACTGAATGGAAATGATATATGTGTCTACTACAAGGACCTACAGCTTCCACAATAGCTGTAGAACGTCTGACAATCCAATCTGTAATTCTGGTACCCCTGCGGCTGAGCACCTGGTATAATATATATATATATATATATATATATATATATATATATATATATATATATATAGAGAGAGAGAGAGAGAGAGAGAGAGAGAGAGAGAGAGAGAGAGAAAGAGAAAAGAGATGCAATATACAGGTCAGGGCCCGAGGTTTAAAAATGATTTAGCAAGTATTTAAAGCTGGTTCCTGAAACAAGTCTTATATGCATGTTAGTTATCGAACTCTCACATGAGCTTCTCACATCTCATTTATTGTGCACACCTAACGTACATCTAATTTTCCCCGTGGTTATACCACCCAGTCTAACTAGTCTAAAGTCGTTCTGATAGTATCTATACCCACTAGTATTACACCCGTATCACCCATACAACAGGCTTTCAAACTAGCCTATGTCGAACAACTAATTAACATGTTTTCTTGTTTTCATAATAAATCTATTATACTCTTTAATATATATTTTATATATCAACATTTTCATCTTTATTAACCATACATAGTAGAATGATTCACAAGTCTATGTATATATACATATAGTCACACACACACACACACACACACACACACACACACACACACATATATATATATATATATATATATATATATATATATATATATATATATATATATATATATATATATATATATATATATATATATATATATATATATAATACTACACCCACGGGCTAAGACCCATTAGCGCACCTAACCATAATAATACTGTACCCCTGAGTTACCACCCATTAGTGCACTTATAATATTACTCTTGTACCCCCGGGTTATCACCCATTAGTACACTTATAACATTACTCTTGTACCCCCGAGTTATCACCCATTAGTACACTTACAATAATATTCTTATACCCCCAGGTTATCACCCATTAGTACACTTAATAGTAAGATTCTTGCACCCCCGGGTTATCACCCATTAATGCTCTTAATAATAATATCACATAATAGGCATACACACATCCTATTAAAATTTATAGGTATTTCTCCAACCTACATATATACGTCTCATACGTATTTTAACCTCAACACTACGTATAGTACAAATATTTAGATCACTATCTCTCTCGTAATCTCCAAGGTACATTCTCTCTATGTCGAAAGAAGTAAACTATTTATTCTCACATACTTTCCCAAAATTCTGGCTTGTTTAAGTTTACTATCGGGCAGCTTCTCTCACTCCATTAAATCGGTAAACTCAAAATTCAGACTCTAAGAAAATTCCCAGAAACCCACCCTGTAGCTCGAACAAGATGGCAATGTCGTTTGAACGACTACCACGTGTCGCTCGAGCGACTTCCACGAGATACCAATCTCGTTTGAACCACTTCGTGCGAGACCTACTGTTTCGTCTTCTTCACCAGATATCAGCATTTTCTATCATTTTTTAACCTA
The DNA here is from genome assembly GCA_949130495.1 of Sambucus nigra. NCBI lineage: Eukaryota > Viridiplantae > Streptophyta > Magnoliopsida > Dipsacales > Adoxaceae > Sambucus > Sambucus nigra. The sequence goes on from OX422220.1 coordinate 148,902,313, forward strand.
AAAACTCTAAGGTTCAACACCCAACGCCTCTTCATCAATACCCATCAACACATAACAGATTATAAATCATTCTTAACATCCTAGGATCATTAATTCGTCATTAATCATTGTAATTATGTACAATCCCCAAATTAATTCGCATGAACCCTAGTTTTGAAAATTTCAATTAAAGAACCTCATCAGCCCAGATTCTTTCATCATTATATGATTCAATTTCGTAATTAATCCTCTACATACATGAAGGAATATTAACAGCTAATTAACCCAGACTCTAATCATCATTTAGTCCTCAAATTTTCACCCAATTAACATATAAATCATGATGAATATCACATACTCTAACATAAGTATGATTGTTACTAAAAGAAAGCAAGTAATAAACACTTGCCTTAAGTCTAAGGTCTTGATCCTTTGGTGATGTTTGTATAGACGCATTCCTCTCTTCTCGATCTACGCGTTGGTGATCACGGTTGTACAATGTAGTGTTAATTTTGCCTTCCTTTAGAAATTGGTTCTCCCTCACACCCTCTGTGGCCGTTCTTTACTTTCTGTGTCTCTCAACCCTAATTGAATTTCCTTGGCTAATAAAATAACTCCCAATTTTTGTCCATTAATTAAACCCAAAAATACAATTTACCATAATGCCCTCTCGGGGTGCTGGTTATGCCTAAAATTGTCCCGGGACCCAAACTAAACACCCGGGTATACTATTCTGACTATCTCGACCCTTCCAAACTCAACGGCACACTCAAAATAACCATACGAGTTACCAAAAACAATTTCTCTTTTTATCCCAATCAATTAGTCTCGACAAGACTGACACGCGCGTCAGATTTAATTTACCAAACTGTCGTATTATTCACTCTCGACAATTTATCAAAGTATATAATTCCATATTACATATCACACAGTAATATTAAATCAATAAGTATTAACCCTTGGCATGCTAGTTAATATTTATTTTTAAATCCGGATTAATTAACAATTAAATTCTCACATTTTAATTCAATTAATCCCACTATAATAATTAATCTCATTATTATTTAAATCCTAAAAAGTATGGGGTATTACATACTTCCCCCCTAATAATTGAATTTTGTCCCGAAATTAGGAAAATAAGGCATACCTGGTACGAATAACTCTGGGTATTTCTCACGCATATCCGCCTCACGCTCCCAGGTAGACTCCTCCACATTATGATGTTTCCACTGCACCCGAACAAGTGGAACTATCTTTGAACTCAGCCTCATCTCACTATAATCCAGGATATCCACCGGTCTATCCTTATATGAACTATCGGGTTGTAACTCAATCTCCTCAATCGCGATGTGAGTGTGTGCCAACTCATCTCGAGGATATCGCCTCAGTGACGAGATGTGGAACACGTCATGGATACGATGCAAGTGTTCCAGTAACCCAAGCCTATATGCCACTGGTCCAATTCTCTCGATAATAGGAAATAGTCCTACATATCTCGGAGACAATTTCCCTTTTTTCCCAAATCTCATTACCCCCTTCATATGGGATACCCTCAACAAAACTTGGTCCCCTATGGAGAACTCTCTGAAGAACCGCTTAGCATAGGCGTAGCTTTGTTGTCTATCATGCGCTACCTGTATGTAACCCCGAATCATCTCGATCCTGTTCGATGTGTCTTGAATGACTTCTGGTTCAAGTAGTTTGTTGTCCCCCACCTCTAGCCAACAAGTCAAAGAACGACAAGGTCTACCATACAATGCCTCGAACGGGGCCATGCTAATCGTAAACTGATAGGAGTTATTATAAGCAAACTCCACCAGTGGAAGGTACTGCTCCCAACCTCCACCAAAATCAAGGACACACATGCGCAACATATCCTCGAGCATCTGGTTAGTGCGCTCAGTCTGACCATCGATCTGCGGGTGATACGCCATACTCAATTACAACTCGGTCCCCATAGCCTCCTGGAAACTTTCCCAAAAATGAGACACAAAAGTCTTATCTCTGTCTGGCACGATATCAAGGGGTACACCATGTAACCTCACTATCTCTGCAATAAATAGTTAGGCATATTGTCCTGCCGTATAGTCTGTCCTGGCTGCCAAAAAGTGGGCCACTTTTATCAACCGATCCACAATAACCCATATAGAATCATGCCCCCTCGGCGAAGTGGGAAACCCGTTAATAAAATCCATGGAAATGCCTTCCCATTTCCACTTAGGGATATCCAACGGCTGAAGTAAAACTGGTGGTCCACTTTCACTAGTTGACAAGTGGTACACTTGGAGACGAACTCCGCGATGTCTCTCTTCATCCTGCTCCACCAATACTGTCCTCTCATATCTTGGTAAATTTTATCTCCACCGAGGTGTACCATAAATCGTGACCCATGAGACTCTATCATTACTGCATGTCGAAGGTCCTCCCCCTCTAGAACCACGAGTCTCCCATTAAAGCGCAAATCGCCCTCGAAGCTTACTAAATAAGACTCGGCTCCATGAGGTAAAATTTTTCCTAATCCAATTTTATCAGAACGAATCAGCTGCCTGTGCCTGTACTACTCTCGTAATAATCTGAGGCATAACTGTCATTGCAGACATAAATGATCGGGCCACGGCATCCTGGTGTCCCAATTCTTTCCATTTCTCTTTCCACACCTCGGCCCTCTCGTCTACTGGTCTACGGCTTAATGCATCAGCAACTAAATTAGCCTTCCCCGGGTGATAGTGGATCTCAAACTGGTAATCTTTTACGAACTCAAGCCACCGGCGTTGACGAATATTCAAATCTTTCTATATGAACAAGTACTGCAGTGACGTGTGGTCTGTAAATAGGCAAAACTGTTCCCCCAATAAATAATGCCGCCAAATTTGAAGCGCAAACACGACTTCTACCATCTCTAAGTTGTCGGTGGGGTAATTCTTCTCATTAGTCTTAAGCTTTCGGGAAGCAAAAGATATAGCCCTTGTAAGGATGCATCAGTATAAACCAAGTACTCTACCCCTACCCTAGGAAGTGCTAGTACGGGTGTTGAGGTCAGCTTATCCTTCAGCTCATCGAACGCCAACTGACATGCATCATCCTAAATAAACGGAACACCCTTACGAGTTAGATTTGTCATTGGACCCGTAATCTTCGAGAATCCCTGAATAAATCGTATATAGTAACCGATCAATCCTAGAAAACTCCGCACCTCCGTCGATGTTGTGGGTTGTCCCCACTCCCTCACCGCTGACACCTTACTAGGATCCATAGATATCCCTCTCTATGATACAATGTGTCCCAAAAATTGTACCTCTCACTATCAAAATTCACACTTCTCATATTTGGCATACAACACATGTTCTCAAAAGGTCTGCAGAACCATACGTAAGTGCTCGGCATGCTCCTCTCGGTGAGGAAATAAATCAGGATGTCATCTATGAAGACAATGACAAACTGATCTAAGAACTCTCTGAATACTCTGTTCATCAAGTCCATAGATACTGCTGGGGTGTTGGTTAGACCAAATGGCATAACCCTGAATTCATACGACCCATACGTCATCAGAAAAGAAGTCTTAGCCACGTCCTGCTCCCTGATGCGTAGCTGATGATATCCGGATCTCAAGTCTATCATCGAAAAGTGGGATGCTCCTCTCAGCTGGTCAAATAAGTCATCGATGCGAGTTAATAGATACTTATTCTATATCGTGTCTTTATTAAGCTCCCGATAATCAGTATAGAGTCGTAAGGACCCATCCCTCTTCTTTACAAACAGAACTGGGGCACCCCAAGGCGAGGTACTCCTACAGATGAAACCATATCCCAACAACTATTCTATCTGATCTCGTAATTCCCTCATTTCTACCAGAGCCATACGATAAGGTGCACGTGCTATCGGACGAGTGGTCGATGTCAAGTCAATCACAAACTCGATATCCCTACTCGAAGGCAACTCCGATGTATCCTGAAATACATCAACAAACTCGCAGATGACCGAAATTGAATCAAGTGGAACCACTACTGTAGAGATCTCATCCTCTATATAAAATAAGTGGGTGGACGACCCTTCCTCAGAACGAGGCATTGCCACTAAGAACATCTCCTGGCCCGAAATGGCGAACACGATACTCCTACTGAAGCAATCAATCATGGCCCTATACTCGACTAGCCAATCCATGCCAATAATGGCGTCGTACTCAGACATATCTAACACTAGCATATCATCCGGTAAAATCAAACCGCCCATCTCTATGCTTACTCCCCGACATATGAAGAAAATCATCGATCCACTACCTAATGGTGAGTTTACACATATCACTGTACTCTCTGGCGTGCCTAAAAACCTAGTGACCCGTACAAAGCTACTGGATATAAAGAAGTGTGATGCCCCCTTGTCAAATAAGATAAGACCCAAAGTACCATGGATAGAAAACTTTCCCTTCACTGCGGGTGGTGCATGCGGAACTACGGCCTAGTGGACGTTATAGACACGTCCGTACTGCAACTGCCCCTGCTGCATCGGAGCTGTGGGCAAAGCTAGAACTGGAGCTGGTGCTTGTAGGGTCGTAGGAAAAATGAATCTATGGGGCTCCTGGCGAGCACCCTGCTATCGAGGAACTCTATCCTTATCGGGGCAATCATGTTTCTTGTGTCCAGTCTTGCCACAAGTATAACATTTCCCAATGAAGTTTCCTCCCCTCTGTCCCTGATAGCCTCGCCCCTGCTGGCCGTTACCACCCATACCTTCGCCATGATGGCCCTGCTGTTGGCCCTACTGCTGGCCCTACTTCCAACCCCTATGACCATGCTTGAAACCTCCAGAACGAAACCTCTTCGCAGACTCCCCCTACTGGGAACCCTGCCTCTGAATCTGCTCAACTGGTGCCCCACTGGAACTACCTCCCCCTATCTTGCCCAACTGGCTGGGTTCTCCCCCTCGCTTGCTTCCCTTAGCATGGAAGCGGTTGTCCTGACAATGCAATAAGTCATCATTCAGAACGTCTGTATATGAGTGTAGGGAAAGGTTAACCAATAGATGCTAGCGTATCATCCACGTCAAGCCATCCATGAACATCTGAATGCGCTTCTCCTCAGTAGGCACCTCATCCGGTACCATGTTTGCCAATCGCGTGAATTCCTCCTCGTATTTCGCAACTGTTCTCCCTTCCTGGGTGAGGTCTAAATTTTTTTTCCTTATCTCAGTCTTGACGGGGAAAGGAAAGTACTTACGGTCGAACCGCACCTAGAAATCACTCATCGACATCAAATCTCGCTCCTCGGTAGTGGTACTGGACTCCCACCACTGTAAGGCTGCCCCTCTCACCTTAAAGGTAGCCAAAACTTGCCTCCAAACCTCAGTACACTCATACATGCGAAGGTGTCATTGTATGTCCTTCTTCCACTGACTAGCAATAACCACATCCGAATTGTCCATAAACTCTGGGGGACATGCCCTCTGAAAGGACTCTCTCACTCTTTCCCATGCAGCGGGAAACGGATGCACTGGAACTGGTGCTACTTCCTGAACCTGGGGTGGGGCCTGTTGTACCACCGCTAAGGATGCATTCACCGCTTGTGCTTCTATCGCGGCTGCTCTGGCTCGGCCTATCTGTCTCTTGGTGCACATCGAGGAGGCATCTGAGATGAGAAAGAATTTTATTAGTCCACAGCTATTACTAAATCTCAAATAGATGAAGACGTAATTGCATAAATAAGATCACAACAGTCCTAAAGATTGGGCTCAATATCAAAGGACCCAAAGCTAAAAACATAGTAAGCCGTACAGATCCTAAAGAACTCTGGAGCCTGATGCTCTGATACCATCTGTGACACCCCACCCAATTAAATATAGGTTGATCAATCCTCTACTAATTTAAAACAAGATATTCAGTTTGTTCATTCTTAGCATCACTATCGAAAATAATTAAACCATATTAATCACCTAATATAAAATTAAGCTAGGTGGCAAAACATTTCTAATTTGTAAAACCAAGTAAATATATTCCATTTAACTAAAACATTCCAAGTATAAATTATAAACCATTCACTATACATAGGAATATAATAAGAACTGAACAAGAATTAAATAAGACAGGGTGAAACTTCCCAGTTCAAAACTCCAAACCATAAAATAAACTAAATAAAATATCTCATATAAAAGACTAGAAGTGGGCGACACATGCCCTAAATAGGAAGTCTAAAGGAAACTGAATGGAAAGGATAGATGCGTCTACTGCAAGGACCTATAGCTTCCACAATAGTTGTAGCACGTCTGACAGTTCAATCTCTAATTCAAGTACCCCTGTGGCTGAGCACCTGGTATAATATATATACAGCAAAAGAGAGAAGATATGCAATAAATGGGCCAGGGCCCGAGTTTAAAAAATGATTTAGCAAGTATTTAAATTTGGTTCTGAAGACAAGTCTTATACGCATGTTAGTTATCGAACTCTCACTTGAGTTTCTCACCTCTCATCTATTGTGCACACCTAACATACATCTAATTTTTCACCTGGTTATACCATCCAGTCTAACTAGTCTGAAGTCGTTCTGATAGTATCTATACCCACTAGTATTACACCCGTATCGCCCATACAATACGCTTTCAAATTAGCTGATGTCGAACAACTAATTAACATGTTTTCTTGTTTTCATAATAAATCTATTGTACTCTGTAAGATTTATTTTATATATCAATATCTTCATCTCTACTAACAATACACAGTAGAATGCTTCACAAGTCTATGTATATATACATATAGTCACATCTTCCCCCCCCCCTCTCTCTCTCTCTCTCTCTCTCTCTCTCTCTCTCTCTCTCTCTTTATATATATATATATATTCTAATACTGCACCCCCGGGCTAAGACCCATTAGCGTACCTAATCATAATAATAATGCACCCCCGAGTTACCACTCATTACTTCACTTATAATATTACTCTTGTACCCTCGGGTTATCAGCAATTAGTATACTTATAACATTACACTTGTACCCCCGGTTTATCACCCATTAGTGCACTTATAATAATATTCTTATACCCCCGGGTTATCACCCATTATTACAATATATAGTAAGATTCTTGCAATCCCGGGTTATCACTCATTAGTGCTCTTAACAATAATATCACATAATAGGCATACACACATCCTATTAAAATTTATAGGTATCTCTCCAACCTACATATATACTTCTCATACGTATTTTAACCTCAACACTACGTATAGTATAAATATTTAGATTAATATATCTCTCGTAATCTCTAGGGTACATTCTCTCTATACCGAAATAAGTAAAGTATTTATTCTCACATACTTTCCCGAAATTCTGGATTGTTTACTATCGGGCAGTTTTTCTCACTCCAATAAATCGGTAAAATCAAAATTCTAACTCTATGAAAATTCCCAGAAACTCACCCTGTCACTCAAACGAGATGGCAATGTCATTTGAACGACTGCCACGTGTCGCTCGAGTGACTTCGCGCGAGGTACCAATCTCGTTTGAACCACTTGGCACGACTTCGCGCGAGACCTACTGTTTCGTCTTCTTAACCAGATTTCAGTGTTTTCTACTATTTTTTAACCTAAAAACCTCTATGATTCAACACCCAATGCCTCATCATTAATACCCATCAACACATAACATATTATAAATCATTCCTGACACCCTAGGATCATTAATTCGTCATTAGTCATTGTAATTATGAACAATCCCCAAATTAATTCACATGAACTCTAGTTTCCAAAATTTCAATTAAAGAACCTAATCAGCCCAGATTCGTTTATCAATATATGATTCAATTTCGCAATTAATCCTCCACATACATGAAGGAATATTAACAACTAATTAACCCAACCTCTAATCATCATTTAGTCCTCAAATTTTCACCCAATTGACATGTAAATCATGATGAATCTCACCTACTCTAATATGAGTATGATTATTGCTAAAGGAAAGCAAGTAATAAACACTTGCCTTATGTCGAAGTTCTGAATCCTTTGGTGATGTTGATATAGACGCGTTCCTCTCTTCTCGATCTACACGTTGGTGGTCACGGTTGTACAAGGTAGTGTTAATTTGGCCTTCCCTCTTGAAAATTGGTTCTCCCTCACACCCTCTGTGGCCATTCTTTACTTTTTGAATTTCCTTGTTTGATAAAATAACTCTCAATTTTCGTCCATTAATTAAACCCAAAAATACAATTTACCATAATGCCCTCTCGGGGCGCCGATTAGGCCTAAAATTTTCCCGGGACCCAAACTAAACACCTGAGTATCCTATTCTGACTATCTCGACCCTTTCGGACTCAGTGGCGCACGCAAAATAACTATACGAGTTATCAAAAATAATTTCTCTTTTTATCTCAATCAATTAGTCTCGACACGACTCACATGCGCGTGAGACTTAATTTACCAAGCTGTCGTATTATTCACTCTGGACAATTTATCAAAGTGTATAATTCCATATTACATATCACACAGTAATATTAAATAAATAAGTATTAACCCATGGCATGCTTGTTAATATTTATTTTTAAATCCGGACTAATGAACAATTGAATTCTCACATTTTAATTCAATTAATCCCACTATAATAATTAATCTCATAATTATTTAAATCCTCAAAAATATGGGGTATTACATATGTCTAAGTGGAGATACCGTCAATCCCCCTCATTACTACCCACTACGACATACTAACAATTTACCGAATTTAATTTAATTAATCAAACTTATTAAATTTTACTTCCACATAAATATTAATTTTATTCTCACTAATTAAAATTTATTCAATATGAAATCTTGTTACAAGCACACGTGTAATTAAAATGCTAAAATGAATTATTCCAAAATACGAGGTGTTACAGACTCTCACATCTAATGGGAGCAGTAAGGTAATCATTAGTTAGTGTACATTTGGGGTGTGACTTGAATTAAATGAACAGTGAATGAGTAATATAATTACAACTTCTCAAGAGGCTGGCACCCCCTCCCCCTCCTCAAGTGACTATATATGAAACCTAATTTTTCAAAGGGCCTGAAGCCTCCTCGAGTTAAAATATATAAAAATGACTTGTTGAGGTTACTTGATCCTCCTCAACTAACGATTAATGTGAATGACTTCTTGAGGCACCTTAAGTACCCTCAAAAGATGATGTGACTTTCTCGAGTAACCTTAAGTTAATCGGGATATTTTGTTCTTTCCTCCCTTATATTAGAATGGTTGGGCACTTACCTTACTCTACATCCTCCAAGTTAAAACTCCCAAAAATCCCACTTGCTATCTTGATCGGCCTCTACGCTCTTCGAACAATACTAACTCAAACTACTGACTCGGCCAAAGTACTATTATTACTACACTGCAATATGAATTACAATTAGTATATGAAATGAACACGTAATCAATATACATTACAGATGTTCTAGGAGCCCTCTACAATTTGCACCTTTTTGTTGGGCCTTGATGACCATGTGGACAGTAAATAATGGGGTCTCATCGTTAACATATGGACCTAGACAAGAGTTGAGATAATGGTGGCCAAGGTGTCTGTAAGGTGAGATTCATCACAGTCACTTGGTTAGAGGTTAATACCTCAGGGTAAACAATTTTGGCCTCTATGGGCTCCTTGAAGTAGCAAGATTGATCCCTTCTTCCTCTCTTCCAAGGCTGCCATGTATCTTTGTAAAAAATACGATATAAAAATTTTATTTTCAAAATCATTTCTAATAAAAAAGAGTTTAATTATATGTTATTGTTTTAAGTATGGGGTTTTGGGGAAAGGTCCTCATAATTCTCAAAGTGTATAAAAATAGGATACTCCGCATAATTTTATAAATTTAGTCCCTGTACTAAAAACACCATGAAAAATGGCGTTGCGCGCGGACCAAAAAATGAACTCCTAACTTTAAAAGGATCACACAAATAAAAGTTGTTGTACCACATAGACTAGATTTATAAACTTGAAAAGCACTGTCCTAAAAGTCCAAATATAAAAAGGAACATGACATATACCTTAATTTTCTATAATAATAATATATATGTGAAGCTCATATATACTTCAGTTGAAAAATATATACATTGTAGTGTCAATTAATTTCAGGTCAAGTGCCACCCGTTATTGTAGTCCTCATATTGAGAAGGATATGCAGTGATGCTGATCTCCTCAAAGAGTTGCTATAGTAGCATAGGTAGTGGAGGACATTAGATATGATCTTCCGCATTTACTTATGTCCTCTTTGAAACCTGTTGCTTTGTTTTTGCAGACATTAGTGTGAAAGAAAACAAAATTAAATTGAGATTCAATGGTCCTACATTCACAATTATTAGCCATCGAATTAGAATAGTTTGTGTCAGTTAAGATATTTGTAGGCGGTGGGGTTTATTCCGACCGACGGGAGTTGATTAGCACATTATTATGGAATCTTAGTTTTTAGAGAAAGAGAGATCATCCACATCAAAGGGCATTTTCATCTGGGGCCAGCAAGGTGGTCTACAAATAATTGTTAGGACCATCAGATCCCTAAATGGATTTCTATATATGGACTTCCCCAACCTTGGCTTTATATTTTACTTTTCATCTATTTTGTCGACACAAGTGAAAGTAGTCCGTTTACCATCAATAAACTATACCCGTCAAGTGGTAGTCTGTTGACGGGTTTGTAATGTTTACACTAGCTTTGCAGTGATATTTGTTCAATTTATATCAGACCATTTATATGCAGTAGTTGGCACTCAGGTGTGTTGAACGTCTGTTCACATGTTCGATGGATGCATATATAACGAAGGACTCAACTCAGCCTTAATTGAAAATAAAAAAGTGTGTATCAATATTTTTTTAATCAATAATCACAATTTATTCATGTATTTAATTATTTATCTATCGTGAAATTAAGAAGTTGTTTTGATGGTAGAATGTAAAAATTTCAAATTGAAAGTAAGAGGCTCATAGTTTATCAATTGCTATTATTTATGAAAAGAAAAAATGAGAAGTTTTATAAAGTACATATCAGTGAATCAAGATGGTTTCACATACCATAGTGATCCAAAGAAATAACTATTGGAATGTCTAGTTAAAACTAATTGTAAATTATAAAACTAACAACTAAAAATTTATTCTTTGCAAACACCCACAAACCAATGAAAAACTTGTGTATAATTATATTTTATACAATTCTTTATGCAAGTTTTGAATACTTCATTCCATATGTATAGAGCATAAACATATGAGACTTAAGTGAACAAGTGAATATGATGATATAACGAAACATATATTTTTTTTTAATGAAACGGCCTTAATTTAAAACATTTCTAAAGAGGGTGTTTAAACCGTCAACAAATGTAACTATTGAAGAAAAAGGGTAATAAGTCTTATGAAAAACAGTTATAAAATCAGTAGCTACAAAGATCATTGTGCATAACTCCAAGTAAAATCTACAATTTTAGACTACTACAAAAAAAAAACTTTTGAAATCAGCCATTCCACTAAAAATATATTAGATTAAAAAAATCTATTACAAACATGAGGCTATCCACTCTCCCTCTTCTCCATCTCCTATCTGTCACCACCACTACCTCACATCTACCATAATATTATTATAAAAGAATTTAAAGCCCATAATAAAAATGTTATTGATAGTGAAAGTTTAACTACAAATTCTCTGCCTGGTAGCAAATTTTAAAATGCGCATTAAATATTGAATAATAAGTTTGTTACAATCTATTTTTACATATGACACACATGTGCATCGTATTTGTAATACATTACATATCAAAGATGTTATTTGTCACAAGTTCAAAATTTAATAAAAATGAAACTCATTACGTCATAATATCAAACGCACGTATTATGACTTTCCATTCAAAATATAGTGGGTCCCTAGAGCTGAAATAAATAATCATAAAAGATTTGTGCAAATCAACAATTGGAAGTTGAGGTCAAAATCATATAGCACAACATATATAATTAATAGATTAAGAACAAAGCATAAGGCTTCATTCACAACCACCCTGAAATTAATAAAGAAATAATAGTAAATAAATATTATGATATTGAAATAAGAAAAAAAACTTAATATATGTTTATTCACATTCACGTGGTATGTGCATTCTTTATCTTGAAAGCTGAATAATGTCTCCTAACACCTTAAAAATTATAAATTACCAATTGATGACGCTACAAAGTAGCCATTTAAATTTATATCATTAGCTTTGGTTCAAGCTCACACAGCAATGTAGATGTATATAACAACACAGTATTGTAAATATAAGAAGGGGATGAGGATAAGAGGAGAGAAACCAAAATTTAAGTGGTTCGGCTATGTCAGCCTACTCCATTGTGGAGGTGAGTGATTTTCCACTGGAAATGAGGCTCTGATGGAGTGAAATACAAAACTCTCAAGCTTTCTCTATCTTTACAATGAATAAGACAAATTTTAGCTAGGGTTTCTAATTTTGGATCCTTTATTTTGGGAATAAATGGGTTTATATAGTGCTTGGGGTGCACAATGCACCCCCAAGCATGCATAGAGTGTGCACTTATTGAGATATCCAATGAGGGGTAGACACTTGTCCTGGATATGGGCATATAATGATAATGCAAATATTCCCCTCACGTTCACTTGTGATTTCGTTACAACTGTGTGGCCACGCGGGATGACTACGCTAGAAACCTTCGTCTCACGTAGATGTGTGTCGCCCTATGAGATCTCGACTTGGATAAGGATCATACTTCAGGTTTTTGAAGCAACTGGTAATTAAAGCATAAGTGTGGTCTCGTCTTTCTTGAGGTGTCAGGACAGGACGAGACTGAGGCATGTCGGCTGCTGGGAGATACCAAGATTAGACGAGACTCATGAAGAGCTATTTAGTTGATTAGTAGGTCTCGACTCATGAGACTAGTCGAAGTCGAGAGTGATGAAACAAGGTAACTGCAGGAGGCACATAGTACTTACCATGGCGATTTGTGTTGTCGTCCTTAACTGATTAGGTCCCAGACCAAAACAAGGTTATACTTGGGTATATCAAGCACCCCTATCCCTTAGCCTTGGATGTAAGTAGAAGGCTAAGGGGAAAAAATGTCTAAGGTTAGAAGTTGATGAGACATCTCTAACTGATGGCTAAGATGTATTTTTAATGTTTGGTCTAAAATAATGACAAGAGCTAAAGTGACACTTGGCATACGTCTTGTGGCTTAGCGTGTTGTCCACGGTTGACGGCTACAGGTTTGTTTTGGAAAATGCACCCTCATGATTGCAATCCTTGGAAGTTAAGCCCCATCATTTCCACTATTTACTATACAGCAAACCATCTCCTCTATTTCTCTCTCCTCTGTTTGGTGGTTTTTCAGCCCATTTTCTAGGCTTCTCTTCATGTATCCTTCATCACCTTCATCTAAGGTATTCCTTCTCCCTTTTTCCCAACATTTTTGTAGCTTTATAGTCATGTTTCGCTACTGTTGTATTATTCGACGACCTCCAAGCTTTTCTGGCACCCCTCTGATGGCTTTAGGATTATTTAGGAGTTAATAGTGGTGGTTCTGGAGCTCAAGCAATGGGTTAGGGTCCCTTTTACTTTTTTTTCTTTCCTTTTTTATTTTTATTTTTGAGTGTTACCAGAGTCACTCCAATCACCTTCTTTAGTGATATCCATTGTTGTGTTCTTGAACTTTTCTTGCCCTAAAACTTTTCAATTACCCTTTTTGATATTTTATTCAAACTTGGTCAAACCACTAAACTTTTTGGATGTTAAGGACCCTTTATGAGTTGATAGACCAATACCCTAACCTTTTGGAGAGAATGTTTAGTGAGATACGAAAGGTTGAGAATGAGGTCGAGGTTAAGAGTAAGGCTGAAGATGACTTTATAATTCCAATTCATCCACTTTCATTAGTTTTCATCCATACTCCCATTGCTTCGGTCAGTGACTCAATGTTTGAGTCCTCGGTGTCTCTTGTGGACATCCTTTCCGTCCCCACTCAGGGCGGGAGTGCAGATTCTTTGTATGAGGCAATGAGATTTCCCTCTCTTGAGGGATTTGAGGAGGTTGGGGCTTCTTCTCAAGCCTAGAGTGAAGACTTTTCTCGTGTCTCGTCCTCCCAATATGCTGAATCATCCAATCGCGCATATAATTATGTGCAAGACCTATCGAATTCTGATGAGGCAAGTGTGGGGGGTTTTATTCCTCCCTGAAGTATTGCTATACCTATCTCGTCTATGACCGGCATTGAATACACCATGGCATGTCAGGAAGAGGGTCTTAATCTCCCAATTGAGGAGAATACGTCTCACGAGGATGATAATCCACTTGACACTAGTTATACCAGACAGTTTCCTAGTAATGGACAAGAGTCAGACTTATTTATATGGAGACACCAGTATGACATTATGTATGATATAATCATGAGGGTGCCTTCTAGCTATGAGAGGGTTTGTGACGACTGAGACAGTGAGGTCACCATCTATGAACAGGTCTTCAAAGTCGTCTTTAGACTTCCCGTTCACCCTAGTATTAGGATTATCCTTTTCGAGTTGGGTTTAGCACCTACCCAATTGTCTGCTAACGCCTGCAGAATTCTCTTCAGTTTTGTACAATTTTAGCACCTCATCCATAATAAAGACCTCGCTGTCTCGATGTTCAGAGGTTCCTATAAAGTTTTGTGCACTAAGGCATATCCTAGATATTACCACTTCACAGCTAGTAATGCTTCCAAGAAAGTCCTGCGTGTCCATTAGACATCAAATCACCACTAGAAGTCAAGAAACTTCTTTGTCTCGGACGCCTATGAGTTCATTGCCAATACTCTCGGTATCTCTTATGCACCGAGGTTGCCCATAAACTGGGTTAAGGCCTCTATATCCGCCAAATATGATCCTGGTCTCAACATAGATGCCAAGGAAAGGTAAATAAAGTTCACCACCTGTCGTACGACAAACTACTTGTGGAGTTTGAAAGATTAACAACTTCCAATTACCTTAAGAAGATGGGTATACGGGTTGGAACATTGTCTATGTTGTATAAGATTTACAAATGAATTCATTTATAACATTGCCCTCTCCTTATTCTTCTTTTACTGATTCAACTTTTTATTTTATGGAGATCGTCCGGAAGGTGTGTGTGATCAACTGTGGGAGATGGCCGCCCCTATTGCTAGGAATTTATTAAGCAAGCTCACCTCCAAGAACGGTAACAAATAGAAAAGGTTGACTATGGATGGTCTCGACCAGACCAAAACGAATCAGAAGAGAAAAGAGCAAACTGAAGGCCACAAAGACCCCCACAAGCACCAAAAAGACCTCTTAGGAGGATTGAAGAGGTCAGGGATAGGTCGACTTCTAACCCAATATCGTCGGATTCAATTGTGGTCGATAGGTTATCCATGTTATCCCCCATTTCAGATTACTTCGTAGGGGATTAGGCTAGGGAGAAATATGTTATCGTCTCTTGGACTCCTGCCTCTGACAAATGGTTCTTGGATTCTTTATAGCCTTAATGCCTTACCAACTACATAGTCCACAGGGCCATGCAGTATCCATTTTTATTTTGATTGATATCTTTAATTTTGACATGTGAAATTTCATACTAACAACTTCCATTTTGTCTTACAATCTCTTTTTTATATTCATAAGTTGAGTGACTGGGTCCAGGCCAAAAAAGCGAAGATTAATAGAGCCGACTCAACTGTTAGAGCTGAGAAGGAGAAGACTGAGAAACTTTTAAAGAAGAAAGATGATTACCACAAAACTCTGGTCTAACAGCTGGAGTAGAAGCATATCACTGACCCTGCTAATAAGGATAAGAAGCACAACCTCTCTAAAGTTGAGGCTGCTAACAAGCATGAGGCCGACCTAAATGCGGAAGTGGAGGAGGCTAAGCGGGAAGCAGTGAAGATCATCAAAGCTTCTGAAGAGTTCATCATTTACTGCCTCCAATATTTGGAGAAGGGATCTCAAACCTCCCTTAGGTGGGCAATGATGCAATTTCCTGAAGTCTCGGCCCTGGACGATAGGCTACAAGCCTTTAACTTTATAGACCCCCTAGTGGGGACAACCTTGAATATGGTTAAGGATGAACTCATGGTTGCGTAGGCTTCTATAACTGAGATGATGATAAATAACAATAGCATCAATGAGGAGGAACCCCAGATTCGATCGGAGGTTGATGAGACCAATATCGTCCAGATAGATAACCATGCTTGATGTCGTCTTATTTTGTTAATCCTACATGGCGATCGTATGTGGCCTTCATGCTCTTCCTCTTGTAATCAAAATTATTAAGTGTAGTTTTATCTTGTAAGATTATCGTCTCTTCTTAAGCAATATTTTTGTTTGTAAATCTAAAGTTTGATTTTTTAACAATACAATATCTGTAACGTTGTCTTAACTGCTCATATCTTCAATTTTGTTATGCAATGAATAAATGCATCCATCATTTTTCGAACTCTTCTTATTATGATGTTTTGTATGTCTTCCTTGAGTTTGCTTTACTATTAACAACCTTGCAATATTTTGATTAGAGATATATTCTCTCCCTTTGCCGAGAAATAATTCAACCACCTTTACTATTTTTCAAACAAGAGACCATTAAAAGCATGATATCTATCTCAAGTTTACTCCTGTACTTAGCCGAGAGATAATTAATCAACTTAATGGTTTTCAAATTAGAGACCACCAATTCAATGATGTTTATCTTAAGTTTACTCTCCTCCATAGTTGGGAGATAAATAACTAACTTAATGATTTTTAAATTAGAAACCACCAATTGAATGATGTTTATCTCAATTAAGTCCCCACTCATCTTTTTTAGGGTGTATGGATCTTTTCATCCCTTCATATACTCTAGCCTAAGCTAAGGGAGACATATACTTAA
The DNA here is from genome assembly GCA_949130495.1 of Sambucus nigra. NCBI lineage: Eukaryota > Viridiplantae > Streptophyta > Magnoliopsida > Dipsacales > Adoxaceae > Sambucus > Sambucus nigra. The sequence continues at coordinate 148,919,138 of OX422220.1, forward strand.
TGCCATACAAAATTTGTGTTTCACTACAATAGTACCATTATCATTGTGTTTCCCCCTCTCTATGTTATTGATAATCCATGGGCGAGATGAGTCCCTCATGGCTTATCATATCACCGAGAGTGAGTGAATGCTAATCCACTATATGAATGTTATTTTTTAGCTTAGGACAATTTGAACAATGCACTACAATTTATACAAGAATAATATGAGTGAACACTATTTTCATTCATAACTTTAAATTTTCAACTACAAAGAAGATTACATGAAATCAACTGTATACATAAATCTTTTCAAGTGGTCGGCGTTCCATGGATTGGAGAATGACTCTCCCTATAAATTTTCTAACCGATACATACCTTGAACGACCTCTTCAGTAACCCTATAGGGGCCCTGACAATTTGGGTGCAATTTGTTTGACATTTGCCAAACCTTCTTTAAAACTAAACCCCTCACCCCTATAGGCCTAGGACTGAACCTTTTCTTGTAAAACTTATATGCCTTCGGCTGGTATGCTCCTTGCCTTACCTCAAAATCTTCCCTTCTTTCTTTAATAAGATCTGGATCCAGCTGATTAAGCACGAAAAGTAGCGCGTGTAAAGACGCTAATCGTTGTTTTCGTTTTGCCAACTCAATACAAAAACCTAAGTTACAACTACACTTGCGAGGCAAGTAGAGCGGTAAGTCGGGTATCGAGAATCCACAGAGACGAGTTGTTAGAATTTATAAGGTTTAATATTCCGAAATAAAAGTGGAAAAGGTGAATTACAAACTAAAAGAAAAGATGCATGAAAGGGAAAGATTAATCTAGGCGAGGGAAATTAAACTAAATTAATAAAGAGAATAAAAACTATAGGTTGCGTCAAATATCCCTCACCCGAGTTAATTAGTATAAAATGGTTACATGGGTCAACGAGTTATTAAGGTTGCGTCTCGTTTCGACAGTTAAGTAAATCAAGGGTTGTCACACCCCTAAATTTGCATAAAAGCCACATACGATTTCGGTGTCAACAAATACCCCGGAAATTACGCGCGAAAGGTCGTAAGCACAGGACATACATGATATGCCCCGTCAAATCTCCTAGGCGTAATAACTAGGACAACGCACCCGAAATAGACCCGTAAACACCATCACCAAAGCAGAGCAACATGTCAACCCGGAATGAGTTCAATCCGACACAACCTAGACTAAATTAGCCACTACACATAATTAATGACATTAATTAAACTAACTAATTAATTAAAGCAACTAATTAACTAATGAAAACAATAAATAACAATAATTAAACAAACTACAAAGTATGGAAACTAGCTAACAAAGAAAGAAAACAACAAAGAAGAGAATGAATAGTATAGTTCTTACATAAAATGGGTGAAAACCCAAGTGAAAATGGAGGAGAGGGTGAGCTCCCAACAAAACCCCCAAAATGTCTTCTAACCTTATCTAACTAAAACAACATATCTCAAAGAAAAGCCCCAAACATTCATTTAATACCCCAAAATAAACCCCCAACAAAAGCAACCCAAAAAACCCAAAATAAGCCAATTTTCGTCCATATCTGATGGAGTCGGTCGACCTCTATTTTGGGACCGGTCGACCGCACTTTTGGAATTTGCCTTGGGCTGCTGGCAGCCCCCTTTTCCACTCCGAACCAATTTTGACGCGTTGCACGGAAACGGCCATAACTCCCTCATACGGAATCGAAATGAGGCGTGGTCGGAACCGAAGCGAAGCTAATTCAATTATATACATGCTTCTGTTTTGAAACCCTCCAAATTATGCAGTATGAAATTACCAAAATGCCCTTGAAGTAGAAGAAAATACCGAAACCTTCCGGAAATGGGCATAACTTCCACATACGGAGTCAGAATGACGCACGGTCAGTGGCCATGGAAAGATAATTTGATGATCTACATGTTGGTAACTTCATTCCATAAAAAATAGTGAGTTTGAAAAGGCCAAATTTCCCTTGAAGTAGCATTCGACGACGGAACTTCTCCGAAATGCAACCGAACCTCACTTTTAACGTTCCAATACCTAAAAAAGCAGAAATAACCCTTGCAAAGTATGTATATATCCAAATTCAAGTTTGTCTGGTTAATGAGCATAATTATAGGCATTTAGGACCGTAAAAGTGCTAGAATGCATAAAGATAACGGGCGACAATATGCAATATTCAATACGAATCACACCCCCTAACTTAAACATTGCTAGTCCCTAGTGATGAAACAAGCAAAACTAGTCCACAGAAGGAAATAAAAAACGTATATATGCATCGAAATATAATTGCCATTTTTGTAGGGAACACGATTGCATTTAGCATATGCAATAAGTCGTTAAACCCCTAGGTTACCCTAGTGGACGAGTGTCGTCTCGTGAGGGTTTTCAGGGATGATACCCACAAACATCATATGGTTTCCTCAAAATATGCCCAAAGCAACGTGCGACAAGCCCAACAATGGCGAAAAGGATTTCATACGCATTATTAGCAAAGTGAATGAATTCACATAAAAGTTCGAATCATTAACATTATAGAATGCACCTCATAGAATTGAAACTTTAAAAGTGGGAGGGGGGAGAGCAAATGCAAAATATGATTTGGCAAAAAACTTATATAAATCGGATACTAATCAAAGCAAGCATACATTCAATCCTCACGGGCATTACGCTCAACAAATGAAATCACTCGAAATGGGAGGTAATACACGGGACATGCGGGCATAAAGAGTAAATGTAAATGGAAACTAGGTCGCACACATGTCACAAATGAAGAACGCTATATATAAAATGAAAAACTGTAATCTCAATGAAAGGATACCGCACACTAAAAGAGGCGAAATGCATTTTCACAGATTATCAAAACTATTATGGCTTTTAAATTACATCAACCTAAGATCACATAGGACTTTAATAGGGTTATAATGTAGGTATGGCTAAGGTACGAAACGAAGGAATATATGTACGGATTCAAAGTGTTCGGAATGAAAACTCGGGATAATGGGATAATGCGGGCAATATCAAAAACGGAAAACAAGTTCCAGAAAGGAATTAGATATATCATCGGGGAGAGTAATCAAAGCTTATTGAACACTATACACAACATTTACAACTTTCACTTTATTTTTATTTTCTTCTTTTTCTCATTTTCTCTTTTGTTTTCTTTTGCTTTTTGCTTTCTCTTTTTCTTCACTTTCTCACATCTTTCTTTACTTATCAAACTCTCATATGCCTAAATTACAACCGACATCATAACAACATCATTCAATCCCAAGTAACATTCCAAACAAAGGTATGGAAAGTGTATGTTTGGTATAAAACTCAAATGTAGAGTTGGTTATGGGAATGGGGTATGAAATGAAAGACTATATTTAGGCTCAAAGGGGTTAACGAGGGTAAACATATAAGGGTGAGGTCAAGGCTAATATGGGTGATATATCAAAGATGGCCTATGATCATTTCCAAAAGTTTACGCAATTCTCGAATCAAAACAATATATGAAAATCATGCTCAAGTAACACATTTCAAGTATGAACTCAATTAATGAACGGTCAAATGAAAGAATAGTGAGATTACCAACGAATTCAACGTTTTCAATGAGAAAAGAGTAGTGTATACACTCACAAACGACGAAAGGTACAAAGCTTACTCGGTGTAAGTATTTACAATGCAACAAAAGATTACCGAGTTATAAAAATCTTAAACCAAATCAATATAACAATAAAAGTGCATATGCTCATGGGATAAAGTTTAATTCATAAAGTTATTCATATTATCAATAAGTGAGACTAAAGTCTAATAACTTCTAAAATCGAGAACATGCATCATTGGGTTGTCTATTGGATCGGGCAATTATTGAAATTTATCATCGAAAACAAAGACAAAACGCCCAAAAAAGGAGGAAAAAAAAGAAAATCTTTTGGAAATATTTGAATTTTTCTAAGAAAAGCATACTAAGTAACTAACATGTGAGCAAAAATATGGACTAAAATAAGAAATGGATAGAATATCCCACACCCCCTAACTTAAAACTTGACATTGTCCTCAATGTTAATTAAGAACCAAGTCAAAGAGAGGAAAAGAACGATATTACCCAAACGTGGAGCGATCCCCATGAGAACAAGTCCAAAGAATCTACAAAACAAGTTAGTACCGAGCATAGCAAAAACAAATAATAAAAAGTTAACTAATTACACTAGACTAAATTAAAAAGGAAAGAAAAAATAAAAAGCTAACTATATACAACCTACTATTTAGACTTCACACTAACTGTACACTAGAAGTCTAAATAGCTGAGGCTCCACCATAAGAACGATTTGACTTTGGAGGATAACCGGTGTACCCTCACATACAAGCATGCCTTCCGAAAAATATGAATTCCGTTTTAACAACGGAAGGCATGTGTAAGGCGGAAGAAATGAACCATCGCCAATTAAAAGTTTTGATGGGACGATGGAGGTTTGGATTGCACGGGTGACAAAAACAAGTGGGGACCGAGAAAAGCCGAATATCCTCCCAAGGATTTTAAAGTTGGAATGGGAGGCAGCGCACACAAAGGCAAAGATGCGATTGTGGAGGGCGACTCGAGCAAGTACTCCTCATCGGCGATAGGGTTTAAAATATTAAAGTTCGAAACCGAGTCATCGGGTACTTGTTCCGGTGGGGTAATAGAGAATGAAAAAGGGGATGAAAGAAATTCAAACTCATGAGATGAATCATCATCGCGTGAAGTTGGAATTTCAAAGGAAATAATATCATTTTCCATGAAATGTTCTTCTTTGGGGGCCAAAGAAGAAATCATTTCATTGCAAATAGATATTACGTCATTTTCATCCTCACTTTCAATATCTATTACGAGATGGGCAAAGTATAGAATGGATTGTTCCAAAGTAGGTACAAGTACCTCATTTGGTTCAAAACATTCCTCGACTTCAAAAGTCTCGGAAGCAAAATCGTCGTCGGACTCAAATAATAAATCCAACTCATGTTCCCACGAACGATTTTCTTCCCGATAACGATTTTCAATTTTCTCATTTTCATACATACGTAAACCCTCACCGAATGTCATGGGTCGAGGTGCGGATGCATGAAAATGGGAACTTTGAAAGTTACTATCGGACTTAAACGAAAACTCAGTATTATAGGAATTTTGAAAACTATTCGAATTCGTTTCAAAATTCCTATTATAAGGAGGTAAAGGCCCAAAATCATTATCATCATCATCAAAATTCCAATAACCTAAATTTTGACTTTCGTTATACTCGCCCAAAGTCCTATTTGAATTTGTTACACTTTGGGATTCTAAGTATTCACCGAAAGTCATAGGTTTGCGAGAATTTTGAGAATTATGACAAGGATTACTGAAAGAATTGGAATAAGACATGCTTACCCCAAAAATGGCTCGAAGTGGCGGATTCCACGAAGTAAGTGCGCGCGGGAAAAATTCGAGCGTTTCTAAGTGCTCAAATGTGGAAGTCCTGCAAAATATTAGCAAAATAATACAAAAAGAAAGAAAATACTATGAAATACTAAATCAAATAAAGTCTAAAACAAACTCATCCCCGGCAACGGCGCCATTTTGATTAAGCGCGAAAAGTAGCGCGTGTAAAGACGCTAATCGTTGTTTTCGTTTCGCCAACTCAATACAAAAACCTAAGTTACAACTACACTTGCGAGGCAAGTAGAGCGGTAAGTCGGGTATCGAGAATCCACAGAGACGAGTTGTTAGAATTTATAAGGTTTAATATTCCGAAATAAAAGTGGAAAAGGTGAATTACAAACTAAAAGAAAAGATGCATGAAAGGGAAAGATTAATCTAGGCGAGGGAAATTAAACTAAATTAATAAAGAGAATAAAAACTATAGGTTGCGTCGAATATCCCTAACCCGAGTTAATTAGTATAAAATGGTTACATGGGTCGACGAGTTATTAAGGTTGCGTCTCGTTTCGACAGTTAAGTAAATCAAGGGTTGTCACACCCCTAAATTTGCATAAAAGCCACATACGATTTTGGTGTCAACAAATAGCCCGGAAATTACACGCGAAAGGTCGTAAGCACGGGACATACATGATATGCCCCGTCAAATCTCCTAGGCGTAATAACTAGGACAACGCACCCGAAATAGACCCGTAAACACCATCACCAAAGCAGAGCAACATGTCAACCCGGAATGAGTTCAATCCGACACAACCTAGACTAAATTAACCACTACACATAATTAATGACATTAATTAAACTAACTAATTAATTAAAGCAACTAATTAACTAATGTAAACAATAAATAACAATAATTAAACAAGCTACAAAGTATGGAAACTTGCTAACAAAGAAAGAAAACAACAAAGAAGAGAATGAATAGTAGAGTTCTTACATAAAATGGGTGAAAACCCAAGTGAAAATGGAGGAAAGGGTGAGCTCCCAACAAAAGCCCCAAAATGTCTTCTAACCTTATCTAACTAAAACAACATATCTCAAAGAAAAGCCCCAAACATTCATTTAATACCCCAAAATAAACCCCCAACAAAACCAACCCAAAAAACCCAAAATAAGCCAATTTTCGTCCATATCTGATGGGACCGGTCGACCTCTATTTTGGGACCGGTCGACCGCACTTTTGGAATTTGCCACTCCGAACCAATTTTGACACGTTGCACGGAAAAGGCCATAACTCCCTCATACGGAATCGAAATGAGGCGTGGTCGGAACTGACGCGAAGCTAATTCAATTATCTACAGGATTCTGTTTTGAAACCCTCCAAATTATGCAGTATGAAATTACCAAAATACCCTTGAAGTAGAAGAAAATATCGAAACCTTCCGGAAATGGGCTTAACTTCCACATACGGAGTCAGAATGACGCACGGTCAGTGGCCACAGAAAGATAATTTGATGATCTACATGTTGGTAACTTCATTACATAAAAAATAGTGAGTTTGAAAAGGACAAATTTCCCTTGAAGTAGCATTCGACGACGGAACTTCTCCGAAATGCAACCGAACCTCACTTTTAGCGTTCCAATACCTAAAAAAGCACAAATAACCCTTGCAAAGTATGTATATATCCAAATTCAAGTTTGTCTGGTTAATGAGCATAATTATAGTCATTTAGGACCGTAAAAGTGCTAGAATGCATAAAGATAACGGGCGAAAATATGCAATATTCAATACGAATCACCAGCCTCCTTTCTTTGTCATTTTACTATGGGTCGTAGGTTAGGACTCTGTGACTGAGCAAGTCGAGTTTGGTAGGTAACATAACTTCTGAACCGTAAGCTAGCATGAAGGGGGTTTCACCTGCTGGAGTCCTCTTTATCATCATATAGGACCACAGGATGAAAGGTACCTCTTTTCTCCATAACCCTTCAGCATCTTCTAGCTTCTGTTTCTGACCTCTGTATGGCCGTTTGCTTGAGGTCGGCCTAGAGCTGAGTGGAATTGTTTGATGTTAATCGCCCCACAGTAAGCCTCAAGTACTTATTTTTAACTTCTTTCCACTGTCCAAGATCAGTGTTTGAGTCAGACCATATTTGCAGACGATATTCCCCCAAATAAATTTGAAGGTCTTTACCTCTTTAATGGAGACCATGACCTCAGACTTTACCCATTTGGATAAGTAGTCGATCGCTACAATAAAAAAATCTATAGTTACCTATGGCTCTAGGAAGAGGTCCCACCAAGTCAATCCCCTAGACTACAAATGAACAAGGGTCTATGATGGATTATAGAGGTTGGTGGGGCTGATGGGGGATACATGCATATCTTTGGCATTTCTCACACTTTTTGACATAGTCGGTCGCATACTTAGCAAGGGTTGGCTACCAGTGACCTCGAGTTACTATCAATTTTTCCAAAGATCATCCCCTAATAAGACTAGAACATTATCCCTCATGTAAATCCTTTAAAACATACTCTACCTCTGAGGGGTGGACACTTCATAATAATGGAGGTGGAAAATCCTTCTTATCTAGTATATCTCATATGATTGAGAATTTTTTTACCCTATATCTCAATTTCTTTCTCTCGGCTTTCGATTCTGACATCTCCCCATCTCTAATATATCTAACAATAGGGACCATCCAAGAATCTCCTTGATTCAAATTCTAACAAAATTCATGTGTTCAATCGCCTTCCTCAATACTCGATCTCAGTAATATCTCCTCTGGGATGGTTCTCCATATTTCTATTCTTATAGCTGATTCCAACCTTGCCAATGCGTTGGCTCGACTGTTGTCAAGCCGCGAAACTCTTTTTACCTTCACTTTTTTGAAGTATGCCAACACTCTTTTCACATTGGACAAGAATTTGGCCATCTTCTCATCCTTTGCTTCGTAAATTACCAGGATCGGGTTTTCTACTAATTAGAAGTGACTATAAACTATTATGTGGTCGGAATTCAATACTTTTGCCAAAGATAAACTTATCAACAGAGCTTTATACTCACATTCGTTGTTAGAGGATTTAAAGATGAACCTCAACGCATACTCAATGTCAGTCTGGTCTAGAGCTGACAGTATGAGAACTGATACACTATTTCTTTCACATGAGGAGCCATCTATAAACAAACTCCAAAATGGACTCACCTACTATGCCATTTCTGAACAAATTATCTTTTTCTGTAAGGTTAGCTTTCATTTCGTCGGCCATGGCCGGACCTACTGTTTCTTTTTTCGAAAAAACTGTCACCTCAACTTCTTTGGTGTCGGCCTTTTCCCAAGTGAACTCGTCTACAAAAGAAACCAAATCTTTCATTTTAATTATGATTCTTAGCGGGTATATGATGTCAAACTCATCGAGCTCAATTGACCAGGCCATCACTAGATTTCTCGGGTTTACGAATGATCGGTATTAATGGGGTATCGATAAGCACTAGTATAGTTTGGTTTTGAAATTAAGGTTTCTTCTTTCTTGAAGAATGTATTAAGGCATATGCTACCTTATCTATCCTTGGATATTTTAGATCGGCCACCTCAAGTGCCTTACTGTTAAAGTATATTGACTTTTGCACCCCTTCGTCATCTCGGGATGATGGTTGCACTGATTGCAGACTCTGACATTACTAAAAACACAAATATTTGTTCTCCTTGAATAGTTCAATATAAAAGCATTGCAGAACCCATATAAGCCTTGAGCTCTTGAAAGGCGCATTCAAACTCTTCATTCCACTCAAACGCTATCCTTAAAACTTTAAAAAAGGGGAGAAATTTTTCAGTGGCTCTTGAGACGAACCTGTTTAGTGCAATTAGCCTCTCTATTAGCCTCTGCACATCTTTAATCGTCTTTGGAGCCTTCATATCAATCAACACTTTAATATTTTCTAGGATTTCCTCTTTGCCTCTCTGGTTGACAATGAACCCAAGATATTTACATGCTCCCACACCGAACACACACTTGGTTGGGTTTAGCTTCATATAATAAAGATCCATTATATGAAAGGTCCTCTCAAGATCAGCTACATGGTCCTCAGCCTTGAGGCTTTTTATAAGTATAACATCCCAATAGACTTCTATGGTATTTCTAATTTTCTCCTCAAACATATTATTGACAAACCTTTTGTACGTTACCCCTAAATTCTTAAGGACAAAAGGAATGACCTTATAGAAATAGGTTCCTTTATCGGTGATAAAGGAAGTCTTCTCTAAATTATCTTCATCCATGAATATCTGATTATATTCGAAGTGTGCATCTATGAAACTCATTAATTCATGCCCTTTTGTTGCATTAACACCTGATCTATAAGAGGCTGGGGAAAAATGTTTTTGGGACAAGCTTTTTTCAGATCAGTGATGTCAACATAAATACGCCATTTTTTTATTAGCCTCGGTGACTATCACAACACTAGATAGCAACTCTGGGTAGTGAACCTCTTTCATGAACTCTACTGACCGGAGTTTCTTAACCTCCACTTAAATAACTCAGTACCTATCCCTTGCATAATCCTTTGTCCTTTACTTCACTGGCTTTGCTTCTTTTTCAATGTTTAATTTATGGCAGATGACCTTAGGGTCTATTCCTGGAATCTTTGTGGATCCATGCGAACACACTCTACCTTTTTTTTTATAAACTCTATCAGTTTCTCCTTCACCTCTTTCTTTAGTGAAGCGTCGATATGGACATTTTTTTGTCTCGTCCTTATTGAGGAGGATGGATTCTACCTTTTTCTGCAACTTCCCCTTTATTTATCTTTTTCTCATCCCTTGGGTTGAGAGTATGGATGTTATATGAGGTGGTGAGTTTTTTATGGGCCTCTCTCTGCTCAGCTGATCTGAAGTAACATTCTTTGGCCTCCACTTGATCGCCTAACCTACCCCATTAAGGGTACGGAACTTTACCATATGATGTACAGTAGAGGGCACAACTTCAAACTCAATAAGATATACACAGCCCAAGATGATATTGTAAGTCGAGATTTCGTTTTCATCCATAACAAAAAAAGTTTACCTTATTCGTCAGGCACCTCGGCTAAGTGCCCATGCAGACTTCAATTTCATAAACTCCTAAAAGTTGTACTTTTTCTCAACTAAACCCTATTAAGGTTTGGTGATAAGGGATAATCCTATTCTTAATAAGCTTCAGAGATTTCAAACACTCCCAAAACATAACGTCGATCGAGATATTGGGGTTTACTATGATCCTGGATACATCATACCCATGAACTCTGGGGGTGATTACCATAGGGTCATCATAGGGGGAAAATATGCCCTTAAAGTCTAATATAGAAAATCCCACGACTAGAGTATCCATATCCATTTTTCTAATTTATCCTGGTTTTGGCTCCAAGGCATCCGAGTTGACTTCCATCCTCTTCGGTGCTAATTTGCCCTTTATTATAGGAGATTTGTGGTCAGATGGCTCCTACCCTCCTCCATCCATTCCCCCACTAATAATCTTGATATCAAATGAAATCATAATGAAAAGTCCATTGGCTCTTAGATTTTCAGTGAGAGATCAGGGTCATCTGCACCATCATCATCATAAGACTCCTCATCCTTCTTATAGTCCTGATGTTGTCTCCTCAACCTTTCATCCCTCAGCCCACCCAGTCTCTTTCGAGCATCGCCATTAGAACAACTTCGGTCAATGTACTTCCAAAGCTTCCCTTACTCTAGCATTTTCTAAATCTCGTCTTTCAACGCAAAGTATTTGTTAATGGTGTGATAGTGATCTTGGTTTAAGTCAAGCCATTTTCTCAGGTCTCTCTTATTTTAGGGAGACCTTAGATTTTTAGGCCATCTAAAGTCTTTATCATCCGTAATTTCATATGGACTCAAATCAGGGCTTACCCTGAGCGGAGTGTAGTAAGCGAACTTGTCATTGGCCGACCTCTTTTTCCAATCCTTCCTCGTAGCTTTGTGAGACTTGCTTACACCATCTTCTTTCTCATCCTCTCCCTTCGCCTCGATGGCCTCCTTCACATTCATGACTCTCTCGACTATATCTAGGAGTTCTATCATGGATTTTGGAGGATCCTCAGCCAGTTTCCAAAGAAGTTTTCCCTTTTGAATCCCTCTCATTAGGGCAATTATGATAATATTCTCCTCATAGTCTTAAACTTCCAGTTTTTATTTGTCGAGTCTTATAATATAGTATCTGAAAGAATCGTTCTTCCTTTGATTTACATACAACATATGGGTAGCCTTTTTTCGAGGCTTCACTCCAAAACATAAATTATGGATGAACTTATCGGCCAATTGCTTGAAGTTCTCTATTGAGTGATTGAGGAGTGAAGTGAACTAGACATGGGTTACACCAGTGAGAGTAATGGAAAATGCTTAGCATCTCATCTTATTAGACACCGAGTAGATGTCAGCGGCCATAAAGTGGTTCATCAAAACATGATGAACATGGTTTATGCTCCCATCATACTTCGATGTGACAATAGATGTTTTGAACTTCATAGGGGTTTGGTAGTTCACTATTTTTGCCTTAAACCCTTCCATATGCCCCCTATAAATGGGGTATCGCCTTCTCATGAGATCGTTGACTTTGTCCTCAAGCCTCTGGATATAACTATTCTAGTGCTTTTTGGCCGTGGCAACATTATCTACCTCAGCTTCCACAATATTATCCCTAATTCCTTCTTTGTCGGTTGGGCATCAACATGTTTGCTGCTAGCTAGCATTTGATGGATGTTAAATTTTCTGTGTTCTTTTTCTTAGCCATCTGATGGTCGATAATCAGCGCATCCTCAATTCCCCTTAAAGGTTTCATTACTGTGTGATCTAGACAGTCGGTCTCCTAGGTAACCAATTGTGTTGAGTTGGTAAAAAACCGACCCTCTTTTCAATCTATCAATAACTAAAACCCAGGTTTATCTATCTCGGCTCGGCCAACCACTATTCCCTTTGTTAACTGGGACTGGGTACACTATATTTCCATAAATCACATAGGGCTCCCAATACTAATCCTCATCACAACAATAGTCATCTTGGAATTCGCGACATTGCCTTCCCAGGTGCAATTTCCTAGGGTCGGTCACGTCTCTGCATCTTTGCTGATGTGGTACTTATTTGTGTGGGTCCCCCTATCATCGGAGATACTCCCCTAGTGGCCAAAGTTATCATCTCCACTATAGAGTTGTTGGGTTTAACCATCAGAATTTGACTGAATGTAGCAAGTTATTTTAGCATTTTTTGCTCGTTGGCCACTAGTGAGCACATCAGTGCTGCAACCTCATCCATCCCTGACTCAGGAGGGGCCTGAATGGAGATGGGGTTGATGCCATAAAGAAAATAAGAGGCCATAAACTCCGTTGAACGAACATAACAAATGGGTGAGCTGAATGAGCTAAATGAATTGGGTAAAATCTTTAAAAACTTAACAAGAGAACTTTCATTGGTGATACATATCTAACAAAGGGTGGAACTGGATCACCACTAGATAATCAAGGGATAAGCAAGATGAAGATGAAGATGAAGAAGATTAGGAACCTTCATTCCCATAAACGACACCAAAATGATGACGCTACAAAGTTACCATTTAAATTTATATAAGAAGCTCCGGTTCAATCTCGCATAATAATGGAGAAGTATATAATAGCACAATACTGTAAATATAAGGAGGGGATGAGGATAAGACGAGCAACAACAGAATTTAAGTGCTGGACTATGTCACCCCACTCCACTTTAAAGGCTTTAGTAGCCTAAAATACATAACTCTCGGGGTTTATCTCTCCCTAGTGAACAAGATAGAGTTTAGATAGCGTTTTATATTCCTGGATCCTTGCTTATGAGGAAGAATATGGGCTTATACAATGATTGGGGTGCAAAATGCACCCCAAAGCATGCTTAGAGTGTGCACTTGTTGAGATATCCATCGAGGGGTAAACACATGTCATGAATATGGCCATGCAATGATGATGCACTTATGGTTTTTTTATAACTTCATGTCCACATTAGATGACAAAGCGAGAAACTTGCATCTCGTGTAGATGCATATCGCCCTGTGAGATCTTGGCATGGCTGAGGATGATACTTTAGGTATCCTTCTTAAGCAACTGATGATCAAAGAAGAAGTGTGGTCTTAGTTGTCTTGAGATGCGAGGATGGGACGAGTCTGATGCAGGGCCAATAGGCATGTTGAAGTGTTTTATCTGCTAGGAGATGCCTGGATGAGACGAGACTTGTGAAGAGCTACTCAGCCGATTGGTAGGTCTCGACTCATGAGACTGGTCGAAGCCGAGACTACTGGAACCCGGAAACTGCAGGAGGAACATAGTACTTACCATAACGATTTGTGTGGTAGTCTCTAGTTCAGTAGGTCCTAGTCCGAGACGAGATTATACTTGGGTATATCACCAATTACCAAAATAAAGGGATATTCATCATTATAGTTGAGAAATCAATATTACTAAAATAAATCTCATAACCATATGATCCATACATGTAGAAAATTATTTAATTTTTTTTTTAAAAAAAAGATGAAATTCAATAATTATTGTCACTATCTAAATCAATCACTAATGTTCAGCAAACTTACCACACATATAACTTATTTTCATTCCTTAGGTTCATAACTTAAAATAATGTTCCCCCAAAACAAACTTATTTACATTCTAAATGACACAATTCAATGGTTATTGTGCATGAAGAGTATCGCGCTCCTTATAAATAATATAAAGACAACCCAATATTTATCACAATCTGAGTTTCAAAACGTGAAACATATCAATCTAAGACCAAACAAATGAAGTAAATTAATTCCTAATGGACGTAGTAGACAACTACACAAATATGATGGCAATGTAAGCTAAAAGTTATGAGAAATTTAGTGTAACTTATTTTATAAATTATCTACTGAGTAAAATTAATGATTGAAGAGAACCTTAAAAGAGAAAAATCTGTGAACTTCACATTTAACACATATCACATATATTTAGTGGGACGTTTTTTTTATACACGTGCCTACTAATTTACATACTAAAAGTCATTTATATATGCACTAAAAGAATCCAAATAAACAAAAATGCTAATAAAGAACACCCCCTCTAAACTCAGTTCAAAATAAATTAACAAATGCTTAAATTCAAGTCCATTAATCACCACATTAAAATCAACCTGGACAACGAATCAGAATTTGTAACACCCCGCATTTCTGTGCAATTAAGATTTAATTCATTCGGATAATTTTAAATTACTTGTGTGTCATAATTTAATTGAATTAATTATGTTAATATTCATTTAAACATTAATCGGGAGAGTATACGGCCAATATTTATGGGATATAAATTACTAAGTGAATAGTAATAATATTATTTACGTCATAGCGAGTATTAGTGACGTCGCATTTATTTATCTTAGCCGGGAGTCGGGTATAGATTAAGTTAGGTGAGAGATAAGGATTTCTATAAATTAATTCGGATGTCAATTCTGAGTTCATGATTGAGTCCAGATGGGACGAGATAGTCGGAAAAGTTTACCTAGGGGTGGTAAAAGGGTCACGGAGTATTTTTAGGCATGACCGGGCCCACACGGGGGTAGTTGGGCCATTTTAATTAAGCCCATAGGTCAAAAAACGAAATTTAGAGATTAAAACCTAAGTTTAGGAGTGTGAGCAGCCATAACACAATTGGAAGAAATCTGACAACGTAGAGGAGCAAAAAGGAAGAACTCTTGGGAGCCAAAAGGAAGAACAAGGGAGGTGTTCTTCAATAAGCCATCATCTACTCCAAAGGATCAGACTCTACGAACAATTGAGGTAAGTGGTTAAATTTTTGTGATTATAAATTTATTATAATCAATTCAAATTAGGGTGGGTGTAAACCCAAATCCATTTTTGGGTGGGTTACGGCATTTAATTCGGTTTTCAAGAAATTGAACATATCGTGTGATTAATGATTCAATTGATGTTATAGAATTACTTAATGTTGTTGGAATTAGAACTATAGCAGAACCAATAGTAAAGATGAATGAATTCGGATTTTTGGATTTGATTTCGGGTTTACAGATATGATGAGAACATGGAAAACCCATTTGTGGATGGGAAGTAAATTCTTAAAATCGATGATGCTAATTTGGTTAGGAGATGATTATAAACTATTCAAATTGAGAAGATATAATTAAAATGTCTCTTTGAGGTGATGAATTGAGAATTTAAAACATTAGTATTATGTTAATGGATGAAACAAAGGATCGGAGAAGATGAGTTGTTCGCTCGATCAATCGAGCCTTAGAGCTGATCGATCGACTGCTCAAGGATTTTGACAGTGACACTAGTTTTTAATATATAAGCCTTAATTGTTTCGGGAGACTTTAAGGGGATTTAGTTAGTAAAATTAAAGTAATTCTTAGTACCTAGGACTTGTTGAAGATTGCATTAAGGATGTTAAACGGACATAAGCGTGTTAAATCGTATGGGAGGAATTTTGGGAAATAAATTCATGAGTATTAAATTACGTGCCAAGTGAGCGAGTCCGGGTATATTGGTTGAGTGGCACCAAGGTATTTAATTAACTATTTAAAGGAATAGATTAATTGAGAGTCAGACCATAGACTCGAGAAGGTAATAAATTAATTAATGAGTAAATTAATTAATTTAGAGTCGGACCATAGACTCCGGAAGGTAATAATTAATGAATGTGCAAATTAATTAAATTGGAGTCGGACCATAGACTCGGGAAAGTATTATATTAATTAATGTGTATATTAATTAAATTAGATTCGGACCATAGACTCGGGAATATTTTAGGCTGGTGCTATGGATCTTATACACGATAAATTCGGGAATAAAGTATTATATATACACGGTGTGGTGATAGTGTATAAATATTGCGTGTGCTATTAAATATCAGTGACTAGATATTTCTTTAATTTATATGCTCAAGTGATATCAAGGGAGGTTGCACGATGTGGGTGAATCCCCTAGATTGAGGAGAACGGAAAGTATATCTCCAGGTCATAGCGTCCTCTATATGGGTGATGGTCTTATCTCACTTTCAGGAATGAAATATGACTGCATCAATAACGTTTATATTTTTGGCCAAGTTCGTGACCGATTCCAACTTGGGGTAACTAGGTTAAGTGAGTACACATGGTATGATAACACTTTAGAGAATACATCAGGAGAGGTATTACTCGGGAGGATGGGTTATATATATATATTCAACATATGTGTGAATGTTGTAATATGGTTCTACGTATATAATGGGATAAATAATTATATACAAGTAATTAAATACATGAAATCAATTATATTAATGATATATGGGTGATATATGTATTCAACATATGTGTGAATGTTTTAATATGATTTTATGTATATAATGGGATAAATAATTATATATGTATAATTTAAAACATGCGGAAAATTGTATTATTTATATAACTAGTGAACGTTATATGGATTTCAAGGAAAATGATTAATTATGTTAAGGTGAAAAATAACTTATAAATCATTTATTAAACATACTCAGGGTAGAGTAGGGTGTCAGGAAAAAAATTATAACAGGAGCTAATTACGGGATAAATAAGTAGGTGAGTTATAGAGAAAGCATTAGGTGAGCACATTAGTTGAGGGGTGAGTATGTCCTCAAGAGAGTGGGACACTAACTTAAATATGCTTACTGCAATTTAATCACTTGTTAAATGTGACACCCCGCCTAATAAAATATCGGACGATCACTCCTGTATCA